>OZ012661.1:8892088-9492088 GCA_963942545.1 Oxycera nigricornis
GTATTTTGACCAGGCAATGTTTTTCGATGTGAAATAACACCATTCAAGTAGAAGTCGACGGTTAAATGGCAAAACTGTATTTATTGAAGTTTAAATTGCTCCGCACCTACCATAGTTGCCATATTTGAACCTCAACGACCAACGTCTGTTTGCTACAAAAAGAAGCTAGAGGGAAAGGAATTTTAACTAACGCCCATTTCCAAGGACTCGATTAACCGTTCTAAAAAACGCCTAGAAATGTTCGCCAAAGTGTAGAACAGAATGTGTCGCCCTTGAAAGAAACTATGTTGATGAATAAAGTCAAATTTTGCAAACAAATGTTTTCTGTAGTTTAACCGAAGGATTTTTTTGAATGCAAATAATTTTTTTCAAAACAAACCTTATCTAATTTGCTCGAAAAAATTCCGTTAAATGGTCGGCCACAAAGATTTCAATAAAAATGACCTATGGTGTTTCAATAAAAAAAAACAGTTTCCTAAAAACTGATTCGAGTAAAATTCAACCAAAGGATTTTTGATTCAACAAAAACCAATTACAATTTAGCCAAAAAAAATCGTGATTAAAAATTGATTAAATAAAAATTCTATCACAAAATTTGGTGATAATTATTACATTGAATGGAAAATTCCCGAAATTTTTTCGATAAAAATGATTCAAAATATTTCCAATAACGAACTTGGCCAAAATTATTTTCGTCGGAACATACCCCGAAAAATGCTTGGCTGGAATGTTGACCCGAAAATTACGAAAACATTTTTTTTTTTACTTTGAGGAACAAAATTTGGTATGAACAATTTATTAGTTTCGTTCATCTGGTGCCTTAAAATACTAGTGCTTCGGTTGTGCGAAACAATTTACCCTAGAAAATACATTGTGGAAACCTAAACAAATTTTGTTGTTTTTCTTATAATTGTCCAACTGTTGGTACCAACTTTGAGAGCTTCCTCCATTTCCTGGATATTTCCCAAAGAATATCTTTTCAAAAGAAATTCTTCACGAAATCTCTCCACTAATTGTCTGTACAGCACCCAAATGAATGGAACAAATTAAAATTTCAAAATTACGTCAGACAACTTACAGACATGTTATACATTCCCCGGTAATTGGATGACAAGGTTCACCATTGCACGGACACGGAAGACATTTCGATCCGATGGCCAATGGATCGCCGTAGTAGCCGTCGTCGCATCTGCATTATTGGTTTGTTCGTTTGTGGTTCGATGTGTGTTTGCCAGAATGTCCAAAGGAGGAAATGAAAGAAGACCAAGAAACAAGAATTTACGATCGATGAGCAAACAATTTGGTTTCAGCTGGAACAAGCCTCAACCATCGGCGGGAATACTCACTGTTCGCAATGGTCCCCGACATATCCATCTGGACACTGTGTGCAAACGTAGTCCTCGTCGCTATCGAACTCGTACTGATTGGTATCCAGACTGCGTCCCTTTAGCTGGCAGCTCGGCGAAAAGTTGTTGGTGTCCTCAAGAAGAGGACAGGCACAACGTTTGCAGTCCAGCGGTGTACCACGCCTGGCATTCCCATAGTAGCCCAACTCGCAGCGTTCACATCTGAAAGCAGAGAATGCGTATGTAAGTAAGATCAGAAAAATCGATGAGCAACTAAACAGGATTAACTGAGTTACCTTTCACCAGACGTGTTATGAATGCACTTGCCACAGTCACCACTCTCCAAATCACAGGACGCTGCGTGACCGTTACACGCGCATGCAATACATTTGCCCACAACCTCGTGCGTCGTCGAATTTTCATAGATCCTGATGTAGCCAAAATCGCACGATTCACACGACAGTCCTGAATATCCTGGCGGGCACTGACACTCTTCAACCAGACTCCATTCATTCTCCTCAGTCTCACTAGCTCCCGAATAAAGAGTTGCTCGCTCCAGGATACTCTCTACTTGGTCCGTGTGAAACGTGCCGCGAATCATCACCGTCTCAACATCGCTGAGCACAGACATGAATTGCACTCGCGTCACAGGATCACCGCGATATTCCGTGCGACGCAATCGCGTCACAATATCCTTCACACTTTTCGGCACATGGTACCAATCCTTTTCGATCAACGGAATCTCAATGGTAGCGCTGGTGTCCTCAAACTCTACGTCAGCATATGCAACTTTCATTCCGTTCTTGCCGATCAGGATCGCATTTGGTCCTGATGTTGGCTTTCCACTCGTATCGCCACGTATCACGATCCAGTTCATCTGGACGACCAGCTGAGATCCGTAGCTCTGAAGCAGATTGCCCGCGTAGCTATTTGGTGCTAGCCAATAGACGGCCTCAACATCGGGCAACTCCCCCATTCCGAACACCAGGTTTCCAGTATCGTTATCCCTAGACGGAGAGGTGGTCATTGTCTTCGTGATGTCCGTCACTTTCCAGGCGTCTAGGGTCTCAAAAGAGGACACTTCCATTTCATGACTCCTACAAGTCACTGCCACGCTTGAGCAGAAGCATTTCATACATCCATCTGGGTTGTCAGGACGAAGTGCAAAATACCCCGGCACGCAAGATGAGCACGTTTCATCCTCCGCATATAGCTTGCACTGGCAAGAATCATCGCACTCACCACCGGGCAGGGTTCCGGCCTTATCACAAGTGCATCCTAGACAATGCTCACCCTTGTAACCGGGCAAACATGCATCGCAATTAGCTCCAGTGAAGCCTTTCCGACAAATGCAGCTACCAGACTCAGGGTTGCATTCGCCGGTGGATCCGTTCGTGTTACATTCACACTTGATGCAAGCATTTTCTGCATCGATGGCGGCGATTGGATTTCGATAATATCCTGGCAAGCATTTCTCACAATTTATACCTGTCGTGGAGTGCTGGAAGCAATCATGATTGAGAATTCAAAAAAAAAGGATGCTGGATAGAAGCGTTCAACTTACAGTGCAGTTGAGGCATACTCCTCCTGCTGATACGGACGAGGAATCAGCATAGAGGCACGACTTCGCATGTTCGTTGCACTAAAACAATAAAATCAGACGCTGAAATTAATTCGCATCTCTGAAGGATACAAGACGAAACTCACCTCACATCTCTTGCAAATGTTATCGAGTTTCAGCGTCCCTTGCCGAAAAGGACGATCGTTATACAGTGGACAACATTGATCGCAGTACATACCGCACGAATTGTGAAGACAAGCACAATGCTGCACCACTGCTCCATCTTCATCCTCGACATCCATCGTCTTGATAGCATGCCCGTGGCAATCCAATCTACCACTAACCCGTATCAACTTCAAGGAGTAGAAACTCCTTTTCTTCAGCGACTCGGCATCCAACACCCAACCCACAGTATTGTCTGCATTCGCGGTTGAATGCAATCCTTGGAAGCGGATTCGAATATACCTAGCAGTGATGAAATCCAGGAGTTCCTGCGACTGATCAACCGATCCAGGACGATTTTTCAACAACGAAATATGTATCTCGCCATTTTCCAAGGGCATTGCTTTCGAGAACTGGGTTGTACAAATCACTTCCGTGTCGGATTGGAACACGTATCTTCCGTTTTGACCGGCAACTCCGTAACGGCGACGACAATCGATATCGCTCAAACCGAAATACTGCCACGCCACGTACGTGATGTTGTCCAATGATTTTTCCAAAATCCAGGATGCCGGACGAGGCGAAATGGCGGCTTTGAGCATGATAAAAAATATTTGATGGGGCTGTGAATGAAACAAGAATAATTTATTGGCAAATGAATTAAATTTTTGAAATTTTGTATTAAAATTTCAATATTTTAATATTTAATTTAAAGTATTAATTTTTCAGATCACAATTTCTAAAATTCGAGAACAGGAGCGCGTTTTCTCCAGACTCGTGGGGATCCACAATCCACAAATATGTGCACATGCTATGCAAGTTGGAATTGCATTTAGCAGAGACACACTTGCAAGTTTCCAGCCGCATTCACTATAAGTTCTGTTGTCTCAACATTTCGCATGTGCGTCTTTGCTAATTGAGCCCCGGATGATGTCGAAGTTTCGCCGAACTAACAAAATGTGCAACTGCTAAATTTGTATAGCCCGAAATTTCGAAGCAGTGTTATATAGGATTTCGGGGATTCACACCAAGTAATGGGCGAACATTCAATGAAAACGATAAGCGAGAATCGCCAGAAATCGGAACTTTTTCTATAATTTCTCACTGTGTTTTAAAGCGAAAAATAAGTTAGGAGCATATTTGTAGAAGATATATTTCGCACCAAACTTTTTTTTTATTGTTGTTAGGGATGTTTAGAAGGTAAGAAGCTCAAGTTTCTGCCATCTCCCTTAATTGTGCTTACTTAAGAACGGGCGCAAACCTATAACTTCTTCCTGTACGTTTCAGCGAAATACAAATTAGAGGCATAATTGCAGAAGATAAAATTGACTCTAAAAGGTTTTTATATCGACGAAGAACGTTTTTTTGCTTCGCCCCCTCCCAATTCAGCAGAGGGATGATAATGTCGACACTTTAGGTTCTTACCTCCTAACCATCTCGTCCTAATTTGGGGCGCAGTTCCCTCCCTCGTACTTTTTTTGCATTCACTCGGTCCACACTACGCAAATAGCTTAATGCCACCTAAATATCTTTATTACGATGATGGAAACAGCTCACCATGAGAGATCAAGTTCTAAGGATGAAATCCAAGTTGACCCGGTAGAAATATTAGCAATATTCCTTAGAACTGGCTGACCAAGAAGCGAGCCTGGCTGAAAGTATCCAGTAGTTGATCCGACATCTCAAAAAACTGCCTCACTTCTGCGGAAAATTGCAATGACTTGAAGAATTTTCATCTCTACAATTAAACAAACACCAAGAATTTTTGCGCTTCTCCTCGAAATTTAAGGATAAATAAGGACCAGGACTTGTTAAACTCATTTTCCATAAGTAGACCAGTTTAAATTGAAAATAGCTTCCCATTTTCCAAACAGATCGTAAGGTCTCACCAAACCAATCTTTCCTAGTGAAACACACCTAACTATGGTGGCATCAACTTCTTCAGTAAACATGAATAACAACGATCTTGAGCTGGGACACAAAACGAGAAGAAGCATTCGTGAAAACAAATAATTGTTCATTTAGTTCAAGCCTACACTCTCTGTTGTCGCTGTGCTTCAGCAATCACGCCAAAAAATATAGACGAAGCCGAAGGTTCCGTAACAATCGGAAGTCTAAGAAGTATACCCAAGTAGGAAGCCAAGACATTGTCGAAATGCTCATCCTCAATTCTCTTTCATGCCCGAAATACATGTTTGCGTACAGTGTGATTCTGTCCATCGGATATCTTACAAGATTGCCAGCCAACGAAGGTCCTGAAGGCCGTAACTAATGTGGGACTGAGTGGTCTTTCACGCGTGAACGGGTTAGTCAACAATTGTTTGCTCGTCTCACTTTCGATTGCCAGGTGATGTTGAGGCGCATAATTTACAGAGGCGTCCGAACTATGGCGTGGAATTTGTTATTTTTTTCCTACTCTTCAAAAAGATTTACGAAAGCAGCACTTTGAGGATAGCGGTATTCAAATTTATGTGTGTACCTTATGCGGGCTAGGTGCATAATATCTATTTGATTTATTTTTTGTTTGTCTAGAAACATTTTTGAATAAATTGAAATCTCTCAAAACCGTGGGAACCACTGCCAAAGATGATCAGGAAAGTAACTTTCAGAGTTAGTTATTTAATTTTATTGATTGATTGTGTACGGTGATGCCGACAGCTCAATAATAAAAAAAAATATTTGACCGCCACAACTCACATGCTTCCACTGATAGTTGAGGAGAAATATTTTTTTTGGTGGAATTAGCAAAAGTGTTTTAATTTTCTACTGAACTATGTATGCTATGCAGAAATCAATCAAGCCAGCCTTGAAGAAACGAAACGAGTTGAATTTTTCACCCGGAAAAGGAAAGTAACTCAATCATCAAAATCAAATCAAATCGAAAACAAGCGGAAACATTTTTCTGCTGATAATTTTTCTTTGTGTTTTATTAAATATCCGTAATTTCGCATGTTCGGGCTCGACCGGCAAATAGGATTTGTGGTGCTGTTGATACAATCACTCTGCTTCTCTGCTAAAACTATCAACAGCAAACATGATACTGCCATTCCAAAAACAAATGGATTTTTCGAAAAATATGTTCGGAAATTGAGTTCAAAAAACTGCCTTATGCCTAAACAGTTTTTATTTTCAATCGTTTTTGATTACATCGTATGAGAAATTATGCTGACACAATTTTTTTCGAAATTTCCTGGCAAGATTTTTTCATCGATAATAGATTTTTCAAAAAAAAGGGAATTCGGAAAATGAGTTCAAACAAATGTTTAGGCAGAAATTTACATTGTATCGTAATTTTTTTATGCTAATACTGTTTTCAAATTTTCCAGAAATGAAATAAACTATTCCATTATGTTAAAATTTACCAACAATTTTCCAATAAAATATTTTTTAATGAAAGCTACGAAAAAAATTTTACGTTAAAAAAACTTGGAATTTTTTTTAAAAAAAACCTTAGTTTATATTTTATTCGTGAAATTTGCATAAAACATGCACCAAGAGTTTATTTGAAGCAATACACACGGAAAACATTTGGTAGCCATTTTTAAGAAAATTTTTTTTTGGAAATCGCCTGTTTGGATTTTTTCATAGAACCTCTTAAAATTTTCGTACGGATTTTTTCGCAGACACTTTGCGACAAAAAAAATGTTAACGCTCAACTTTTCGCTATTATTTCATATAAGTTTGTCGTACGAAACTGAGCGATTCAGTTGATTCGTACAAAACTTTGCTATGCTTTTATTGATTTATTTAAATAAAAAAACTTTGCATAAATTTTTCAAACAATTTGTTTCCAAACAGAAAATGTTGAGGTAGAAGTAAATTAAATCTGTTTAAGTGTGCTTTGTTGTTGTTTTAGTAATTTTGAAAAATTGAATTTCTCTCCAAAGTTACGTAAAAAATATACGACATAAATTGATGAAAAACCATTCTACAGAAAACTTTCGGTGCTTTGTTTTAATGGAATTATTTATACGAATGAATTCTATAAAATATTATTACCTTGCTTATGTTGCAGAAAGTTTTTCTGAACTTTTCCTCGTAAATTTTTTTGAAATAATTGTGAAAAATACTTTTTACACATCTCAAAGGAAGAAATTTATTATGTTTATGTGAGAACTTTCAGCAGAAATAATAATGTCGCGAAAAAATGCATTCACAAAAGCACCGTCGGATAAATTTCCATCAACACATATTTGAAATTCATTGTAGAACTTTAAAGGAAGATTGTTTTCTGTAAAAATATTTTTTGAACGAATTTCGTTTATATCTTTTTTATATATATTTGCAGAATATTTTCGAGTAAATTTTTCTAAAAATACATGTACAAATATTTTGCAACATATTATAAGTAGAATTTTCGCAAAAAGAAATGAGTAGTTCTTTTGCTCGAATCGAATGGTACGTTTATTTGGCGAAGTTTAGAAGAAACGATAATGTCGGAGCTTGCAAAGGCTCCTTCAGGGAAATTTTCTGAGAGAATAATTTCGAAAAAAAATTCAAAGAAATACGTTTTCATTCCACGCATATTTACAATTTATCGCAGAACTTTCACGAAATTTTTTTTTCGTAGAAACATTGCTACGAAAAGAAACTTTCCGGATATTTTTTTTTCGAAATTCCATGGAATTGTATTTTTTCAAAATTATTTGAGATAATACTTTTTGAAGGAAATTTTCGACTTTTCAGTAATATTTTTCTGGACAAAAACTCCACCGTCATTGCAGATCATTTTAAACTTAATAACCGCGTCAAAAATTTTGCAGAATTTTTTTTTATTTTTTGAAGATTTTTTTAAAAAAAAACTGTCCGTCTCAACTACTGCAGTTCAGAATATGCTTCTTTTCTCAAATGTAACCGTGAAAAAATTCATCTTCTTCATCATTTAGCAATCTTCATTTCGTCATTCAGCACAGTACATAAATCACGATGCAACTCTGTCCACCGACTTGATATAGTCCAGATGTTAGCTACCAAAAAAAATTCCTCACCACTCCAACTTCCCGGGAGTGATAGATCAAACGACACCGCCACAAGGATTGTTTGTTTGTACACAGTTGCAACCCTTGAATCCACATTCCAATATGACAAATAGCAGATACCCGAAACCGATACCGAAACTCACCCACATTCTCTCTCATTAGCACTTCAGTTGTGAAGCATTAACAAGTCTAAAGGAACCGCGAAAAGGATCCAATAGATTCGGCGCTGTTGATAGTCCTAGGTCTCGGGGTCATCTAGAGGAAACTGTTAGCATGTATTTGGTTGTGAATGGAAATAGGATATGTACCAGAATTGTTTGCCAGATCAGATTCGGGTTTTGATATAGTCATGATCAGATAAGAATATCCAAAAAGAACCATCTTTTGATCTCTACAGTCACTTGGTAGTCCTTCAAGTACAATTCATCTTGGCATCATGATTTCATTTCAGTGAAAACTTCCAACTGCAGTGTTTATACATTTGCTTAGCAACACATTTCACTTTTCAAAAACAACCCCAGACCACACTGTGATTGGAAAAATCCAGACATGATCATCATCTGTTTATTATGCACCATGCATGCATATTCTAATTTTGGAGGCCGTGAAAAGCGGAAAATGCGGCATTGACGGCTGCTACTATAAAGTTCAAAGAAATGTTGTGAGAGGGTGAGTTTAGCTCAGCCCAGCACAGCACAGTGCAGTTCATACGGAAGCAACAGCGCTAGAAGTTCAACGCTATTCAATAGTTTGTCAGTTCTGTGGGATGGTCTCGACCATCATCTATAAATAATTGAATGAAACTAAATTTGAAGTTCGACTGCATGCAGGAAAGAACAGCTACATATATATCTGCATATGATTATTCAACACTTAAATGACCTATGAAACATGAAAATCATATTTAATGTGGTCTTCGGCAGAAAATATGGTCCCCAACAAAAAAATTAGCTAGCAGACGGAGAGATTGCCACGCGTTTAGCTATTTTGAGGATCAATGGTACAATCACCTCTATCGGAGGGAACACATATTGAGGCCGGTCCAGATGGTGCATATATATCGAAGCAATCATGCTGTTAGCCAGCGTATCTGTATACGAACAGTTTGAACTTCCTCGGATCATAGGATCCAATCAAGCAGCTATAGACCTTCCTGTCAACTAGAAGCCATTAGTAAGATTCATCATCCAATTCACAGCACAGGAGCCTTTCCTATAGATTCTTTCAACATTTCTAGCATCATTCTATAATTCAAGCATATAATAACAAATGTTTGATAGGGGACATCAACTAGATCTCAAAACATTCCGAAAATATCTCCCCATCTACACTATCGTTTTAAAGATACTTTCCATCTTCAAACCATATATACCCTCTGCAGACTGTGGTGTCACATCTCATCGGGCAGGGTTCATCACAAATAAATGTTTATGATGGATTTTAAGTGCTGCCTTTAATGACATGCAAATGCGAAGGTTGACACCTCGAGGGTAGCAAACTTTCACCACTCCCGAGCTGTGTCACATATTAAGACCGATGCAATTAATATGCCAATAAATTACGGAACGATGAGTAGGATCAGATGGGCTTATGTAAAATAAGGAAGTAGACAAGAACACTATAAATTTAAAATTGAGAATGCAGCATAATGATAGACTGAGTTCCTAAATGATGAGAGTTCATGCGGTTGTAAGAAATTAAAAATAAATCTTAGGATTAGAAGGGTTCAGTGCAATGTTGAGATGGTTTATTGGAATCGACTAATCCGGTGTATCAAATCGACAAATTCTTCAAGTGAAGGATTGGGTAGCATGATGAATTTTTTTTGCAAAAATGATAGCTGTTTGGAAAAAAACGCAAGTTTTTAACAACATTCTGCCTTTTGGAATTTTATTTTGAAAATTCTGTGCTGAATCATTTATTTTGAAAATTTTGTGCTAAACAATTTATCTTAAAATTTCTGTGCTAAAATTGAAAATTCTCATCATTTCAAATCACAAAAGAAGAATAACCAAGAATTGGCTCAAAAAAATATTTTTACACTTATTTTTTTGAGCCCCAAAATTGCTTGAAAACAATATTTTTACACTGATTTTTTTTAACACCAAAATGGTGGAATAGATCTCAATCGCAATACGTCTGAATTTTCGTCAAATTTTCTTTACAAGACATACATTCCACCGTTCGTTCGTTTTGCAAAATCCCACCATCAATTCAATTCATTTCAATCAATTTTTATGGTTGTTTTTCAGGGAAATTTTGGAACAATATTTTTTAAACAGTAATAAAAAAAATTAGTTAAAATATTTCCTTAAAAATTCCTACTAATAAGTTTCTCCCGTATTTGATGTTGATGTTTTTTTTTCAGGTAAAGCTTACAGCGTTACATTTTCGAGCATATCTCTTAAACAACTTTGTGAAAGTTTTATTACGAAAATCGATGCATCAAAAACATATTTTTTGATCAACTATCGGCAAACATTCAATGAATTTTTCTCTTCAAATAATTTCTTGAAAAAACTTGATATTGGATGCTTAGAAAATAAAAATATGTTTTAATTTAAACAATAATCAATTAAGTTAAAATTCGATATAAAATTTTAATTAAAAACTCTGTCAAGATTTGTTTTTTTAAATACATAGCATAACACTTTATAATTTTTTTAAAAGAATTGTTTCGAACGTAGCTATAAATTTTTTCAAAAAAATTTTTAAAAAATTAATAGAGATAAATTAATTGGCAAGTTTTTAAAGGAGTTTTCGGCAATCATAATTCAAAACTTTTCATGGAATTTAATGCAGCAAAAAAATTGTTCCGCCAAATAATAATGTATTATAAAAGCGCCAGATAACCAACGATTTGAGTACCAGTTAACAGATAACAGATAATATTTTAATAAATAATAAATTAAATTTTGTAATTAATGTCAATCAAATAAACATGTTGATACGTCTGGATACCTCCCAGACAGTACCGATTTTTTCCCCAAATTACCATTCATCTTGCAAAGCATCAAACTCAAATCAACACTGTAGCCTTGAAGACTCGCCCCCAAAAAATAGCCCATGTAGCTGCCAAATAAATCTATTTTTGACCCTGGCCCTCAGTCGCCGTCCACGTCTTCATGGCCTGGCAAAAGAAAGTCATTGCAGTTTCAATCAAGTGTGTCTGGCTGCTAAATTGAAATGTCTGCAGCACACAAGAAGCAGATTAGCCAGCAAATAGCAGGAAAAAAACAACAAATAATCTCTCACATCATGACCTCCATGAGATAGATCCTTCTTCATCACAACCAGATGTCTTGTACCAACAGTCCATTTATCAAATTTGACTGACGACACGAACACAACGATGACGACGCGTGGACCAAATGAAGCTGATCCTTATTTTTCTTACAATTTTTTTTACTATTGACATTTTTCCGGCAAAGTTTTTCTTCTTTGTGTCCATGAAGATTGTATCTGTTCCTATGAAGAAATCACGTTGTGAATTGAAGAGATTTTTGTGGGCTGTGTTCCAAAGATCAAACTGTACAGTTTAAACAACATTCAACTCGATATCTTTGTATCTAGATTCAATTTTTTGATTTTAGTCCGATCAAGATTATAGTCTGAATATAGATGTGCCGTTCCTATTGTTAGTATGTTTGTTTCTTACTGATTTCAGACCAAACAAATGGAGTACGTGCCATTCTTCTATTGTTGAATGTGTATGCTACCTTTTAGGGATACTTACGACATAGTAAGCAGTATTGAGTACAAACAATTTAAGTTCCCTATTTCGGAAGAATATATTGTTCCAGTGCTGCCTAACATTGTTTTTTTTTGGGACTAGTTACACTGCTAATGAATTTTTTTCATTTTGGTTACGGCATATTGAGGATTTTCTTTGAGAAAAAAAATTACCTTAAAGAAAGTTGAATTTTGTAGTTATTCTGCAGGGATGAGTCTTTTAGCACAGCCCAGCAAAAATATCATGTTTGTACAAAAACAGTGGAATGCCAAGTTCTTCGCCAAATTAAATTCACTTCTTCACATCAACAATTCTTGGTGACCATCTTCGAAGCAGTATTTCTCCCATTCGGCGTATTACATATATGGATCATCACGAGAGGATCATATACCCAAAACGGGAGAAATTTATTCGAATGGATTTCATCTCGTTAAGAGCTTTCTCAATAAGGCGGCGTCCATGGTTAAGAACCTTTCGAAAGGCATCAGATGACCACTCTATATACTTCACTTGATCAACATGATAACATTCAGCGCCAGTGAATTCAATAGCCTCTGGCCTGTAGCTCCTTCCATTCTAATGAACTTCATCATCAATGCTGTGAGCTCTCGATCAAATCACAGATCAATCGACAGTGAAATGGTTAGACTTTCATCAAATCGACTCTTTTCGTCGACGGACGGACGGACGATGATCGATCCTTTTATGGAAGAGACTTCATTCCATTTATATCGAATCCAATTATAATACAATTTTCGGTTCGGACTAATAAATCTCGTGATGCTTCCTTGGATCGGACCAGTGAAAATAGACGGGGCCGTTCTTTTAGGGATCTTCCAAAACAATCGTTCCCTCGGGGATGTTTCAGCCCGAAAATGGTGACAACACACCATCAATAATGCGACCTGTGAAAAAACTTGTCACCATCCAGAGATCGTATGTTGAATGTCATCAATTCAACCTGATTTGAACAGAGACTTCTTGGGTTTTTGTGGTCCTTTAGGGAATTTAATTCCCCGGGCGATAACTAAGATGTTCCGGGAGTTTTGTTTAAGGCTTCTCTCAGACGTGGAATATTTATGTTTATTGATTTTATTTATGGAATCAACTCGTGGGAAAAGTCATAAATTATCATGTCTACCTGAATAAACAAACAAGCGCCACACTAACCTGTCGCAAATCCAACGTAATCGTAACATATTCATTTTCGCTACCATACTGCAACGTTGAACTCTGCCACCATGCATTCGAATTATTCAAAATCGCTTCGATGGGATGTCTCTTATTCAAATCCGCGCTAAGACCGTCACAAATCCCGCATTGTGTTTGCCATGTCTTGTGCGGCAACGAATCTACCAATTTGCAGTATTCCTCGTCACCATTTAGGCCGCAAGTAGCATTCACCGTGACTATTGCTCGCGGTGCAATATTAGATAGTGGCGGAAATGCGCCACCACCTTCAATGTTGTCTGCAACACGAGCCAAAAGTCGTAGAGCTGAAAATAGACAAGAAAATTATTCCTTCAACTGATAAATGATCCTCAAGACGTTATACCAAGAGATGTAGATACGTGAGTATCTATCTATGGAGGCCTTCGCCAAAGACAAGAAAGAAATGCAACAAATGCACAACAAAATCGTCCAGCACCAATGAATGACTAGCGACAAAATGTTGGAAAATGAACAGCACCAAACCAGCACGAACAAAGCTTATGTTACAAAATGTTATTTATGAGAGTGTCATGCGAACATATTCCAAGGAGTAGCGCAAAAAAAAAACCGCACGAAGAAAGGCTACTGTGGTTAAAGAACGTGCCATATGTCTGAAGATTTACAGCGTCCTAGGCGATATGTGGTCGGGAAAAGAACACTCGTCGATCAGTTTTGAATGGATTGGGAATCGGGTGTAGACTACTAGGAATGTTACATGGGATTGTTGCAAAACAAATTAACATTTCATCGAGGATATCTTTGAGTTGAGTGTTGTAATGCATCATGCCATATGGTAGCATTTATATTATCGAACGATGGGAATGTCCAGAAAATGTTCTCTACAGATTACCAAATGCAGAAACTATTCGTGAATTAATTATCAACTGAATTTATGCACTATATGCACTCAAGCGTTTTGAACAAGAAGTCAGTTGAAGAAAAACACGAGGACTCGAATTGGTATGCTCAAGTTCGGATGAAAATTGGCATTTTGATAGTAAAAGTTGCTAGGATATTCACCCCCTAAAGTATAGAAGTGCGTTAGCCAGCAAATTCCGAGAAAAAATGTCAAAAGTTGGAGCATTAGTCTACAAAAAAATTATTATATTCAACACATTAAAGCAGCATGAGAATAGTTCAAACACCTTTCGAGAAGAAAACGTGCGGTTTGAATTGAAATCAACTGGCCTTACCGGTAACTCGTCTTATGTGCCACCAGAGAATGATCTGCAATGGCTATCAAAGCGAATCAGGAAATAAACCCTAAGGCAAATCCTTGATTTATACTTCCACGAGCAACCACGTACAACTTTTTCGTTACACCCAGTAAGTTTCTAGAATCTGTTCATTGACACACTTAGGAAGTATCTGCGCATTGATGACAAACTCATAGGTTTTATTTCGTTAATTGTCCTTTAACCAAGTCGTTACCGATAGCCTGAGACTATATTCTAGGGACAATGGATCTAACCATCAAGTAAGAATTTTGCTTAAACCACAACGAAAAATTATTTATATTTAAACGAATATTTTCAATTAATGAATGATTTTCATATTATGAATTCAAAAAAATATTTTGATAAATCAAAAAAAGAAACCGATAATCAACATCCGATCTAAAGCTATCTTCTTGAGAAGTGGGTTTACTACTTCCCGTGCTGCTTCGCTCTTTTGAATTAAATAGATTTTCATGAATTGAACACTTTTTCTTGCTTTTACACTTTAAGGGATGAAAGTCCTAAACGTCTGCTGATCATTTGCCAAATTTAATCTTGATGCAATGTTACCAAAGCATGCCCCGTCTTTTAAGAAAACACTCATTTTTCCACTGAATCTAAATATTAATCATTATTATTTTCCAATTTTAAAACGAAAACTTAAAATCAACAAAATTAAAAAATGTTTCCCCGAAAACGTTTGTACTAATAATTTGGAACTAATATGCTTTTAAGGTAAATTGTTTGAAAAAAAAATACTGCAATCTTTTCTTAAGTTCCTGGTTTTTTGGTTTTTCCCAATGCAAAATTATAAAAAAAAATGAAATTTAATTGAAATCGTTCTCTCGAAATCAATACGAATTTTTGGAAATAATTTTCATAAGTATTTTATAAATTATTAAAAGAAATTTCTTTCCAGTTGCAGTTGCAGTTGATACTTTGTGCTTTTGAATTTTTTACTTCAAAATAACACATTTTTTCCGAATAAAAATATAACCTTTTCATGTTTGCCTCCTCAAATAAGATAGGTCTTGTAAGAACTTATTTGCTACTTTATTAAAACTATTTTTTTGCATTATACTACAAAATAAATTATGTTGCGTGGATATTTTTGGCTTATTTTGGCGATTGGTAGTTGTAGGGCGAAGGTTGTCCAAAAATAATAGTCAAAACTCTTCTCAGTTTGGAAACGGCAGGAATTAATTTAAACTGGATTCAATTTTTTACTAATTTTATAATTTTCTTGCTGATTTTCATAGTTCTTTATGAAATTTTTATGAAGCTTGGCAAATAATCAATAAACTATAATATTCAGACAAAAATTTTATGGTAAAAAAACTTAAATTTTTTAAATGGGCAAGCGTGGTTTCGGGGTGACGGACGGCATCCTCTTCAGGTGCTGTTATTTATCATCCGCCACCAGACAGCACGACCACGGTTAGGCTTATTGGCGGATTAAGCTCATTATGCTTCAACTATTCTATAAATTTAAACCACGCTTTCCCATTTAAATTATGATGGTACCAGCCAGAAATCTGGAAATAAAAAAAGAACCTCCATTAATGTGCAAAAATAGTGTTAGCAGAGTTGCGAACCAAAAATACTCTAGTAGGCGATGTTGTCGACTAGACACGGAGGTTCAAAACTCAAAATAAATGATTATTAAATTTTTTTTTCAAAACTTTTTGCCTATATTTCGCGATTAAGATTTTTTAAATGCTCTTCTTTCATGTGAAAAAATGAAAACCCCTTCTTCTTCCGTGAAAATACAGTTTTCAGTGTTCTTGTTCGGAGAAATTTTTCGCTAGCTACCCTGTACTGGAAGAGTATTTTTCATTCTCAGAAAATATATTGTAATTTCATTTGATGCACAGCAGAAGAGCTGAAAATTCAATCAGCTTTTTTTCTGTCAAATTTTGTTAAGAGATACAGATAGAACTTCCCAAATGATTTAAACTCTGTCCCAAATGAATCAAACTTTTCGCAAATAGAAATCCGTTCCCCAAAATAGTTAAACCTTTTTCCAAATAAAAAAACCATCTCTCAACTCAGGTATAGTGTATACAGGCTGATTCTACCGGAGTTTTCCAACGGATAGTGTACAATAGCTAGATTCAACTAGTTAACTGGCATATTTTTGCAGGAGTTTCCGGAAGTAATAATTCTACATTTTGCATGGAATTGTATGGAGCAGATTATTGTCTCCACAATTCACCTAGCAACAATTTCATTTCTATTTACTCCTTTTGCTAGTTACAACGAAAAAAATTCCAATGCTATTTTTAATAGTTTTTAAGAATTCAATATTATACTTCCATTCTTATGAAAATTTATTTGGTTTTTTTTGGAAAATTTGGCAGACCGGCCTATTCCTACGCTTCACCGACTGTAACTGTGAATTCTGTGCTGTGGAATGTCAAGGATACGGCTTCGGGGTTATTACTATCCGAAATTTCAGAGATTGGGGGAAAATGCATCACTACACGGTTGTGGAATATAACAATCTACGCAGATGTATTGTTGACATTTTTTGGCCTATAAATTTGTGGGAGTTTAAGTCTGCTATTCAAAATTTTCAATTAGAGGAAGTACTATCAATCACTTTATTGTAACATTCATAAGTGCTACTGCCGTATAAGGTCCACAAAGTCCTCACCTTTGAATAGCCCCTAATCGATTCATTAACGCCTCCTAAACTTGTGAAAGATACATTTATATCTTTCAGACCGGGCATCTGCATCTAATTAACAGTCTCAACGCCCGCATTGATTCCATACAAGTACTTGCTGCCGTGCTAGACCTCCCAACTTATCTCAAACTATTTTCAAGCAGTTACTCTTCCTGTAGTAAGTACTTCAAATGGCTTTCTATGTCAGCAGAAAGTGTTACAGATAAATACGATAAATGTCATCCATCCAGACCCGCACCGACCAGCAGCATTAACGTACGGATTGTACGCACTCACGCAACACCGTCTTCCTTTTTGCCACCTTCATCGCATGCGTGTTAGCCGGAACCTTGCATTAGCATTCAGACAAATTAAGACTAAATGCGGTCATCCATTAAGGCATCACCTCTCTTCATCGCCATCGTCACCACCAGCCAGATTAGATCCGATATGCAAATCCCCACGTCCAAGAACGGACAACATATCGCGATATTCCCGTTGCCTGCGATTGAAAGAAACCTTGGCCCGAAAGGCTCCCCAGCACGGTTTGGCCGTGGCATGGCTGGACACTTTAAGTGATTGCCAACCTCACGAAGAGTGAATGCCGTAGTAATGTGTAAACACCTCACAGGTAACAAATTGACGTGTTACGTTCGTTATTTAAATGAAATTTAAAATAAATAGTCAACATATCATGATGGTGATGGTAGTTGCGATGAGGGATATGCGACCATAGCAGAATGGGTACCATTGTCAGCCCCACAACTCTCCTAGGTGCAGGCATCCGTGCATGGGTTGGTACTGACGAGGAAACCAAGAAGAAAATATTGTTTAAATGGTAAATGACCATGCAATTTGTTTTAAGGGGGTTGTGACCCTGAATGGCTAATGGTGGTTGTATTTTTGCTTAACGGACATTAACTGAGTAATGATTGTTCGGGCTAAGATACAATGTGTACTTTACAGGAAGAATTACAATATTAAACTCAATAATATCAGAAGACATACCAAATCATGGATATCCTGTCTATAGTCCACTTTCGTAGAAGACATCTAGCGCATATAATAAAATTCACTCTTCTTCTCGAGACGAAACGATCAACTGAGAAATTTTCATTAAATCAAAAAAAATTCTAGTGGTTTCATCCACATTAAGTACCTTGACGATGTGGTTAAGGGCACACGAAGGGATCACTTAATTTTAACTAGATCGGAATGGTTATTTACGACGAAGAAGGTGCTCCGATTTATTGGAAGGCATCGAACGCAACATGGTTCATTTATGACGAACATGACTTGGACCCAAAAATCTTCTAGGAATTCGTTATGGCATTGATGGGCCCTTATAAATCAAAACAATGCTTCAAGTGAAACCATTTTAAACGAACTGATCAGATTAGGAGACAGGGGGTCTTGTAACATGACAAGAAAATTGTTTCCTATTTGTTTTTAAAGTTGTTTTTTTAATTGTTTGTTTGTAGTTATACTACAAGTCAATGTCGTTTTAAATCAGAGACTTTGTTGGATGATTCCTGAAATTTTTAAGGGGCAAACAGGAACATTACTCTATTTACACCCCGCGTTGAGAGGTACATTCGAATTTTTGCCTTCTACATGGTAGCTTGATGATTTAAATGATCAGCCGACCTTGCTGGAGGTCTTTCAAAATTATGAGGAAATCTCGAATTATCAAAAATAATTGCCTCATTTTATTAGAAATTCCTCAAATATTATTTTCAACCTTATCAGAAGTTTTATTTAAAAAAATTAAGAAAATCATATTTTCAAGTAGCCTTTGTAATTTTAAGGGTAAATATTTTCGATAAGAAACTTGTAAAAACACGTTGGTAATAAAACTAATTATAAATAAAAAGTTAAAACAGCTGCCAAACAATTTATTTGATAATTTCCTCATTTTTGAAAATTTTATCAAATAGAAAAAAAATGTTTTTGTTGATTCGAACATATACTTCATGGTGGTAGAAAGTTATGCGTCTTAATTATTTTGTCAACATTTCCGAATATTTTTGCAATTTTCAGAAAAATAAATCAACCATAAATTGTCACCCAAAATACCGCGCAGACTTTTCAACAGAAAATTTATCGGTACATGGAGAAGTTTATTGGTGTGTGTTTGGGTTGTAATTTTGGTTCGTAGTGCTCAAGATGTTATTCATACCTTTATTAATTTTAAACATCCAAAGTCCTAAATTTTATGCTTTTTCAAAACGAATTTTGAAAACCTTCGTATCCAAATAATAACAAAAAATTGTTTAATTTTAAATTTTAGTGACAGGAAAATACTGTACAGATATTGAGTGTGTTTTCAACACTCTCAGCGTCACACACACACACACTCTTTAAAGATGTTTCTTTTGTGTAGACATTTGAAACACACTTGTTATACACATGTTCAATAATTTTTTGGTGGGAGGTGTAGTCGAACTACGTATGAAACGGCGATAGTCACAACACTGAATAGAATCGCGTTGAAATATTCGATATGGGCATCAAGTCCCCTTTGTTAAAAGGACGCTATTTCTTATAAATTGATCCGTTTTAAGATGTGGACAGAAACCCGAGGATGTACGAAGCGAAAGCTGACATACCACCGGTGTATCCACGATGATATCTAATTATCCTTACGTTTTTATGTGGGATATATTTTAGCATACAACATAACACGAGCGTTGAGCTCATAGCATTTAAAATCATTAACTAAACAAAATTACATGTTTGTGTGTGTAATAAAACACGAACAACATACTTTTCATTTGCATTACTTTCATGAGCATTTCGCTGAAAACGGTAAACCATTCTATGGTTAATTTCATAAATGAAATTTAGTAATTTATTATTTTGAAATTTATTTTAAAATTAGTTTGTTAAGTAGTGGTAGTGGTTTCAAACAAACTTGTTTCTTAAAAACATTTCAAGAACACTATGAAATTTTTGAGAAATTTTAAAAATAGTTTTGGAATGTCAAATCCAATCTTCAAATAAAAAAAAAATCAAGTTAAGAAATGTATAAACTTATTCTTTCACTGTTTTTTTAGTTAGTAACTTGATCATTTGTTTGGAAAAAATAGAAGTGAAGTTTACATTAATTAAATTTTAACGAAAACACAAAAACTTTAATATCTTCAAAAAATTTCTTAGCTAATCAATTGCGAAGATTTCTTTCGATATGGATTTTTTTATAAATTATGTACCTTCTGAAAACTTTATGATACGATGTAAAAATTATTTTGCTCAAAAACTGCTTGATTTTGATTTTTTTTTCTGATTTTACATTATAATATATTCAGCGAATAAATGTCATGAAGATATATCCACAAATTATTGAGATTACTTTCGCAGGATACTTCAGCATAAGGTTTCTCAATGATGTTGCAAAGGACACTGCAGTGTAAGTTTTCATAAAGACATTCTCTTTTATTTGTCAAATTTACCGTTATATTAAATTAAGCGTATAAGTGCTATTAAGAAATTTCCATTTATTATTCATACGACTTTCGCAAAATATTTGAGCAGAAAGTTTCTATATGAAATTGTAAAGGACACTTCAGTGCAAGTTTTTTTATAGAAATTTCGAACAGCTATTGAATGAACTATTTTCGAAAATTTCTACAAACTGTTTTGGTAATGTATGTAATTTGTAATTTAATTTTTTATAATGTATGTTATGTAATAATTATATTTACGCAACAATATCGAAGATACATTTTCCCATTTCATGTTAATATTTCGATTCCACAATTCTTTCATGCATGTTTTCGTAATTTCATGAATGATTTATTTCTGCGTCAAAAAATTACTCGGACAATTTATTATGAAACTATTTGGAAAAAAATTAAGTTTGAAATTTGATGAAACCAAGAATTTCAAAGTTTAATTGAAACAATTCTTTATCTCCGTATAAAATTCTGTGAGTTCTTAACATAGTTTTATTCTGCATAAAAATATTTAAAAAAAAATCCTTTATCATTCCTAAAAGACATTGCTTCATTTCCTTATCTAGCATATATACATGTACACGATTCTGTATACTCTTATACATATATTCTGTGTTCTGCTAATAAAATTCATTAGAGAATATCATTTGACCGAATCTTTTTCCTTTCTAGCGCTGTCTAACCTCCGACGTTTTGAAAACAATAAAAAACATGCTCTTTTTCATCTTCAACCACCAGACGAACCCTTTCGGTAATTTGATCCCTTTCGAGCATTTCAATCCTTTTTATAGCCCCATCGAATTTTTCTTTTGCCCTCGTGATGTTCGGGCAGCAGCAGTTCAAAGATGAATTGAATAATGGATGCGTCTATACTGCCTGCAACACGTCAACCAACAATAAAGTGTGTTGTATGAGAAATGATGATGAAGACGACGATGGTCACAAATCACCACCTGGAAGTATAGGTGGTTTTCGAGAGTACGGGTGGAGTATGCATTAAGATGGTTTTCTTTGGTGAAGTGGATGGACTTTTTCTCCATCCATTTTGTTCACGCCAACTATCGTGCGGAATGCAATAAGTACGTTGCCATAAGATGGCCATCAAGATTACAACAATTAGCTGCACAAGAACAAAAAGCTACCACTTGAATGTTGCGTGAGTGTTTTGTCGCAAAAGGCCGCCATCGTGCCGCCAAGCTCTTTATATGTTGCGACAGGATTGCTGGTGAATATGCTATTCTGGGTTGTACTAAACGTATGAAATAATTGTGCTGGCTATGCAGGGTGAATTGAAAGAAGATGATGTGGAATAGTTCAAGAAAATTAATCACCAATTTGATTGATGCAAATGAAACGATCTTTGTAGTAATTTTTTTCGAATATGATCACCCACAGAACATTTACTAAGGACAGAAGGTTAATTTTTCACCCGGAATTATCTTTAGGTCATCGATATCATTGGTTATTCTCTGGACAACCAATAAGGATTCCTTGTAAAACCATCAATTGATTGGTCTGATCTTTGCCCTTGCTCCTGCATTGCGAAATTAAGGATATTGAACTGTTTTGGTTATTTACTGTCGAACAATTTTTTAGTCTTTAAACTTAGATACTAATCATGATATTCGAAATTTTTCTCTCGTTTCATGCGTTACCACACATTCCATGAGCACGTTCCCATTAATAATAAAAGAAATGATCCAAAGAGCCTGGCAAAAACGTTTTTTTTTTCTAGACACCCTATCAGCAAACATCTTCAGAATTCTGCTACTGTTCAATACACTCTATCTTTGCCATGCAAATTCATATGCAAGTGCTCGACACCGAAACACTACCATTCAAAATTCCGTTTTTTACGCAGCAAGCCTTTTTGAAAATAGAACAATTACACTTCTTTTTCACATGGCTTTTTTGCCGTCTAGAAATATGTTATTCGTTATATGTTCAAATGTTTGTCCTCAAGTCTGGCCAAAGGTACAAGGCATCGTGCATGCATGCAACTTGGCCAGCTTGGCACATGTGGCATGCATATATGTATGAATGTATTCAACAAACATGCATGCAACATTTTCACAATGGTCGCTTGTAAGTTGTTGAACACGACATTGTTGGCGAAAAAAAAAACAAATTTATTGTGGCGACATATCACTTAACTTGTTAATCGATTAAGTTGTCGTTACTTTTTTTGTTTTATGTGTTAAAAGCCTTTTTTAACAAATAGCATCCAAATTCGAGATAAAATTTATAGATTTGTGAAATTTTTAGGTTAGCTTCGAAGACAAAAATAAACCACAGGAGTTAGATCCATGTTATTTTTGTTCCCATGTGGTAAAGTTTCTCACTGAAAAATTAATTGTTATGGTAAACTTTGAAAAAAGTTTAGTGGATATGAGTGAAATTGGGAATATGTGATACCCAACCCATTTGAATCGTTCATTTGTTTGTGGAATAATTTCTCCCGAAAATTTGATAGAGTAAATTTATTTTTCCCATGATTTTTTTCATCATAATAATAAAATATAATTCAATAAAACAAAACTTTTGGGTAATACATTTGTGTTAAAATTTAAGCCAAAATATTTTGAGTGTGTTATATTCTAGAAATTTTCTCGTAATAATTTTCTCTTAAACTGCAAGAACTTGTGGTGAAATATTTACAAGAAAAGTTTTACTAAATTTATCGATCAGTAACGAATTTTTCGTGAAAGTAAATGCACAACTATGTACTTGCATTGTTAATAGTGGAATCTAGTAATTCGCAACAAATGTATGCTTTTTAATTAAATGTATTAAAGATATTATGATGAAGTAGAAAAGTATAAGTGCTTTTGTTTGCTATCCTTTGTTGGTTGAGGACAGTGAAAGTAATATAAGCACTACTTACATCCAATTCATAATTATAAAATTTACGCTCTGTCATTGATGGTTAAAGTCGTGATGAAATTAACGAAAGAGGTATTTAGAAATTAAATTCTATATTACTTCAATTCAGGAATCAAACTAGAACCACTACTGATTTCTACATGAATTTCCGATTAAAACTAATGAATTTAATTAAATTTTTCAAGTTTTATTATTAGTTTATTATTGATTTTGTTAAATTGTTATCCAAATTTTTTTAGAATGTAGAATATTTGGCAATGCTATTTTTACTGAAAATGTGAACTCGAAACTGTTGCAGTGAATCATTCGAACAAAAGTACAAATAAAAACCAATAAATCAAAATGTTTGAGAAATTTAGGTCTATTATAATTTGACCCAGAATGGGTCTGTGGTTTGAAGCCCAATTCGAAAATTGGGCGAAAAAAAATATTATAGAGTATTTTTCAAAAGCAAAATTAGGTGAAAATTTTCTATAAAAATTTTACGATATTTTCTATAAAAATTTCACGATATTTTCTATGAAAAATTTACATTTTACATTTTGCAGAAAAAAATTAGTTGTTATTTTTGTATAAAAAATTGATTTTTTTAAAAACACTAGCATTTTAAATTGAAAAATAATATATTGGAATTTTCTGTCGAAAATATTCAGTACTGGTTTCAAAACATTATTTTGACTAATAAACTGTTGTGTAGGAAATTTGATAGAAAATATTCGCCAGGAAATATTTAAGATATTTGTTTATTTTACATTTTTTCTTGATATTATACGGCTATAATTTTCACACAATAATTTTCATATTTTTACCACAAAGGCAACTCTAAATTGAATCATTTTAAAAAATTCGACTGCAAGTCTTTTATTCCCCTTTCGTATTGGTGTTGTACTGTTTTTCAGATACCGATTGAAAATTCACTTTCAATGTTTTATCAAGAATATTTCTTATACCTTGTTAGGGCTTAATTATTTAGATCCATGTTTCTATAGAAAATTCGAGACTATTAGAATATTAGTACAAAGTACAATCCGATTTTTGCTTCCTTAGAGCGTGGTGTATAACTCCTTTTTGTGTCTTTTTTAATTTAGTTACTAAATACTTCCCTGATCTTTTAGAAGTACTTTGGAACTTGGAGCTCTGCATACCAATTCTCCGTAGACCTCTGTAATAAGTGCGGTCACCTTTTTCAAAATTATTCGACAGGTGAAGAGTTCCACCCTTGTTCTTAGTCTGTAAAATTCGCACAATAATCGTAATGTGTCCAACATTCATAACACGTTTCAAATTCTTGACACCAATTAGCAACTAAAAGAACAACCTGAAATCTTCACCCTGTTTCATCTTTTCCGATATCGTGTCCTAATTGCTCGGTTCCTAAATCATCTTCAATCGAAAGCCACCATTAACCATCACCAGCCCACTTCCAATTAATCCGTGACCATCCGGATCAGACCATTTTGCTGGTGGGTATCTCTCTTAGCCGAGGTCTTGTAGTCCCCATTCACCAGAGTCAGTGCATCGAGCATATCAATATATGTTTTTCAAGGCGCCTTTTCGCAATCAAAAATGATTATCCAACAACGACAACTTCCACAGTTATCCGCAAAGGAGATCCACGTAAGATACTTCTACGCAAGATACATGTATCTCGGTCGACTTATCATCGTTGGTATTTCGAATGGTGGTCAGCTATTTATTTTTTTGTACTTGCTTTGCTTTCGCTCCCCGGCCTGGCTTTTCATTCTTGTTCTTTTGACCACATCTTGATGGTGCGGTGAACATGTAAATTGGCATTTTGTTTATTTCAACGACAGTTGTATAATTTATTTGAAAACGAGTCGAAGTCACTTTTGAAATGTGTATTTAATAAAGTATGTTTCGTTGGGGTTTCAGCTCATGCTCGTGCTTTGTCTGGTTCAACAAGAATCGGTTTAATGGAAATGCGGGAAATGATGGCCAGATGGTAGAGACCATAAACTCGATGAGGGGGATCTGCCTGGTTGACTTTTTCAGTTAGTATTGGACTATTGATCCTCATGGTATAGTGACCAATGAAGATCAATAAATTACTACAGCTTATACCACAAGTGAAAAGCATATGATCCCACCTATCTGCTTCTATGAAGTATCGTCAAAAAAATAATTAAGGCTTTTAATTCGTCCTCTTGGGCTTATTTTCAAAATTACTACGAATTTTCCAAATATTAATTCAACAATTTTAGGCATACTTATTTCTTTCTATAAAACTCATAAGCCACAAATGTGTATGTTAAAAATAGATGACTCTCGTGGCTCGTAACCTCCAAAACATACATATTTCATTAAAATTTTGATAAAATACTGAGACTAAGCATTTCTAGATGCATAAGTATCTTGGTAATCCATACATTCAAGATTTTGAATCTTTGTTTAGTAAACAGTTAATTCTTTATTTAAATAAGCACAGCTAAAATAGAAGCTTAAGTGATTTCGACAGTTTACTTAGTTTGGATTTGGTAGAAATTGAGGGCATCAAATTTGATTAAAGGTTAAATATTTCTGATGAAAATTCAAGCAATCTTTAGTTGTGATGAATCCCCAGGGGTTTAACAAAAAGGAACGTTTGAATGTTTGCTTGTGCGTTTGAGGTAGTCCCAGCAACTAAAGAATGGCGTAGTCATGCCTCGTTGCAGGTGGAGCTTGACGGTTACATTTTTTTTACATTTTTATTAGCGTCAGTCTTTACTGTTGTGGACAGTCACAATCGCGACTATCGACTATTCTTATTGTGTGCCTTTTCAAAGAGAACAGCTAAAAGACGTATAAAATTCAATATTCAAGACTATCAATATGATAAGAGAATTACAGCTAAAGAAAATCATGTCATCGAAACAGGTGATGAAAAGGCAGTCCACCAATTTCAACTACTTAAATAAAAGAAATTGATTCGTAACCATATACAATCAAAATTTCATCAATATCTCTTGATAAACGTGCATCATCACCACTTCGTCTTAAATCTCAGCACCATTGCTTCTTCCTCCGATCAACAATAGAAAATCTCTTATTAAATTTTCAATCTTTCTTGACACGAAAGTTGGACGTGTCTTCATGGAACTGCTATTCAGCAGACAAAGCCCTCCAGTCTCAGACTTGTTATTTTTTTTTAAAGTTTACATCTGCGGACGTTCTAGTCACGATTCTTGAAAAATCCAAGGAAAATCTCACAGTTGGACGATTTCCCGATTACAGTCAATTTCAGTTATCATGCAAAGAAACAGATATTTGAATTTCAATTGAACAGGTACATAGATAGATAATCTGCGGTTATTCAGCGCAGTTGAAACGAACATTTGATGGATAGGACTAGATCCGTGGCTAGGTACCACTATTCCTGGGATTTGTGCTTCAATTACGTATGATCTTGCTGGGGTTGGCTCTGATCCAGCAATAAGTGGTCTCTTGCATGAGACTAGCGATATTCTGGAGTTCAATTGAAGAACACGATTCAGATAAGACAATTTACTTTGGGATCTAAATGCCGAACCCCAAAAAAAAAT
This sequence comes from Oxycera nigricornis, assembly GCA_963942545.1. Classification (NCBI taxonomy): domain Eukaryota; kingdom Metazoa; phylum Arthropoda; class Insecta; order Diptera; family Stratiomyidae; genus Oxycera; species Oxycera nigricornis. The sequence continues at coordinate 8,918,844 of OZ012661.1, forward strand.
GCTTATCTAAACAAACAAAGTGGGTACTATCCAGATTTTCCAAGTAAAAAAAAGAAATCATTTCTTTTCAGGTACATGTACATCCTCACATGCAACGACGGCAAGTGCATGCGAAACGATTCACCCGCATTCCGTTGCACATATGAAAGTATCTTTCGTGTTTGGACCTTTGATTAGATACGTTAATCATACAGTGTGCATTTGTAGATCGTTTTCTGTGCTGCAACGGCTATGTATGCATGTCTGCAATCTAATAGCAACTTGATTAGTCTTTTTCTTTGAGGCCGGCGTCGACGAGGAAAACGCCGGAAAGTTGGCCATTTGCCATCGGACACCTCTTTTACAAAGTTTATCTTGGAGGCATTCGATCAATATTTAGGATTTTATCGTTGCTGGATATGTGTAAATATTTAGCTATCACTTGTTCTATTGAATCAATTGAATGCAAGTTCCAAGTATCCAACGGACAAGGAGGTAGGATATGTGAAGTCAAGCTTGAAATGTTTGTTCGAATAACATTGAAATGATGTTGCATTTCATTAGGTTGTCCAATGGAACGTGTTAATTGCCGTTAGCAGTAAGTTAAGATGGTGATTTTAATGTTCAGAGATGAAATTGACTATTTCATTGGAAAATTTCTTCATCAAACAATGACACACTTGGGTTTATTTCAGGATGTTATCTCTATAATAAGTTTTTTTTATCAAAATTAACATAGATTTGGAAAATAGAAAGTCTGTATGTGGATCAGCATCATTTTCATTGGCGCCAGTTTGCACGGAGAGTGAACAATTATCAAAATAAAAATTCGTGAATGAAATGCAGCTCAACCGAAAATATTTTTCAGTTAAAATGAATGCTATAAAATAATTTTCCAGAAATGAAAAAAATCATGGATTATCAGAAAAATGTAGACCCATCAGATAGAAAACTTAAAACAGAACGTTTGGAGCTATAATGAAGAATTTTTCATTACAAAAAACAATTCAGAGTATGAAGATGTAACGAAATAAAAATCTGAAAAATAGGAGCTATTCTAATATATACATATATCACAAAATTTTAACAAAAAACAAACATAAGTATAATCCAAAAGACACAACGGTATGACCCGGAAATTTAAATTTAAATTTTGCGGGGTTTTTGGTAGGGACAAACCTTTTTATTTTTTAAATTGGAAGGACTGTCACTGACATTTGTGTCAAATTTCACGGTAAGATCTTCATTAGTTGAGCAGTGACGCTCATTTTCGTACACAGCCCAAGGTGATTTTTTTCAATTTTTACCATTGTCCGAAAATATTCAACAAAGAAGTTCGATCAAATTTTGTGTTCGTTATTAAATTTCTGCTGCTGAAACACTTAGAATGTTGCAAAAGGCATTCGGTGAACAGGCCATCTCTAAAACACAAATGTAAGAATGACATAAAATGTTCAAAGAGGGTCGTGAATGCGTTGAAGACCATCCACATCAAAGACGACCAAGAACATCAACTGATGAACATCACGTCACGCAAATCAAAAAATTGGTCCTGCAAAATGGATGATAAACTTACTAATAGAATAGCGACGTAGGCATACATACGAACAAATTGACGGTCGTTATACTTCGCGGATACAAATAATAAAGTAGTTGAAATATAACGAGCTTAGCCCATCAACAAGCCTAACCGTGGCCGTGCTGTCTGGTGGCAGATGGTAAATGACAGCACCTGAAGAGGATGCCATCCGACATCCCGAAACCACACTTCCCATTTAATAATATACCGGGCAAAGTCTGGAAACAAGAACCTCCATTAATGTGCAATAATAGTGTTAGCAAGTCGCTAACCAAAAGCACACTAGAAGACGAAAGTTGTTGACTAGACTAGGAGGTTCTAGCCCATGATAAACTTACTATCAGGATAAACTGAAATGCATGATTACGGGAGATGAGACTTGGATTTATGCTTACGACCCGGAAACAATCGATCTATCAAGCGAATATCGTGCCAAAGGTGAAACTGGACCGAAAAGATCGCGCCAAAGTCGCTCAAAAATCAAGGTCATGTTGACAGTTTTCTTCGATTATCGTGGTGTGGTGCGTTATGAATTCCTTCCAACTGGTCAAACTGTCAACAAGGAATACTATTTGAGTGACAGGCATCGTTTGCGTGAAGCTGTGCGTCTCAAAAGACCGAATGTTTGGAGAGACAATTCTTGGTTTATCCACCATGATAATGCATCATCTCACACTGCGCTCGTTTTTCGTGACCATTTCGCCAAAAATTCCACCCATATTGTTTCCGCAACCACCGTATTCGCCTGATTTAGCACCGTGTGACTTCTGGCTATTCGCTCAGCTTAAGAGACCGCTCCAGGGACACCGTTTTGACACGATCATCATTATCATTTACCAGAATATCGGCAAAAAACGAAAGATCAACACGTGATACAAGTTCGAAAGGACGCTACACTTCAGTATGCAATCATAATTTTCCACACTTTCGAATTTTTTGAAGTGCTCCAATATTTTGAATGAAAATGCAGAAAAAAAGTGTGCAATTGAAAAATTGAATTTAAACAAATTGAATTTAAACGGGGTTAAAATTGGAAATACCGTGTAAGTGGAAAGAAATTTTTTCCCCAGGTTTAATCGTTTCTTAAAACTTTAAACGCGTTTTCCACAAAGCAACATTTTTAAAGTCGGTAGGCACGATTTTTCAAAAACTACTAACCAGATCATTCAGAAAATGTTCTGTTACATGTATGTATATCAAATGAATAATTCCAAAATTATAAATTAAAATGATAAAATGAATTGCACAACTACTTTCCTAGGATTTTATCATATCACGATCAAATGTGAAGATAGCGAAGCTTTCAATGCCCTAATGCAGCTTTTACAACAGATACATTGAATAATCATAATTTTTATCTTTATCATCAGCTTATCATACTAAATCACTCGTAACCAGCATCAAACAGGTGTATTTAGCACTTTAGAACCATCCTAACGACACAAATTAAAATTTTATGGCAACGAACAGCCAATCGTCTGCAACGAACCATTCATCAAGATCAGTTGTATTCACACTAAACCATATCAAAAAGATAATCTTCTGATCTGAAATCATGTTAAAAGCCATCTTGACTGTTAACAGTTCCCATAAAATGTATCTGCGCTACATATGTACATATATCGACACGTCGGAGATACAAATATCGGTCGATTATCAAAGGAAGGAATAGAGGAAGCAAATAAAAAAAATTATTGGTTAGTGAAAAAGATGGTAAACAAGAAATGCACGGACCGGTCTGTTAAACGATACGTAGTATCAATTAATTTAATGAAAATATGATCGATAAAAATTGATTTTTCCAACTTTCTTATGAATGGTGTGGCTAGTCCACCTGCTGTAGGCGCTTTATTGAAGACAAGCTTTAAGATGATCATAGGTGGATGGAGGATTGCACGAGGGCTGCCAGCGCAATAGATGAGACCAGTGACAAAATGTTTGTTAAAACTTTAATAATAATAATAATAAAAATAATAACAATAGTAATAATAAACCTTATAATTTCATGTGATTTTTTCAACCTTTTTTGGAAATCAGCAATTTTATGTCACCCTTCAATGGATCTTCGCCCTAGTTATCAAAAACACACAAAGTGTCTCATGACGTCAATGTGATTTAATGATTTAATTTAAATAAACCATTGGGATTAAACCAATAAAGCACATTGACGTCAAACAACTGCGAAAGAAACAAATGTATGACCACAATAAAATCTATAAAAAGATTAAGGCATCTGGTTAAAATATTGATAAATGTTACAATACGTTACTGGGCAAAAAAGTACTTTTAAAAAATTTCCATCATGACCTAGAAAAAAATCAATCAGAAACGTAAGTCAAAAACTACTCAAATTTTTCTTTGAAACAAATTTTTTAGAGTTAAATGAAATTTCTACGTGAACATTTAATTGAAAGATAAATTCACCATCATAACACAAAACAAAGCAAAAAAAAACTACAGTAGAACTAATAAAAAAAAATTTCCACCATTCCACCCGAAAAATAATACTGAAGAAAATTTATTAGTCTGCAAATATTTTCGGAAATTGTAAGGAATTATTTTTTTACTCAAAATTATTTATGAACTTATTTCAACAAAGCACCAAAAGGAAAAACGATCATTCTAATTTTTAAACAACGTTTTAGATGGAAAAAAAATCGATAGAAAATGTTAAATTCTACACTAAACAAAAAAGGAACTTGCTTCAAAATTTCTACAAATTTGTGCAACGTCGATAATGCTTTTTAAAGAAAACTTCAATGTCCAAATCATTCAGAAATTTTGCCATGTTGCCGAAAATATGTTATGAAAATCTTCAACGAGTGGTGGGAAAACCGTTTGAAAAGGTCTTCAAACTATTTGTGAAAACTTCTCATGGAAAAATTCACTTTAAAGGAATCTGTTGACAAATATTTGAAAATGTGAAAATTTCCTTAAAAATACACAAAATGTGATGCCTAAAAAACTAAAGCAATTGAAAATAATTTCTCGGGACAAAATTTAATTGAAATCACTAACAAATAAGCAATCCCAGAATCTACAATTGGGGGAAAATAAAACTACCAGGTCATGAAAAAAATCCGTACAATATTAGTTTCACCCACATATTTCAGGAAATAAATTTTCACGAAAAAAATTGCTTTACAGGTTGGCGAAAATATTTAGAGAAATTTTTCAAAAGAAGTGATACACAAAATTTAACGGAAACTTTTATTCAACAAGAATTAGGAAATAAGCGGAAAACATTTTGCTGTGAATTTTTCAGACACAAAATAATGCTCATTCAAAAATTGATTGGATGCGAAACATAAATTTTGGTAAATTTTTAGACAACAAAGAAGATAAATTATTTACCTAAACTATCAAAAAAATACAATTGATACAATTTACGGGAACCATATTTTTTTCTTCTTTAAGCCTGTGTAGACGATTTTCAATGAATACGATCGATCATATTTTTGCAGTCGTTTCCTTCAGTTGCTGCGAAAAAAAAATTCCTTGGATAAATATCTCCTGAAATTTTTTCAAAACAAAACTAAGATTTTTTTTTGGAAAATTCTTTTCCAGGGCTAATTTAGAAGAAATATGGTCCACCATCTGGTAACCCTTACAAAACCAATAAGACAGAAATTCCAGTAAATATTTGCCATATCTTTGATATTTTATTCGGTGATAAAAGATACCATTATCTCGTATTTTCCTACATTGGTTAGGAAAAGTATGTGATAAACGATTAAAAAAATATTGGAAGCGTTTACGATAATGGTACAATATTATCTATTAAACTTACAGATAATAAAATATGCATAATATGAACTATTCACAGTAAACATGTGTGCTAAGACCGACTAAAATTAAATGGAACTGAAAAGGCTATACTTGTGTTAATTAGTTTTGAATGTTTTTTTCTACAAATCAAACTACGATGGTTGTAACGTATTAAATTTATGAATGCACGGTTTTGAAAATAAATAAATAATATGATGTGCATATCGAACGCTTGATTTTGGAATCGAATCTTAATTCTAGATCAAATTGAGTAATCCATGAAAATAATTAATACAATTAAATTCCATTCAAAAAATACTGTTCGCAACCTTTCTCGCACTCTAACAGCTGAAAAGACTATTTTAGCTGTCTCTAGATTCATTCAGATATCAACACTATAAAGAATTCTCAACTGAACTATCTACAAAAGTAAAACAACAATAGCCTCCTTTTAAATTGTAAATAAACACTAGCCAATTCGCCACTACCCATCAACATCAAAAGGGTGAAAGGTCACCTAAATGTTCCGACAAAACTAAAAGATTACATCATTTCGTTTCAACGAATTCTACCTATAGTACGATATTCGCTGCACAACAGTCGTGCGAACAATCCATGAAGTTCCATGTCTGCAGATTGAGGTCTAACATGAATGGTGGTAATTTGTTGTTTCCTCGCCGAACTCCATGAAAAACTCCATTGCCCCAAGAAATGCTACTCTCTATCAAGATTTTTGCAATTAAAAGTAATTTGTTTCGGTCAGTTTTTGCAATTGTGGAATAGTCATTTTCTATTTAACCACAAATAAAGGGTTTTTTTCTATAGTGGGTGAATCAGTAATGTTTTCGTTCAGTTGTTGTGTAATGAAAAAAAACAGTTTTGTAAGCGAGAGAACAATCTGTTCTGTCCTACAAGCGATCTCATCAACAATGGAAAGTAGATCAGAAACAAAATTCTTCAGTTTTTAAATAATGAAATATAACATTATTTAAATTGTTTAAGGGAAATATGGTGGTAAAAGGCCTGAAAAGAAATCCAAAACATCTGTTAAAATAGTTTATTGGATAGTCTTTAAAAAAATCACCAACATGAGAACAAAGCCTTGTTTTTTGGACAAAATCTACGAATGAAGTTGAAGGAAAATTATTCAAATTTTGTAGAAAAAAAAAATCGATGCAAACTTGAAAATATAAAAAAAAACAGAAGAAAAGTTTTGAGTCCAAATCATTCTAAAAACAATGGTTATCAATCAAAAGCAAAATTCAGTGAAATCTTACTCGAAAATAATATCAATTACAAAAAAAAACTCTGGTAAAAATATTCATCAAACAGAATTTGTAGGAAGTCCCTGGTTATTTCAGGACATACCTTCTTACATCAAAATTTTCATATAGTTCAGGAAATTTTTCCAACGAAAAATATATGATTAAAGAAAATAAATTTTCGAAAAATCATCATTGCGACGAAGGTCCGAAATTTACGGAAATGCCTGACTTCTACCAAAATATATTTTTACAAAGTCCAGGAGATATTTTAAGAAAGTTTGTGAATTTTACAAAAAAATATAGAAGTAAATTTTGTGGAAAACTTTTTTAATGGAACCTCACGCGTCAAACATTTCTCAATCATTGATTCAATCCAATCTATCGGCCAAAAGTTATTGGAATTTTTATCAAACCCTTTTTTCTTTGAAAAAATGGTGTGTGATAAGCTGCTTTTAATATAATAAAATTAAATAAAAATAAAATGTTTGACACATATCGGAGATATCATGATAAAATGAATTGGTGTATATATGTGCAGACTTTCTTCACCTACGAAAAATCCAACAAATATTCGGATACGATTTTTGGATTTTTGTTTCAAAACAGTAGTCGACAAATTTCTATAAATTTTAGTGACTTTTTTAAAACACTCTGTAAAAAGATGTTAAAATAAATTATTGAAAAATTTAAGAAGAAAAGTCAAACGAAGAAGTTAGCTAGAAATTCAAATGATATTTTTTAAACTGTTTAAAGTTGAATTTCACCAAAAAATCAATTTTTTACTCAATTTTACTTTAAACAGCTTTCATTCAAATTCTAGAAACATTTCTTGAAAAAATAAATAATAATAATAAAATTATGCAACTACAATATTCCAAGGAAATCCAAAAAAAATGTAATATTTTTTAAGAAATTCTCCAACAAAGACAAAACCAAATCGACCTTTTCTTGAAAACGGAAGAATCTTTTACGGTAAACTATCTATGAAACATTGTTTATCATTATTTAACTCCATATGTTGATAGAAAACATTCATAAACAAGCCGAAAGTAAACTAACGTTTCCTCATGCAATTTTTTGAACTAACATGAACATGACAATTTCAACTAATAAAACTGTTATCCCAAAACAACTTCTCGATAATAATTGACGGAATTTTTATTAATGCATGAATTTATCAAATATTTTTTTTCAAACGCTCAACTTTTTAAAGATAAATTCAAGTCAAAGTAAGATTTTTTTTAACATTAATTAATTTTTAATTGAGAATGAAATTTTAACAGGCTCACAGAATTACAATGAAAAATCGGAGAAAAAGTGTTGAGCCCCAATTTAAGCAAAATTAAAAATCAGCATTACAAAATGACACTGTACACTGTAGAGAAAAGTTCTCGCAAAAATTCCTATTTTCGGGGAAAATTAATTTGAAGGGTTTCTATGAAAAAAATTTAAAAAATGGTTTCGTAAAAAAAACTTTGAACACAATTGTGTGATAAACAGAAAAACACATTTGAGTTCAAATGTATGCAAAACTATAAACTAGCGATAAAAATTTCAATGTATTTAATATGAGTGAATTTTGACAAAAAAAATTATATAATATTTTGGGAAAGAGTTTTTTGAAGAGTTTTTATGAAAAGATTTCAAAAAATATGTTTGATGAAAATGACTTTGAAACCTAATATGTGAAAAACTTTTATCTTTGAATAATTAATTTAAATAATTAAGCAGATTTTATTCTGGACAAGAATAATCTGTCACAAATTACGGCCGATTAAAAGTATCATAGAATAAAGTTCCCTTAAACTTTTTCAAAAGTACACATTAATTTAAAGGAAAAAGAAACGATCCAAAAATAAACATACAGTAAATATTTTATTGACAGTTATTAGCAAATATTTCTATTGAAAATGTGAAACAAAAATTCTTTCAGGCATCAACACAAAACATCATTGAAAGGTTGCTCGACTCAAGTCGTTTGAAATAATACCACCTGGATAATAGTGAGAAAATCAATTAAATAATTTTTGTAATACTATTACAGCAATTCTGATTTGAAATTCAATTCCCTTTTAATCTTTTGGAAGCAAAATAAATTAATTGATTTTATACTATTAAGAGCTAACAGTAGTTCCTTAAAGATAGCAACAGATCCCAATCACATGCACATACTAATTAAATCCGTATATATTCCATCAACAACCGTAATTTTCACATTAAAGCCACAATAAACGATTTAAAAATAATAATGAGTTGATGTCCATTGTCTCATTCTGATTAGTATTCGTCCGAAATTCCCGAGAAACATCATCTCAAACACTAGTTCTTTGAAATGAAAACACCGCCTCAACAAAAAAAACTATGTTCAGAGCTTATCAAATTTCAATTTAATGCCGTCAAACTGGTTTAAGGGCCCAAATTCATCTAAACTGGCAAACATACACAAGATATGTACCATCAACATACTGCAGAAAAGAAGGCGCCACGAATCTTGGTTATTTCGTTAATAGGTCACTCTTGGATTCTTATCACGCAAGCATATAGTATATCGGTTTCATTTAGATGGGCTTCAAAAAAAATCCCTTCAGACTTGAAAGGGTTCTACATGTAAATGAACAGGTTTCTTAACCCATTTTTAAGGGGATTCATATAAGGGCTACAAATTTATACAGAAGTGGACAATTTGGAAGCCATGGTTTGATTGCAGGTAATGTAACCAGTTCTTCAATGCAAGCACACCAGACTGTTCGACCAGTAGCGACCTTAACAAATTCCATCTTCGACCGAGAAGCTGTACAACAAAAGAATTTTCCCGTCATTTTTGCAGCGAGCAACAATGACGAGAGTTTTATGACCGCGAACGATATTGCATTGTTAGCAGAAATCGACAAGCGAATCCTCTTACGTTGTATTTATTAACATCGAACGTTCAGTGAACGACCAACTCTATGTGGTTAGTTCTTGCAAAACTGCATTTACTGCATACGGCCAGCAAAAACTACAGTAAATTATCGGTTGAAGCTCGAAAGAATGCAACATGCATCCAAAAATGGCATTACCAACTACGCGGGACATTCTTTAACGTCGAGAAAATAGTACCATCGTGGAACCAAATAAGTATCATCACAAGATTCTACTTTACCATTTTTATTGGTATTCTGTCGTTGACCTCCACGTCCAGGCTTTCCCTTTCCACTAGCACCACCTCGTTGCACTTCTTGTCTGCCTTTTCGACCGCCTCGTCCTTTTTGCTGCTTTCGATTGCTGCTGCTCTTTGACTTTTTTGATCCACCCTTATTTTTGTTGAGATTGATATTAGGAATATCACTACGACGTGCTGGAGCATCACTTTGCCACTCGCCGAAAGTGCTATGATCTCTTAGCCGGAAGCTAGTCGTATAATCATCATGCTCTTGCAAATAATTATTTATGGGCTCATCACTTAGCATGACCGATGATAAGGATGACATATTCACTGGATGGGCAACTTCTAGACATATCACTATGAACGTTGTGATCATCAACAAATTCGTATTGATTGATGAATGCATTTTGATTAATTTAATAATTGACACTGACCGCAAGATGGAACATTGGCAAGATTAAGGATAGATGGAACTCAACACATTTTCATTGGCATCACTTTTTCAACTCCACTGTGGATTGAAGATTGATTGAATGCTGCTTAGGGTTATAAATGCTGATTTGTGTTACTGAGTACCCGAATGGATTTCGTTAAATTCAATAAGGCTGTAAACTCTTTTCAAATTCACAAAATAATAACACCGTGTCGCCACTATCACTCAACACAATTTAATGGCCCAGATAATATTAGAGGGTGTTGCACACACGATTACCATTTCTCAAACAGGAAATATAATATCACACGTAATAGCATCATAAGTAATGCGAACTGCTCACAACGAAATAATCCTTTTTTGCAATTGATCCGATCACCCCGAGAATTACACATGCACGATCGCATGTATGTTTTATTATAGGACGCCGCGCAGAGAAAACACCATTAACACACCACTGAATAGGAAATTCGGTATGTAGTACGTAGAGTATTTATTTAAATCCAAGACGCGTGTACACGCAACCGATTCGTGCGACTAACCAATACAATCTTTTTTTCGAATTCTTTAGCTATCGTTGTTGCCTATACTATATCATCCATCCCTTCGCTGATTATTCGTGGCTACAACACTTGGGGATAAAAAGATTGAAAGGAAGCTGTTTTCGGGCCGGCAAATTGTCGCTGAAGCGCGTACCGCACATTTACACGAGACACACACGTTTGCCGTTTCACATTCTATTTTCGTATATCCTTTCATTAAAGCAGAACAAAGTACCGAGGGTGACGACATTGCCAACGAATTTCACTAATCTAGATCATAACCGTTGAGTGCAGATCTTTATGATCCGCACTTGAATCTTTCAGATACACCGAACCACGTACGAAGTTCCAGCTATTTGGTCCCGTCGCGACGGTTCCCAATCTGGAGTATCCATTTGAACGAGTTGCTTCCGCGGCTCAACGATCTTGATAAGTTCTTTTGTGGGTTGTGTTTGATTCGGACGAACACTGACACCCTCAAAGCTATCAAAAATCTAATAATCTAGATCTTTAAGCAAGTCCGTTGTCTTATTCTTTCAACCCGAACGATATCGATCACAAAAAATTGTCTCATGCTCAAACGACAATGAACCAACAAAACGATCCACGATCAATTCATATATTCCGTCCGGCTTCCTGAAGTCGTTAAAGCGATATCAAAGCCGACACAAGACTGACTTAAGACAATCTATCTAACACTTTGTTTACCCATGATCGATCTTTTCGTTGAGAACGCAACGTCTTCGAGTGCAACAGTCCACCAAATCGTAGCACCACTATACTATTATCACTGATCGTGCATGCATCAAGCGGCTTTACTATAGTAAGTAGAAGTATTTCCCCAAGCTGTTAAACTACTCTCAACTCGAACTCGTCTCGTCGATCTACTCGAGGAAAAGCGAAATCCACAAAAGATACGAGGAAGAAGAAATCTTTAAGAAAATGCACTTTTAGATTCGTGGCCCGAAGAACTAACAACACCACCGCACACTCACTATTGATCTTGTTGCTGCTCAGCCGCTCGAGTGGACGCACCTCTTCTAGACGTGTAACGTTACCTGGCCAAGATTGTTGCTCTCCTTATTATAGATACATGCATAGGTACCGTGGATGGATATTTGTAAACTGACTGACTGCTTGTCGATAGTTGACTACCTCTGTGAATGGTCAGATACTTATCAGGGAGGAAAATTTTCATCTGCAGAACGGTTACCTGAGCATCAGCAAAAGATACTCACAAATCTTCAGGTAGCAGCGTAAATCTAGCTAAGAATATGAAACTAGAGTATTTTTTGCATGAAAAATGTATCTAGAAAGTTATCAATTAGTCCAAGACTAATAATTAGCATCAATTAATAGTTGACTGTAGGAATCGTAAATTATTAGGTTTCCATGTGTCTTAATTGCAGTGATAACTTGTTTGTAAACTGTTTGCAGCCTTGAGATGTTTTTTTAAAGAGAAAGTTCTGCATTTCCTTTCTGTATAAGTCAGTGCTATTCAACCATCATAAAAAACTTTGAAAGATCATTTTAAAGGACGAAACCATAGGTCAAAAGCCGACTACAATGACTAGCAAATAGTTTTAAAAACCAAATGATAATTATGTACATATATATAAGGTTTTGACTTTCTACTAATGGTCGGATAAAACATCTTGATTCACAATTAAATTTAGGAGCACATTTTGTCAGTGTGATTTTTTAAGGGGGCTACATAGCAGTGGCGAAGGGTGAAAAATTACTGTGGGTAAGCCGATGATTTTCTAGCATCAATTTTCACAGATGATTCGCAAGCCGGGAACGCTACCGGCTTTTTGATTTGTTTCCATATCCTATTGAGGAAAACCAAGCTGCCATTCCAACAAACGGGAGTTGAATGCCCACGGCACCTTAAATTATTGATGAATATGAGACTTGAAAAGCTTTGCTGCAACTCTTACAGATGTTGATCGCTTTGCTGGCTATTATGGAACTATGAGGATGTGTAGAATGAAGAGAATGGAGTATGATGGAATAAACACTGAGATCAAGTGGAATGATTGTGCATGTTTACAGTGATGCATGCAAGTAAATAAACACTTAATTCCCATATAAAACTGAAGTGTTTTGGAGCATATTTGAAAAAGGGAGCCGATGGGAATCGGCTTATATGAACGCCTCGCCACTGCTATATAGGTCTTGTATTTTCGAACTATATTTTATTTCATATGAAAGAATAGTACTTCAAGAGTATTCACACCAAATTTAAAGTAAATTCGAGCAATTTTACCGAAGTTATAGAGATTTGAATACCGCGTGGTCGGTACGTGCGTTCTGCCTTACCTAGCATATTATACGCATGCAGCGCGGTTCTACCGCGTAAAATCATGTCCTTCCTTTTTCATCAAACATCACAACATCAAAAGGATGCTGTGAACATCGCGAATGAGGCGAACGAATTACTGTATGGAACGGGAATCGACGACACGATGTAAGTCGCTAAAAATAACTTTAATTCATTAAATCGCGGTAAAAAAAACTTTTAACGCGTTTTTCTCGAAACTTTGTTTTTTTTTCCGTGCGGTAGGCACGATTGCTCGAGAACGAATCGACAGATTTTGCTGAAACTTTGCACAGTTCCTCTTTATAGTATTGACTCGTGCTTGAACGAAGGGATTTTCATTCGGTCAGCTCGTTTATGTTTTATACGAAAAAAAAATATTTTAAAAACGACGAGAATCGGAAAAATGCTAAAAAAATATGAGACGAAAATTCATTCAAATTCATTTCAAAACATGAATTTTTTTTCAACTCCTTCGTTCAAGCACGAGCCAAGGCCATAAGCTATATGAAATTTTTTGAAATTTTGATTTGAGATGAACCTGCACCGAAATATTCTGCCTACCGCAAAAAAAGGTTTTGACGAGGAAAACTGCAGGAAAATTGACAATTTTCAATGTTTTTAGCTGAATTTTTGTTCATAGCTCCTTGAAATCCTAAAGTTTTATGTGTTTAAATTTTAAATCAAATAGACTTTAAGTTTTCAAAATACAATATTTTGAAAAAGTTTTTTTTCTTGACCTATGTAACACCTTAATGTAGTAGACTTATCAAGAATCATTCCTGGGTACTTGGTAGTTTCGCTCCAAGGAATGATATTTTCAACAAAATTGACGCATCGATTTGAAAGATTTGAGGAAAACGATGTCAGAGTCAAGTAAATCGATGCCGTTTAGCAGGTTTCACTTTTAAGTATTTTCCACCGAAAATAAATCGAGATGAACAAATCTAATTCACTTTCCGGGGCAGTATTATTGTATAAGGATAAGGTAATAATTCGTCAACAATGATTGCAATGTCACATCTGGAGTTCGAAGGGATGTCTTCATTGTAAATGTTGTAAGGAGTTATACTTAGGCTTGCTCGCTGAGGTATTCCTGCTGGAACGAGCGAGGAGTTTGAGTGAGTGTTACTAATTTTCACAATAAATCTTCTTTCCGATAAAAAAGACTGTATCAGCTTAACCAAGAACGCTGGAAAAGTGAATTGGACAAGTGTGGATAACATCCCGTCGTGCCAAACAGAATGGAAGGCTTTTTTTACATCAAGAGTGTGAGAATAATTTTGGTTTTCGCAATTTGGATTCTAATATAAAATTTCATTGAAACTAAAATGGTTTCTGATAAATTTTAGTTTCCCAATTCAAAGAATAGAATCTCTGTAAATCATTTATTTCAAAAATTGCTGCTGCATTTTATTGTTTCAAACATTTTCTGTAGAAAATGTTTGAAACAATAAAATTGTAATTTGACAATATTTAAAGTAAAAACTACTACAATCTAGTACTTGGGAACACATGGTTACAAACACCTAGATACTTCCGTTTCATTCCTTTTTAGATCTTAAGGTATTCGCTGTACATATCTTTTCAACTCAGAAATACAGTTCCCAAAAAAATATTCTTACATCAGAAGTTAATGTTGCCATAAAAATTACGAACACAGAATTTCGTGTTAAAAACAATTTGACAATAAAATATGAAAAACTCGTTAATGAAATTTGACAGAAATGCAACGTCTCTTCAGTAAAATTTTCAACACAATATTTTTAAGGGATTAAAAAGGATATGTTTAAACAGCGGATATTGTTTAAGATTCATCCGCCGAAGTATAGCAAAAACGAATTTTCGTAGTATGGCAAGAATGATTCGTCGTAGTACTGCAAGAACAAAAAGTAAATGTAAAAAAATTCTTTTGAATAAATTGCACAAAATCGATTTCACCCAAAATATTTGCGATATTCTTTGAATAATTCCAGAAGAAAATTGTGATCAACATTTTTCAAAATAAAACTCTGATGATTAAATGATTGAATAAATTCTCGAATTCAATAATACTTTTGATCTCTTTAATTTTGAATAAGTATATGTTAATATAAATAACTTTATTTGATAATGATCGAGAATATAGAGAAAAAGTAAACTTAAAAAGCTACACTTCCCGTTAAAATCATTTAAATTAATTAGCTGCATGTCTCACTGTTACACGTTTCTGAAAAACACTCATAAACCCAAAACTTTCGAACAAAATTCAACATAATTTCAAAACACAAAATTCAGATGCATACTTATTAGAACAGAATATCCCAAAAAACAAATTTTTTTCACGTGCAAAATGAGGACAATAGCTCATTCTATAAATATCAAATATGTGTATATTGTACTTTTACTTAGCACCAAGTGCCATCGAACTTATTCTTGGACGTGATGTGGACTGAAATAAAAACTGTTAAATATTATCTCGCGAAAAACTCTGCAAATACTTCTTCGAGTGACTCGATTTGTAGTATAACCTACAGTATTGAATATTTCATGAAAACACAATTAAATTTAATTGATCCAATTCACGCAATCCATATTATCTTCTATTATGAGGCATTCGCCCTTCAATTTTCTTAAATTTCGTATTGCAAAACAATAGCATGACCTCTTTCTACATTACTAGGTATAACTAGTTCAATAGCATTTTGGCTACCATCAATTTTCACATATCGCTTTTCTCGTTTCAACTGTTGTGAAAATGATGCAACAGTCTATTGACTTGCTAGAATAATTTTGCGCCAATAAAGCACACTAGACATTTCAGAAGCCATGATCTTGCAGAATGACTTCATACTAGAAATTAAATTGTAAACACGGTCTGAATGATGGATACTTCTTCAGGGAAAGCTGCAGGGTGATGATATTATTAAGACTTGGTAAAAAAATAATGCTTCCTCAATTTAGTCAGCGGAAATTAGTTGTAGGATCACAAAATTTAATCGACACTTTTTGATATACTGAATCATTATTTTACTTTTGAAAAATTTCGAGAAAATTTAACCAAACCGTGATTGAAATACAAATGCAACAGCTTTCCAAATGAGAATGGGAAAATGTTTTTATTTGAACAACAATTTAATTTTGATCACACACCAAATCAATGCAAAGATTTATTATTATTTTTATTCTGAAAATATATTCAAAAAAAACTTACAAAATTCAAATAACGTATGAAAATCATACCAAAAAAAAGTCAATAATTTCGATTTCCGGTTAATATCAAATATACAATTTTTTTGGAATTTATTGAAAACATCTTTTTTATGTCCTGGTAAAAAACATTTAAATTAACACATAATTTTTGAAATGTCTTTAAAAAATTCTTTCTGAGTGTTTCGTTTTTGCCGACTCATGGAAAAAATAAATTTGGAAAAACTGAACAACAGTTTGGAAGAAACAAAAAAATTATCAAAACGAAAGAACGTCACAGTTCACAATTCCAGTAAATTTAGAGGCCCAGCAAATTTCCGATTCCATTTGAAGAACATATTCCTCATCTAGGAAACTCACAATGTTAAATACATTTTTGTGAAGTCGATTGTCTTTGCTTATATTTTTGATTCGTGCATTTTTAACATTTCCAAGAAATGATATTTCCTTTTAAAATATTGACGATCTGCATATTCAAAAAATGGAATTGTTATTATATCTCGCTCTTAAAATTTTTCATATTCAACATAGTTTTTGGAAGCCGAACAAATTTGACAAGATTTTTTTAAGTTAAAAGAACATCAGCTAGCCTAATCAATAAAAATTTAATTTTGTGTAGGTCCAGAAGAATTTCATTGCCAATCTATCTAAGAATTATGTTGTTGTTTTTTCAACTGAAAGTTTCACATTAATTTTGTTGTTAGGTCAATTTTTTTGTTAAACAAATTAATAAAAATTTATTAATATATAATTTGCACACATGTATTCAGGACATCTGAAATCGATCCAAAATTGGTTTTGAAAAATTTAGAAAAAAATTCTTTACTTCAACACTTGTTACAGTTTCCGTTTTTTTTTTGGTTTACACCAAAAAAATATTCTGATGTTCATAATGGATTTTTATAAGCACATTAATGTTAAAATATATTTTGACGAGTTGATTTTTGTGTAATTTACTTTAAAAAATCTCCAAATGTAAACCAAATTTTCTAAACGAAGATATAGCTCTCTATCGAAGAATTATTTGCGACCTTAACTATGAATATGGAGAAGCTTTGAGCAGAACAGTTGAGTGAAAATGGAGGCTTGACAACGAGACAAGCGGTTTAAGTAGTCGTGAATATATACATACATACATACAGGCATAAAGTTAAAGTGAACAGTTTTAGCAATAATGAAAACTTTTAAGTAATTTTGTAATTAGTTCGTAGTTAAAAGTTCATCCTTTCAATTCTAACAAATTCTTGACGAACACCTCGTGGAATTATAACAAAAAGAAAACTGCCTAATTTATCGAAAATATTTTGCAGTTTTTAGCAGCGAATTTTTTTTTGGCATGGATAGAAAAAGTTTTTAGAATGAATAATTGACTGGCATACCCATAATTTTTTCAAAAATTGAATGATGTCAGCAAATCGTTGAAACCAGCTTAGATAAAAGAATCATTCAGATGCCCAAATATTTTGTTGGTATTGGTTCAATACTCGTAAAAACCACCACCTGAGGCAGCCTGAGGCAAAAGTGTTAAAGGGCTCAACATTTTCAAAAAATTGACTTCAACTTGAATTGATTCTTTTAGTTTGAACTGGTCAGAAAATCTAGCCGATTGATACTACCTACTCCAAAAATTGTTTTTTAGTTGATCCAATAAAAATTGGAAAGGCCAAAAAACTATCAAGAATAGTCTTCCAAGAAATGTAAAGCTTAGCATTTTATTAGCTGTTAAGCTTATTTTTTTCTATTTTGACAGGAAATTTCTTTTTAATGATTCCACACAACAAATTTTTAGACCATAAAGTCTATTTTTAGGGCCCACAAAATATTTTTTTTTCAATAAAAAAAATTTATTATAATTAGTTAGTGGTTTAAGGATGGACTTTTTGTTGTTTGTTAATGTGCTTCATAAAATCATCAGACACCCTGTAAATAAAATATAGATTCAACACATTCTTTGGTGAGCAATAAAATAACCAATTGACTGCAATTAAATTGACAGCTATTGGTTGAGCATTTCAATTTCGTATTGAAACCGTATAGTACATTTTATATGAACATCAGAAGGGGACTCGCGGTCATAATGGAAATAGTCATGGCGATAATAATGGTCACTAGACCGTCGGCTAGTCCTCGACTGAGGCAACTTAATCCCATCGATATTGAAATATGGATAGATTGTGGGATTATTTCCAGGCATTTTCCAATGAGAGCGTACATTATGATTGAAATTTCGCGGAAATTCAATTGAACGTAGATTAGATTACACAGAAGCAATTGGCTTGGTCATACTTGACGAGAACATTATTTGTTGTTCAGAGCGGTTGGTTTTTCGAGCCATAGAGATTTTCACATGGAAAATTCTTTAATATTGAATCTAAATTTTGTTTAGGACACAAAGTAACACCGATTTTTATTACGACAAAATGAATAACACTGAAATAATTTTTTAGCGTTTTTACTATAAATATTTAAATAATAAATATAAAAAATGTTCCAAATTAAATTCAAAGCTGATAAATTTATCTATAAATTTTATCTGAAAAGTTTTTCTGTAAATAAATTATTTCACGAGACACGATTAATTTCATTAGAAGTAAATTGATGCGTGTGCGCGCACGTCCTGTAAATCGAATTTTTTAATCGCTCTATTAAAGAATCAAAATTTGGGACTTTTACTACGCGGAACGAATAAACAAATTTATCTAAAATGTAGAGAAATAACTCAACTTTAAAAATATATTATCTAACTGTAAAATCTATTTATTTATGAAAAATAAGCCCTAAAAAGTCAATGAACTATTTCGATTAATATTTATTTAATGATTATTGCAGCGGAAATTCCTTTGGAATGCAATATTTTTAATGTTTATTTAACATTATTCTATATACTATAAACAAAAAATGAATATTATAGGAGAAAAACAATTGCTTGTTGAAGTTCTTGTTTTTTTAACATCCTTAATGTTGTTTGTATTTTTTTAGAATTCATTCAATTATATGTTACTACATTGTAATGAAAACTTATTCATAGATACTTCAAAATATATACTTTCGCAACCATTATACAGTTATATATATATATATATATATATATATATATATGTATATATATATTATTATTTTTTCCAATAATTCACAATTATTTTTGATTCATACAAAATTTTTTCAATTTTTTGAAAATAATATACAACTTTTTTTCCAATACGAACATAATTACCTAAAACTTTGTGAGCATGGGAGTGGAATATCTAGAGAATCATTTTTGCTTCAAATGTAGTATATTAAATAATTTAAGTTTTATTGTTTTGATTGTTTTATAGCAAATAATTGTAAAAGAACATAACGTTTTACTCGAAGTTTGCGTGGAAAATCGCTTATATTTCTATCAAAATTACGGTATTGGTGAAAATTTAAAACAACATTCTAGGTACATCAATTAACTACAATATTCATAAAAAAAAATTATTTACATTATACGTCACAATCTTAAGAATGGAACGCTAAAATTGTCGAGATTTCGTTGTAAGCGTTTGAAAATTGTGAGTATCTTTGAGGAAAATACAGATACAAAAGAAATTTCAAACAAATATCGTAAATTAAACTACAAACTTTGAAATGTAATATATTGAATAATTTAATTTTTATATTTTTTACTGTTTTATAGAAAACGATTATTGTAAAAGAGAATAACTTTTTACTGAAGCTTTACGTAGAAAATCGCAAATATTTTCTAGAAAAATTAAGTATTAAAAATTCAAATTCAAAATAACGTTGTAGATACATAATTGTGCAGGAACTTTTATATGAAACATTCTTTTGTAAATGTGATTGTTTAAAACTACAACAAAAATAAACACTTCAAAAATGGTATTTGAAAAATTGCGTGTATCTCAAGAGCAAATATAGATATCGAAAAATTCTTCAGAAAAGTTTGTTGGTAAATTCAACAGCTACAAATTTTATTTAGAACATTTTTTGTATGTTCTATATTTAAACAATTATTGTAAAAAACCAAAAAAAAAATAAGAAAGAAATTCACTTACCAATTTTTCTATCTTAAAGTTAATCCTTTCAGCCACCTTCGTTTAAATTTAATTTTTTGTTGTAATTTTTGCGAGATTTCAAGAAAATTGTGGGTATTTTTACTGTACCATCAATTCAATTCAGCGAATTCATATTTCTATATGACTTTCTCTACAACTAAAAAATCGCTTTCCATTTGCTTTAATATGATCAACTAACTTCGGCCATTTACATATGTATCTGAAGAAAAACAATGTCCGTGTTATACTTAGCAAAAAAAGGATGCCACAACGCATACCTTTCCAGTCAGCCATTGATTCAATTAGTGCATTTTAAATTTTATCTTCATTTTCAACGATCCACGTCGAATTAATGATCTGTGAAATCAAACAAATATTCATCATGACTTGTTTGTTGGAAGCAAAGAAAACGAAGAGAATTGCATTAACAGAATACCGTTGCATTATTTTCTTCATGCATTAAAATACTATGTATCTTTTCAGGAAGAATTAATTACAACAAATCAAGTCAAGACGATCGATGCAATAAATCAGATATTGTCCTCCTCTCTAAGGTCAACATCAATGAAAAATTGAAGAAAAATCAGTAGAATGTTTTTTTTAAATAGCATAACCGTGTCTTGTATTTTAGGCATTCAAATTGATATGACCAGACATACATACACATATTATCTGCTACACATATGCATAAACACACATGCTCTGAAGGTGAACAGCTAACAAGTGTATCTACATGATCTTTCCCATAAATCTTCATCAACTTCATTCTAGATAGAATTTATTCTTATGTTTAGTTATGCATAGGTGTATCTCCTACCATCTATAGTCCAGTGACTTCAGTTCAGATTGTTTCGATCATCACATACTGAAATTCACTCCTGAACAGAAGACCAAGCCGATCAAACCAGAAGAAGATCACTTTCAAGAGCCGGAAATTTGTGATCTTGACATGGTTGTGCAATAGGAGATGCGTGAAGGCATTAATTTCCCACTGAACATCTTTCGAGCATGTCGTGTAAGAAAAGCCATTGTAATCACCTCCGGTCGGGGAGGCTTTGTCGTTTGTCTTTTGCTGCATTTTAGTTCGATATGCTCCAATGAAGGTCAGAATTATGGAACGAAAATCAATTGTTTTTCATTCAATCCAGCTACATACAAGATTTTATGGCTCAAATATAGATAAATAAGATATTTCGTTAATCAAGGTTTTGAGAAAAAATCTTACTCGTCACTACAACTGCTTCAGCCTTCCGCTCAAATTTCTTTCAGAAAACCCTTCTAAGCTATCATTCCACCCATATTGTGCACCATAACAAAAGACAATGTCTTATTTACGATCAACTATTAATAGGGGAAAATGAAGATATTCCTTTTTTAGATTACAATCAGCTATGATGCTCATAACCTGATTAGTTCTCCAGTTGGATATCAAGATTTTGAAAAAAATTCAGATCATTAGTTAGTAAGTGGTGGGTCCTGTCTATAAAAGCGTTCAAACCCCTTTCATATCGTTTTTTAAAGTTTTCATTCCATGGTGAAAAAAGTTGGATAATAATGTATTTAACTAAACTGGTTTACACCTCTAGAACGTATTGTACAGATCAAGATATAAATCGTTGTAGTTAGTTCGATAACAAACGAACAGAGTTACCAACTATAAAAGGAATGAATTAATGAAAATTTTATTTTATATTATAAGATTCATCAATGTTTTAGGTGCAGTTTTAAATAATTAACACAATCCACACAAAAAACAAAATTTCAGATGATATTGATTTGAAACGTTTATTTTCTCAAAATTCTATACCACAAGTAAAGGATATTTTGTCGTATTTCCCTAAACAGGATGAAAATGAGTGATCAAGGAATATTTTCTTACCCTCAAACAATCCAAACTTTCCTGTAAGAATTCATCAACCGTTCGATGGAAGAGATTTTACCAGAGTTTTTTTAATGTATATTTTAACTGTGAACTTATTATGGAATAAATCGATCCAGCAAGAACTATTTTGTAATATACACTAAAAGGCTAATTAAAAGTTGTTCAGCAAAAGCTTACGTGAAAATGAGCGTGCAAATTAACAAAGTTTCTAAGAAACTATCCGCGAAATTTTCATTTTTGGAAATTTTCGTAAAAAAAACATATCAACAAGTAATTTATAAAATAAACTCTAATTTTTTATAGAACAAAGTGCTTCAGATATTTTTTATAGGAGAATCAAACCATTAAATACATAAAACCATTTTTTTCTGTGCTCTAAAGCAATCCATTGACAAATTTAAAAAAAAATTGTTTCAATATATCATGTTGCAGCAACTAAATTAACTTAAAATCAGCTAAAACTTTGATAGTTTTGCGAGAAAAAATAAGATAAAAAATTGTGCTAATTATTAAGATGAAAAGTTTTGTCGAAAAACGTGCAAATATCAGGATTTTATTCCAAAGTTTTCGTAAAACATTTAACAAATTATCGGTAAATATATTTTTATGAAGTCTACAAGAGAGGTTTCCTTTCAAATCACAGAGAATATCAAAAACTTTTTCGGAAAAATCTCGAAACATGAAATAAATGAAAAAAAGTTTCGAAGTAAATGTCGCATGAAAATGTTTACCAAATAATTTCAGTAATAAAAATATTCTAAAAAATATTTTCTAAAAAGAATTATTTTAAATTTTAATAAAGATAGTTGAGTTCGTATAGCTTTTTTGGAAATAACACTCCACGAAAATTTCCTCATATCCAAATTCAACATTCTTTAAAATTTCGGAAAAACAAAAAAAAAATTCAAATAACAATTTCAAAGTTTCGAAAAATGTAAAAGAAATATTTTATTCATGATTTTTTTCAATAAAAATATTTCCAAACGCATTTATCGACAATTTGTTATTTTTTTAATTTTCAAAGCAAAAAAATATTCAAGTAATAATAATCAAAACACAATGTTACAAACAAATAGGTTTTGATAAAATTTCGAAAAAACTGATTTAAATATTTTCTTAACAAATCAAAAAATATGAACTACCTTCAAAATGAAACCTTTTAACCTTGAACATCACCCATCAAATCTCGCAATCGCCAGATTCTTTAAATTCTCACCAGACTGCAAGGACGTAGTCAGATTTAATTTTCGATGGAGTGAGGATCGCATGTTTTGGTTTCGGTGAATCGCTTCCACTTAAAGGAATATTTTTAAAAAAAGCAGGAAAGAAAAAAGAGATACCTGGTTCTTTTCATTATAAATATAGATCGAAATAACTAAACCTATTACAAAATAAACAAAACACTAAATAAATAATTTTTAGAAATTTGAGCAATTTTTCCGAAAAGTTTCGAATGAATGAAGTGAAATAATTCTTACGAAAATGGTAGAAAAGGAGTTTAGGAGTAAATAACAGAAAGGAATAAATAAAAGAAAGGACTAAATAAAAGGAAAAAATATTGTAATGTCTTTTTATCGACATTTTATTTATGGTTCAATATGACTGCATGCTATGTGGTATCCCCAGACAAGTTTTTTTCTTCAAAATGAAAAATAATCATTTTATATGAAAATAAGAAAATAAGTGACTACAACAATTGGTTGCCCTTAAAGTATGGACCCAATTTTTGTGATTTTGCATCGATGCATGCCTTATGATTAGACATCCTTTTTACTTTCTTATGAAAGTTTAAATGGCTGCATTTATTTTTTATATTAAGCTTCTTGATTGCTCTATATGACATCAACTTTTTAATATATTTTATTATAGCTTCATACAGATTTCGAGAATGTCCATGGGCTCCAATAAATTTTCGTCTAGAAAATGTATTGATTTAAAGATGAAAAATAATTAATTAATAATATTTACGTCAATGATAACATTTTCAAAGTAATCTTAGTTCAAAGTTCACTTTCGTCTGTTAGCTAAAAAAAATTGAATATTAATTTTCTGTCCCCTTGTAGCGGCAACATTCTTTTCATAAAACTGAGTCTGCTTATCAGATCCCAAAAAGCAACGAATTTCAAGCGATCGGGAATAAAACCAGATTGCAGTCTTTTTTTTTTGTTCGACGATGCATAATGGTGACGGTGACCACTAATTGAACCCTTTCAAGATTTATTCCCTATAATTTTCCATGTGTGAAATTTATTCGTTTAATATTTTTTTATGTAGGTGCATATAATAATTTGAATACCTTTAAATTTATTCGTATTCAAGAAGCTACGGCTCATTGATAAAGGATTACAAGACAAATTATAAAAGGTGCACCAGTGATATCATAATTTTGGTCCGTTTCGCTGGCTTATAATTTAGATTTGGATGAGAAATCGTGCATAAAGTTGTGCATTTTACAGAGATTTTTCAAAAATTGTCTTTGAAAATTGGTATAAATGGAATATTTGTAACATATTTGTATTTATAAAATAATTCACATGAAAAATTATTGAAATTTTATCAGTTCATCATATGGAAATGCTTGCAATTTAAAAGATTATAACTATTATTAATTAATTTGGACAATATTTTGGTTTCGATGATATTTGTGCGCAATGAAACCTCCGGATTTTTTTTGGGACCGTACGAAACTCATCGCCCAAAGCAATCAATGGTCATACAAGGGACAAAAACCATCCAGCAATATAACATGTTTCCCAGAGTCCTGATCCAACCATGAAAATAATCTCAGACGATTTTATAGTTTGTCATGGCCATAAATTGGATCTGGAATTGTTTTACGCTTAAGACAATCAGCGAAGCCGCAAAGGTGAAATTTTCAAGAACTGGAGTTCCACCAAATAAAAACACAGACTTGATTTATGGTATTTTAAATGGTTCCTGGTGAGCGACATTGAGAGAATCAAGAAAAAATTCATGATTTTGGATATGATGTTTGATGCACTATTAAACGTTGGGAAGCTATCATTAAAGACAAAATAGTCAAACTAAAATAAAATTGATTGGAGACAAGATTCGATTTTAATGTTGGTGGGAACTATGTCACAAATGAGATCCAGTGGATATATATTGACCTAAAACTGGAGTTTGAACGTGTTTTTCACATGAACACACAAATGGGACTTCAATACAATAAAATCTTAAATTAATATAGAAGAGTATTTGACGAACCTCTCAGAATGAACAACACAATTAGAAATAGGATTGTTTGAAAAGGAACGTGTCATCCATGAAGATGACCCCAAACCATTCTAAGAGTAAATAACTAGTCCTGAAGTCTCTAAAATCCACCAACTTAGCCCACTATAAAGACGCTTTGATTGACACCTCAGCAAAGTAGATACAACTTTGTCTTTTTTCCTATTTTTCTACCTATTTTCCTTCTTATTTTCTTTCCTACATTCCTTCTTATTATTATTCTTAATTTTTTTCCTAGTTTTCATCGAGTTTTTCTTCTTATTTTTGTTCCTATTTTTCATCTTATTTTTCTTTCAATCTTTCTTCTAATTTTTCTCCCTACTTTTTTCCCTGTTTTACTTTCGATTTGTCTCTCCGTTTCTCTGTATTATTTTCTGTCTATATTTCTACCCAAAAATAAAAATAGAGAGAATATAGAGAATAAATAGAGAATAGGTAAAAATAGAGAGAACAATAGGTAAAAATAGAGAAAGAGAATAAAGAGAAGAATAGGAAGAAAAATCAATTTTTCTTCCTATTCCTCTCTCTATTTCTCTCTACTGTTCTTCTTATTCTCTATTTCTCTCTTTAATTTTCTCCGTGTTTTCTCCCTTTTAATGTAATAATTGAATAATAATTAAAATAAAATTAGAAATATTTATGGTCCTAAAATGCATGCTTGGAAATCAATATTTTGAAGGACAAAAATACGAAAATAAATATTTTTCCAAATAATAACTGAAATATATAAAAAAATATTAGCTCATAAATATTTAAAACGTTTTATAAAATTTCTGAATTTTAAACTTCTGATTTTCACCAAAAGAAAGACTGCCTTGCATTCCCAACCATCAACAGTGTAAATTTTTCATCTAAGCTCCTCCACAAAAATTACTCAAAAAATTAACCAGTTGACTATATTGTTCGAGGATATACGAGAGCCAATCTAAAAGTTCCGACACATATTTTATAAATTTTTGTTGGTATTAGTTATGAGCTAGAAAACATTATCTCTCTCTCAGGATTCTCTCCACGAGTTCGACGCTTGCACTGCAGGAAGACCCTCAGGAAATCCATAGCTGGAATAATGCTCAACTCCTGGAAAATCAGTTGTACTTAGGACCTCTCTAAACAGTGCTACCAATCGCGTTTTTTCAATTGTTTTGTTGGCGCACAGTTTAAAAGTCCCGGGAATTTTTGACTGGCCCTCGTACGTCCTGCTTTAGTTATTTGACAGTAGGACTGTTAGACATGTATTCGCCATTTTTTGGGCACTCAAAGCTTTTCACTTAAGCTGTAAATGAAAAATCAAAGCAAATCCCGCATTTTATTAGAATATATCATACTTCAATGTAACCGTGATCGTTAAAGGTTCATGTTTAAAAGGATTCAAGGTGCCGATAGAGTCGTTTTTCAAGACAAGTGCGGAGAACATTTTTGGATGCAATATTTTACAGAAGCAGATACGTAATAATTTTTGCCATGAAAGTTGTAGCCAAATCAAATCCTCAGATTCCTTTTTATAAAGCATATGCACCTAGTGTTGCATGAAGCAGAATTTTGGTGATACGTTTCAGAATATTTTCCAGACAAGAAAACGATAAAAAAAATTAAAAAAAAACTGGAGACTCTATGCCACAAGTAATTCCGACGGAAATAAAAGCCTCTTTGTAACGTCGTCCCATCAAACGCCTTTTGGTTACTAACAATGCTAATCGATTTCTAGAACCCAATCAATCGAAACGTCTTGATTCTCCATGAGAATACATACATAGGTGTTAGAATGCACTGTAATTACTGACCATTACCAAGTACAGCTATGTGAGTCTGCATACTTAAAACTTGATGATGGTCATCGAGTTTTCGTAGTCATTATACATAAACATTGTTTCGCACGACCAAGACGTTTTGCAGAGGACACAACACACCACACATGTCTAGGGATGGATCCATAGCTAGCCAATTCAATGGACACTACACGATGATTCTATCGATAGATACTCAGATACAAATGTAGATTGTTGGATAGATGGTTGTATCCTCCTGTTCGTAGCTCCCATATTGGTGATGTGACTACGAACCTCTAAAGAAGCTATTTCCTTACTTGGACCGATTGCTTGCGACGGTCGTTGCATCTTTGATGAGCTGCCAATTTGGAATGAAGACAACGTAGACGACCATGGCGGTGGTGATGACGATGAGCACGACAATGGTGTTGATGAAGAATTTAGTTTGGACGTTAATTAAAAGACAAACTTTAAAATTCATGCGACGTAGAGAGATTCATTAAACTCTTTCACGTACCGTAAAAGCTTCAATTAAAGTACCATCAAAAGATGAATTCATATCCGTTTAGCAAGTCTGAATTGATATAGAAAAACTCGCACCACTCCTTCATAAATTCCACCTTCAAAAAAAAGTCTCAAATAAATCTTAAAATTGATTTATTGGAAGCCATTACAATTGCAAAATAGTCGAGGACCAACAAATTGATAGTCTTAATTTACGAAATAGAAATGATGAATAGCGTTGAGGCAGTGCCATCCAAAGGTTGCTCCTTGTTGGTATAGCTGTTGCAGACAAACAGTGTTGGATATCTACGCACCATAAACATGCTTGCTGTCAAGTGTACTGTTAGTTGTTGGTCCAAACATAACTCATTTCGGTGGCATACCAAGACGAGCAGGACACGCAAAGATGCAAAGAGCATAAAATGCAATTAAAGTTATGAGTCACACTAGTGTTTAGCTTTAGACACGATGTATTTTTAGTTAGATGGTAGCGTTTGACCATAAAGGTGGGCACTGTAGGGGAGATGGAAATTGGGATGAAAATATTTTCTAAAATTTGCATTTATTCAAGTGGAAGAATCAATTTTCCGAGTGCATCAAAAGTTCTTCGATAGAAAAATTTCACTGGAACCAGAATGATAAAAAGCGTTTTTTTTATAAATTTTAGTGAAGTAAAAGTATACATCATTTTCTTAAAACCACACAAAAATAACAAAAGAATGAATATTTTAATGTAGATAGGTGATACAATGCTGGGTATGCAATTTCCTTAAAAATCGGTATCACAATTTTGATTATTTAAATAATGAAAATACAAAAAAAAATCAAATTCAAACTTGTAGCTCTTTCTTTTTCTATATGAGATGCACGCAATTTTCCAAGCACCATTTTTAAACATCATTTTTGAAGTCTTTATTTTTGTTTAAGTTTCCAAGCAATCGCATTTAGAAACAAGCCGCGAAGTGCGACCCTTGAGGTCCACACGGTCAACTTCCCAGTAATATCTAGATAAACATTCAAAATATTAAACACAATAATAATTTTGAAAATACTACTACTTTAAATAATAATAATGAAAGGTATTCATAGCAGTAACAGGAATGAGTTAATATTAATCATATCATCTACGGGAGCATCCACTGATTACGTAAGGCTTTTGGTGGATGGGTGATGATGATTGATTACCACAAATGCAAATTTGATTGAAATTTTGATGGTTTTCAAAATTTAAGCCGCTTTTTTTAATTAAAAGATTGCAAAAACTTTTAAAAATCTGCTCAAATTATCCAAACATTTTGAAACTTTGACTTTACAACAAAGTCTTTAGAATAAAAGATATAAGGTAATATCATTCGGAAGAACCCTTTGAATGACTTTTTTATTTTTAATTGAATTTTTTTCAGAATCATGAAACAAGTTTTGGTGGTTTCTCTTCAAAAACTGATAACAATGAATAAATTTTATAAACATTAATTACTGTGTTGTGCAAATCAGGTTAAAAAAATATTTTTTTATGAAAAAACCCTAAGTTTTCTCATTTTTTTCTATTAAATTAAAAAAAACGCTGAAACGAATCTTTATAATGTTAAAATAATCAAAGAAATTTTAAAGCACGTCGATTAACACCTTAATGATGCAAATATTATATCTGGTTCGTGAGATATAGTGAATGGAAGAAATGACCTTAAAGATCATGATGACTGTTAATAATTTTTTATTTTTTATTTAATGTTTCTTGTTATCATGAGAAAAAGTTTTGACGACGTTTTTTCAAGCATTGTTTGAAGTATATATATTTTATAAAAATTGAATACTGTCTTGCGTAAATCAGGTTTAAAATTTATTGTTTATTAAAAAAACCTAATTTTTTGCACTTTTTTTCTTAAATTAAAAAACGGCTCCAAGCCTTTTTTCAAATTTGATAGATTCACAAAAATGTTAAAACGCGTCGATTGACACCTTAACCATGCAAATCGTATGTTTGGTTCGCGAGATATAACGCATCACAGAAATGACCTTAAAGATCATGATGACTGTTAATGATTTTTTATTTAATTTTTTACGTATTCACGAGAAAAAGTTTTAATGTTGTTTTTACAAGCATTGCTTGAAGTATATAAATTTTAAAAAAATTTGAATACTGTCTTTCGTAAATCAGGTTTAAAATTTATTGTTTATTAAAAAAACCTAATTTTTTGCACTTTTTTTTCTTAAATTAAAAAATGGCTCCAACGATTTTTTTTACATTTGATAGATTCACAAAAATGTTAATACGCGTCGATTGATACCTTAACCATGCAAAGCGTAAACACTTTATATATACTCTATAGACCTCAAAACGTAAAGAAATGTTGAAAATTTCAATTTCGATTTTCGAGTCGATTACAAGAACCTCCTATATACTGGGAAGTTAAAAACTGTTTCGTATAAAAGTTGCAGTACAACTATGTGTCTACAACATTATTTTGAAATTTCACCAACATCCTAATTTTTCTAGAAAATATTGGCGATTTTCCACGTAAATCTACAGTGAAAAGTTATTTTTTTCAATCGTTTGCTAAAACATAATCAAAAAATAAAAAACTTACATTTCAAATATTGTGGTTGAATCTACAATATTTATTTGAAAATGTTTTTTGTATCTGAATTTTTTTCAGAGAAAATTGTGTCCAAACGCTCTCAACGAAATTGCCATATCTTTAGAGTCCCATTCTTTAGATTTTGCCGTATAAATATAAGTAAGTTTTTTTTCATGATTATTGTAGTTAATTGCTGTAACTAGAATCCTGTGCTAAATTTTTACCAATACCTAAATTTTTCGTGGAAATATTAACGATTTTCCACGTAAAACTCCAGTCTTAAGGTTTTTTTTTATAATCATTTGCCATAAAACAATCAAATATATAAAAATTACATTATTTAATATACTACTACGTTTCTTCAGATATTCATTTTCACGCTCACCAAGTTTTATATTAAACTTCCTAAAGATTTACAAATTTTTGTGTGAATAAAAAATAATTGTGAATTATTTTAAAATATAAACATTTATAAAAAAACTGTATAATAGTTTCGAAAGTGTATACCTTGAATTATGATTATTTATTAATATATTTTAATGAAAATTTATTCATAAATACAATTTTCATTGAAATATATTAATAATTAAAAGAATTTTTAAAAAATGCAAGGAAAATTAGGGAGTCTACCCTCTTTAAGCAGTGTAAAAACGGGTAATTTTCAATAATTTTTTAGATAGATTTAAATTATAAATATTGATAAACAAGGGATTATACTCAATAAATACGCTCCCGAAATACATAAAAAATATTTTTTCATTCATTGATGTGAGTTTTTATCAATGAAAATGCTGGTTGAAAAAAAGTCGAAAAAACGAGAGGGGTGTGCGCTGTTGATGAAATTTTCGACATGGTTGGTCTGAAACAAAAAAATCAAATAGTTCTAGGTTCAGTATATTAATAAATATAGCGCGAATGGGGTGATTTTCACAAAATTGACAAAATGGCGAACATTTTTCGAAAAATTACGAAAAAACAGGCTGTTTTTCACCGTTTTTGGCCGAAAAATACTTTAAATCCGAGTTTCGAAAGTTTCGTAGTCATAAAAAATGTCTGGGAAAAATTTGGTGAAAATCTGTTTAGTAGTTCCCGAGATTTCATCAACGCGGCGTCGAAAAACGTTGTTTCGAGAAAAACGCAGTTAAAGTTTTTTAATGAAGAATCGCGCTCGGGTGACAAAGTGAAAGTTGCCCAAAAATACAGTTAGACAGCTCCGATCATTATAAAATTTTAATATGGGATTTCTGTATATGTATAATTTCCAAAAATGCAATAAAAATCTCGAATTTTTGAAAATGATATAGAGGGTGGACCCTTAAGCATGTAAATAGACACGAATTTCAACAAGCTATTGTTACTCATTTTTTGTAAAAATATTGTTATATAAACATTAAAAATATATTTATTCCAAAATGAAAAAAAAATTTACAACAATTAATTAATAAGTATTAATTGAAATAATTTATTGCCTCTTCCCGACTTATTTTTTATAAATAAATAGATTTTACAATTAGATAACTTATTTTGAAATTTTGAGTTCTTTCTCTACATTTTAGATAAATTTGTTTATTCTCTCCGAGTAGTAAAAGCCCCAAATTTTTTATTCTTTAACGGAGCGATTAAAAAATTCAGTTCACGTCCTGTAGTGCGCGCACACTCATCAATGCCTCTTATAAAATTAATCGTATCTCGTGAAATAATTTATTTCCAGAAAAACTTTCCAGGCAAAATTTATAGATAAATTCATCCACATACAAATTACTATTTTTAATATTAGTTGGAACTTTTTCTGGAATTTTCATTATGTAAACAATTAGTGTGAAAAAATTAAAAGGAAATCACTCAGCGATTTTCCGGAAATATGCATACTTAAGATTTTCCCTACCTACATTTAAATTTTCTTTCATTTTGATTTATATTTTTTGTGACTTAAAATATCTAGATTAACTAGGCTAATCGGAAATTTCTTTTAAAAAATTCGCAATTTTGACTCAAGTACATTTTGTGTCTGTCCAGTTTTTGAATTTTTTGATGAGATTTTTTTATGAATTATTCTTTTCAACATTTGTTTCTTCCACTGAAAAGTTCTTTAACTTTAAATTTTTGAAGCATCCTCCATCTCTCCTACTATATTTGCGTATAATCCATCTACCAGTCGTGAAAAAGTGCATCTAAGCGAAACTAACAAACGAATTCATCTATCCACGGAATCGTGTATGGAACGTGCAATATGTGTTTCGTGAACTCAACACAACATATTCCCATGGTTCGTCACGTTTCTACCATAAACTCTGTTGCACTTGCCTCCATATATGGTTCAGATTGTTAGTAGTAAAAATAGTTAGCCGTAATGCAACATCTCTCGTCCATTAGAAGTTAGTTATGCGACGAAAGTAAATTGAGTTGAGGTGAGTTGGTCTCTGGTTGGTTCCCTTTAAAAAGTGGACGAAACAAGCTCTTGTGTCATAAGGATTAGCTGGAATGAAGACTAGATAAGGGGGTAGACCTTATGGACAAGGAATGTTTAAGTGGCTTCCCGTAGATTGTTTCAAGGGTCGCATCTTTTAGGACGATTTTCGATAAAAGGAAGCTATGATGGACTGTTGTATGATATTTTGTAAAAAGTATATGCAGGTGAATTTCCATTATTCTGAAGATTATGTTCAAATTAAATGTATCACTCGTGAATGCATCTCAGCCAGATAACTCGTTCAGATAACACAATTCATAGTCTGATATAACAGCAACCAGCTACAATTTCGCTTTCATTTCGACTCTAAGTGTAGACAACTGACTTTCTCGTGAAGACACAATACCTAATCGATTTTAATAGGCTCTTGTTTAACAAAGCATCCTCATATGGTTGCTGTTTACTTTGAATTTTCTTCGAGTTGTGCTTTCCAGATGACGACGACGACGAGTAT
This sequence comes from Oxycera nigricornis, assembly GCA_963942545.1. NCBI lineage: Eukaryota > Metazoa > Arthropoda > Insecta > Diptera > Stratiomyidae > Oxycera > Oxycera nigricornis. Next base: position 8,952,014 of record OZ012661.1, read on the forward strand.
CTACAAAAAGATATTATTGCAATTCCAGATCTTGGCTAAATTGCCTTAAAGGGCTAAGTGCAATCTTGTTTTCCTAATACGTGGTCATGAAGAGAGCGATGATTGTGGATGATAGCCATGCCTATAAGCGTCCAAGAGGATCATCATCAAGACGAAACTCATTGCCTTCGATTTGATTTTGCTTTAATTCAATTACATACGGTATGAGCTCATATGAGTGTTTGGCGCTGATGTCTGTTCCGACAGAAATAAACCATTCTTATATCTGGGAAATAAGATCAATTTTGAAAAGTGTGGGAACATAACAATATGTCGCGTAAGAATTGAAGGAAAGATGAACCGATTGTGGTGAAAAAGTGACTGGATGTGATTCATCCAAGCAAACAAATTGTGTTTAATGTCCAGAAAGCATGTGTGGAGTCTTATCCATCACGGTGTTGTAATTAAATTTACTTAACCATATGCAAACAGTCAAAGACTATGTAATGAAATGTTTGATGTAGTGAACGATATCGCGACGAAAATTCAAGTCAAAAAGGCTTACGTCTCGCTGACCTAATGGACGTTCAGTCCCGGGGATGAGGCAACGAACCCTTTTGTCGTGCAGACTAATTTGGGTGCGCGTCTACCTAACTAGAGGTGCGATGGCTGCTGGCAGGCCAGCTTAGTTCGGCGCGTGGTGTCGTAGGTGCGATTTTTAGCATAAGCCACAAATCCTTTAACAAAAGATTCAGCCATCTAAATGCTCGATTAGGAATTCCGACTAAAAAAATCAAAAATCTACGAAGGTGAGTGAGCAGGCAATTCCGAACTGCCAGAAGAGCGGTCGAACGCACGAACGATTTAGCACTCAGTGGTTCATAATTCCTGCTACCCTCAACACCGCGTGTTCAACTGCACCGCATTCAAAATTTGTAGGGAACTCTCAATACACCAAGGCAAGGTACAAATCGAGTCTTTCACGAGACCAAACGAGGTAGGTTTGACCCATCAAGTTGATAGTTCTCAAGCGAAAGAGACGACCCTCCTTGTGCATACAAGTAGGCAAGACAATAATTAGGGAATACCTTTGGCGATTCAAAAAAAAAATGTGGTCTAAGTGCGACCCTTGAGGCCCACACGACTAACTTCCCAGTGGGGTGAATAAAAAGCTATAATTTGCTTTTATTAATAATTACTCTTATTAAACATTATTATTATAAATTAATATAATTACTTTTATTATTTTTATCAATTTTTTATCTAACCATAAAAGCTTTCGTAGAGGAAAACGTCTCCACCACCTGGTCATCCTCTACCAAAGCCTCGGCAACCTCGTCCTCTTCGTCCTCGTCATCCTTCTTGTCCTCCACTTCGTCCTCAACCTCTTTCTTCATTTCGGCTTCGGAATCCACAACTATTATTGAGTGTATTTAATTATTATTTACAATAACCATTCGTTATTAAGAATGTTTGACCGTTACTGAATAATTATAATTGACTTTGTATATACATTATCAGATTATAACTAATATTATTTGATTGTCATTAACTATATTCAATTATTTATAACAATATCCAATTATTAACTGCATTAGCGTCTCTACTCCCATTCACCCAAACCTGATAATATAAGTTTGCCATTTTATAAATTAATCTTAATTTTTTTTTAAATAACATTTTCTACAAATTTGATCACAATTTTGCTAAAACGCACAATAATAACAACATTACTATGAAGGTATTTGGTATCTGCACGAATTAATAGTGCGTATCAACAGTTTAAAACTAAGCAATTTTTAGTCGTTTTTTCAGTTTTTTCATCCTAAATAAAAAACCGCCAAACCGATTTTGCTGAAAAGTCATTCAGTTTTAAGTTACGTAATTACGCGTCGTTTAAAACCAGTCCCACGTCAATCCGATGTTTGGTTCTTGACATAATCGAGACGAAAAATTATTCCGAACGCACATACGTACATACGCACATCCGCACATACGCACATACGTACATACACACTTACAGACATCTCTCTAAAAACGATGGATTTGGATTCTAGAGACCTTAAAACGTGGAGATATGTGAAAATTTGGGATTCGCAAAATCGACCCCATTACAATAACTTCCCATAGGGAACTGGGAAGTTAATAACTGAATAAGAGCACTTCTAAGAAAAGGTCACCCACAAAGTTCAACTTCTTCGTTTTGATGACCCCATTTGAAAACCCTGGATCGACAAGAATAATGGGATGCGATGGTATATATTTCATCATAACTGTTAAAGAATATTCAACGCATCCTTTCAGTTCCACAACAACATATATACACAAACCTCTTGCTAACCTATGTCTAAACAGAAACCATTCTAATTGAACATAATGTCTTTTTTGAGCCCTAATTACTATCATCATGTTTTCTTCATATCAAACACAACTAGGCATCGAGTGATTGGTTGGTTGGTTGGTTGTAGTGGCAGCCCCCTTTGTCAAAAGGCGGCTCACTTAGGCCAAGATAGGCCCATTGTGATACCACATTTTAATAGGGAGCGGCACTAAAACCTGTTGGGTGACGAGAACCATTTCGATTCTCGTATGAATCCGGCGACGCAACTAATGTTCAAATCAGCTACTTCCGTGAGGCTGTCCAGGAAGGGTGAGCCTAAGGTTTTCATGCGTTTCCTGGACAGTGCTGGGCATTCACACAGAAAATGTTGGATCGTTTCCTCCTCCTCCTCCGATCTGCAGCTGCGGCAGAAATCGTGGAAAGGGACACCCAGTCTTTCTGCGTGTCTGCCAATGAGACAATGCCCCGTCAGTACGGATACGATGAAACTTAATGTTTCACGGCTCGTGTTGAGGAGCTGCTTGGTGCGCTTTGAGCTCAATGCGTGCCAAGTTTGCCTGGTTGTCCTGCAGGTTTCTTCCAGCAGCCAGGCCCTGTTCGCAGCCTCTATATAATACTGCTTGAAACTTAGCTTGACGGAGGCCAACGGACGGCCGACTTGGGGTGTTAGTGTATAATCCTGGAGCTCAGTGCCAGCTCTAGCTAGGGCATCAGCTTTGCAGTTCCCAGGTATATCACTGTGACCCGGCACCCAGCAGATAGTCACTTCACAGTGAAGCGACATCGCGTTCAGTAGTGTGCGACATTCCATTACAATTTTGGATGAGGTATACACGTTGGATAATGATTGGATAGCAGCTTGACTGTCGGAGAAAATGTTGAGATTTCTTATAGAAATTTTCTGATTTCTCAGCCAGTCCACTGCCTTATGTATGGCGATGACCTCTGCCTGAAAGACACTGCAGTGATCTGGTAGCCGGAAGGATAGTCTCAGACCTAGCTGTTCGGAGTAAACACCACAGCCAACTTTTCCATCCATTTTTGATCCATCAGTGTAGATGTCGACCGATTCCTGTGTCCTATTTCCTTCCATGATCCAGTCATCTCTGCTAGGGATGACGGACTTGAAACTGTGGTGGAAGCAGGGAATCGGAGGAGTGAGGTCTACTTTCCCTGGCGTTGGTCCATCCCTCCTTAATATGGTGGAGTGGCCGATATTCCCATCACGCCAGAGATTTAGAGCTTTCAATCGAATAGCAGAGCACTTGGCCTGCTGTCTCGTTAGGAGCTCCGTCGGGAGCCAATTTAATAGCATAAACAATGCTTTTGTCGGGGTAGTGCGTATAGCCCCGGTGATTGCAATAGCTGCAGTCCTCCTGACCCTGTTAACCAGGTTCGCGTTTGATGTTTTTGCCATTGCTGGCCACCAAATAACCACGCCATACAGAAGGATTGGTTCCACTATCGCTGTATAGAGCCATGATACAGTTTTGGGTTTCAGTCCCCATCTTTTCCCAATAGCTCTTTTGCAGCAGTAGATTGCGCATGCCGCTTTACGCGCTCTTTCCGCTATGTTTGCTTTCCATGCGAGTTTGGAGTCTAAGATCAGACCTAAATATTTGACCTGATGAGACGGATTGAGACTTGTCTCACCAAGTTTAGGTGGAGCAAATCGTGGAATTTTGTATCTTCTTGTGAAGAGCATAAATTCCGTCTTTTGCGGATTTATCTTTAGACCACACTCTTTGCTCCATTTGGTAAGAATACCTAGGGCAAAGTTTAGTCTTTCCGATAGGGTGTTAACAAATTTTCCCGATATTGCTATTGCAACATCGTCGGCATAAGCTACGACTTTGCAGCCAGTCGCTTCTATTTTTGACAGGAGTTCATCCACCACTAGTTTCCATAGAAGGGGTGATAGCACCCCACCTTGTGGTGTGCCTCTGCAAACCCTCCTTCGTAAGGTACTGTTTCCTAGCGTGGAGTTGATGTTCCTGCTGCTAAGCAATTGACCGATGAACCCTATCAGGTTGTCGTCGGCATTGCTTCCCCCGAGTGCTTTACCAATAGCCTTATGGCTGATATTGTTGAAAGCCCCTTCGATGTCTATAAAAACTGCTTGCGTGTATTCTTTGACGCTTAGCGATTTTTCGATGTAGCTGGTGAGCGAGTGAAGAGCTGTTTCAACCGATCTCCCTTTTGTGTATGCGTGCTGCGCATTAGAGAGTGGTTTCAGAATAGCTCTCAGATGGATCTCTATCAGTCGCTCCAGCGTTTTTAGCAGAAAAGAGGTGAGACTGATAGGTCTGTAATCCTTAGGTGAGGAGTGGGATGTTTTACCCGCTTTAGGTATGAAAACTATTTTTGCTTCTCTCCACTGCTGTGGAATGTAAGCCATCCGTACACATGCTTTGAAAATGGCGTTCAACCATGGCAGTGCTATATTGATACCCTGCTGGATCTCGATAGGTGAGATGTTATCCATGCCAGGGGATTTGAAGGGTTGAAATGAGCTGATTGCCCAGCGTAGTAGCCTGTCATTTACAGGCACAGTAGTTGGCATGCACTCCGGGAGCGTGTGTGGATCCGCTTTGTCAGCCACACCCTCACTGCCCGGGAAGTGCGTATCTACGAGAACGGACAGAGTCTCTGAGCTGGATTTCGTCCAGACTCCATTTGCGTCCTTAACGGACCCTAAAAATGAGGGGGAGCTCGTCATAACTTTTCGCAGGCGGCTGACATCCTTGGAGTGTTCTATTTCTGCACAGAAGCTTCTCCAAGAGGTGCGTTTAGCCTTTCTGATAGAGGATTTGAACTCCTTCAGTTTTGTTTTATAAGAACACCAGTCATTAGATTCTTTAGCTCGATTGAAGGACTTCCTACATTCCTTCCGCAGCTCCGCAATGTCACTATTCCACCATGGGGGTTTGTACCTCCCTCTAGGCTTCGTTGGACTACATGCAGACCTTGCTGCGTCATTGAAGGCCAATGTAAGGGTCCCAACAGCTTCCTCAAGACCGGGTATGTCTACAATCTCTGGAGGTCCGCCTTCTAGCGCAGACTCGAATACCGATTGGTATTTGACCCAATCCATCCTCCTTTTGTTAATGAAGGTTGGATTTGTCGGAGGGTCAGATGCCAAATCGAACCTTATGTATAGGTGATCGGAGAACGAGCACTCTTGCGATACGTGCCATCCCTTGATAGCTTGGTTCAAGTGCTCGTTCGTCATAGTGATATCCAGAACCTCTCTACGGCTTGCCGTAATGAAGGTAGGATCCTCACCTTTGTTAGCTAGGGCTAAGTCATGTAATAAGATAAATTCAAATAGTGACTCACCCCGTTTATTCGTGTCGGTGCTACCCCAGATGCGATGATGGGCATTGGCGTCCGCTCCGACTATTAGAGGGATGCCTCTTGCAGTGGCTTCCCTTGTGATCCTCTGCAGGCTAGTTGGAGGTGGCAGAACATCATGCGCCATATAGCAGGAGACAGCCCAAAGGGGTTTGGACTGTCTTTCCACTGCTATCGCAACGGTGTCCTGGTCACTGAAATTATACAAGGTTAAAAACTTCAAGCCTTCCTTTACAATTATGCAAGCTCTCGGTTTACCTGCTGTGTTGAAGGATACTGTGTTGTATCCTTTCAAGTTGAGCCCGCAAACCCGGTTTCCAACAACCCAAGGTTCCTGGGCCAGTATTAGCTCCTCTCCTTTTTGAGCCAGGTGGAGGAGCAGCGCGGCGGATGCCGCCTTCGAGTGATGGAGGTTAATCTGCAGAAACCTCAGCATCGCGACACAATGTTTTATCCGCCTCCTCGTCAGATAAGGACATCTCCTCCTCCTCGACCAGGTCGAGGGTTTGGAGAAGGTCCCCAGCCAACTCCGTGGTGGAGGTGGTGCTTCTTCCGTCATCGGAGAGAAGATCTGACTCAGAGAGGTCCACGGTCGGGTCTACTGATGCTTCCACAGTTCCCTCGCTTCCACTCCCCTTGCTCGGTTCCCGTACTGCCTTCCCAGTACGGTCCTTGCGATATACTCGCAGGGTGATAGCCGAGAAACCGTAGCTGATCACCCCGCTCTTCGACTCCAATGGAGCTAGCGACTCCTCGTTCAGGATTATTAGGGCCTCTCGCTGTCCATTGCTGGGCTCGCTAACCTTAGCTACCTTCCAATTTTCCACCGGGAGGTCAGCATTACTGAGCTTGATTAGCTCAACAATTTCTTCCGGTGTGGATGGCTCCGCTGGTATCCACGCCCTGGACCGAGGCCTATTCGGGATATCTTCCCTGGAGACAGCGTCCAGCTTTGCTCCAGGCCAGACTTCTCCCAATCTGCCTATAGCCTGCTTGTAAAGATCCGCTGAACGTTGATCTGTACAGGCTATCAATTTAACGTGACCCTGGTACCAGCCAGCATCACGACAACTTGGTGGAGGGCCAGGATTTGCCTCGAGTATGGGCTTGTACACTCGAAGAAGCGCGATTTCTACCATCTTCCAATTTGACGGTGAGATGGTACCATCGCTACTGCTTCTGTCGATAACAGCCCATACCAGGCTGTCTTTGGCAGCTTCACTGAAACTCCTGCCCTTAACAGGATTGGGTGTGACCAGTTTTGGTCTTTTACTAACCGGCAGTTGGACGCTCGGTTGAATTGGGGCAGACTCATTAGATCTACATCTTTTATGAGTTGCCTCTTTCTTTGGAATAGAGGCTTTGTAAGCCTCTACCGTGGTGGTTGCCCATTTCAGGGAGATTTTATCCTTCTGGGAAAGACCATCCGGAGGTAAATCTTTCAGCCTTTTCAGGACTTTGAAGGCAGACCTTCTGTCTCTGTAAGCCGTGACTGAGGGGTTTTGTTGCTTCTTAACACCTGAAGTGGAAGCGGTGTTGGAGGGCGCTCCGGAAACAGTTCGGGCCGACTTGTTCGCCGTTACCTTGGTGTTACCGCTAGCGCCAATAGGCTTGACTGAGGGAGTACTTGCCCCTGGCATAGCTGCCTTGGAGCATGCATCCCTCGAAGAAGTAGGGGGTTGGCTGAGTATCGCGGTCTTCTTCCCACTAGAAGGACGCGTCACCTTCGTCCACTTCCCTTCCGGGCCGAGTGGATCCTCCTTTTTAAATTTATCGGGATTCATTGCGATTTGGGTCCCCCCTCACAGCCGCTATCTCCACTCGTTGTGCAGTTCCCCTGAGACCCCATGGTTATCTATGCCGAAGCAGGGAGGCCATGCGAGGGTTGGCACAGTCCCTTATGAGGATATGTGCTCAGAGCCGGGCCGGGGATTAATCAGGAGTCCAAACTCAACTGAACCTACACGGCCAGACTAGTGGCGACGAGTTTTGAACGTACCGTGAGGCCTGCCAGGGTTTTACCGGGACGGAGGCAGCATTGGCATTAGCCTGAAAGCCATTTCCGCAAGATGTCACTCTTGCGTACTCAGGTGACAGAATACCACTACTACCAGCCCAAAGCATCAGATATAGTCGTTAAGACGAGAGAGTTGTCCAAAAAAAACAATCGAGAGTCGTGCCGTGGTAGATCATTTAGCGTTACCCAGGATGCACCGCGAGGAGGCGATCTACCCATACATCCCGGCATCGAGTGATAGTAGTTACTATTGTGTGAGAGTCGAAGCACTTAATACCATTCTTGTTATTTACCTTCAAGCAATTTCGTATCATCTTTTCATGTTCTCCCTGTTAAATAACATAATAAGGGCTCCTTCATTGTTACACAATAGAAGGAGGACGTTCAAACTAAACGGATCTCATCTTTGTACCTTAAGGAAAAATTCTGCTAGGACCGGAACGATTAAATACCAGGAAAAAACTCAACTCAATTATTGTAGCACTCTTCCTTATGCGTTTTTTTTAAAACATTTTTTTTAGATAGCGAGGATAATAGCTGCTTGAATTTGTTGGGAATTTGGATTTCAAAGGGCAAAAAATGAAATGCTTTTAATTCAAAAATTAAACTGCTTCAAAGATGAGTCTGTAGTATGGCCTGTAAAATTTCATCGAGGTCACTACTTATGATTGTGATATTTACCAACTATTTTGCTTGTGAGGGGAGCACCTCACCAAGACAAGGCACAAGTTTTGTGAAATATTGATAGGCATCTCTTCATTTCAAATATAATATCTACTAACCCAGAAGTGGAGAAGAAGAACCAAAACCACATTAAGCACAACATATTTTACTTACGTCCAGCAGCATCTGATGAACGCCTAATTTCAAGGTTTAATGCTATTATATTTATATCTTCTTCATGAGGTATGGACGTAGAGTGTTTGATTTGCTGCAGAAATGATGTATGTAGATGTGAAAATTATCGCGAGATTTATATGAGGAGCGTCTAACTTTATATGAAGATCACCTTAATAGCACTCTCTTTGAATGAAATCGTCTATATTTAATTTTTCTTTTTTTCTTCAATTCAGTTCTCACACGTCCATGTAATCTTTTCAGATCCTTTTCAAATAAAATATAGAAAATATCTTAACTACTTTCTGTACAATTTCCTTCGTCATTTCAGAATCATCACCGATAACACTCTAGAAAATAGATCAATCTTCAAAAGTTGGGGAAAAATAAAGTTCTGAGTTTACGACGTACGTTCAAAAACAGGCAACTTTTTATTTTTCTCGAAAAATATGTATCTACTCATAAATATCTATCTTGTTCTCTTCAAAATAATCCCCCTCAGATAAAATGTACTTGTGCCAGTGTATTTTTCAATCCACGAAGCACTTCTCATATGCGCTTTTTGTTATGGCCTTGAGCGCTTCGAACGGTACGGTCTTTATTTTCTCATTCGTTGCAAAATGATGTCCTTTCATAGGTCTTCTTAGTTTTGGAAGCAGGAAAAAGTCGCAGAGGGCCAATTTCAGCCCACTTTATGCAAACGTAGAGGAAGTTTTATGGTCGAGAAAATAGAAAATTGAAACAAAATCGAAAAAAATAGTCCAAAAACTTTTTTAATTTGAATTCATCACTGATGATGTTGAGTTTACAAAATATATTTGATAAAATTTTACCAAGGGTTTGTTCCTTTTCTTTTCCATATCAAAATTTCTTTACGCTGCAAAATATCCAAAAAAAAAATGGAAGTCAGGATTTCAGAATTATTTCATTTCAACATTTTCGCTTTTATAACAAATTTCGGGTGTTTTTTTAAATGTTATTTTTATATTTATTGTATTTTGCTACGTAATCTGAGCACTTATATCATTCCACATGAACTTATTGTAAAAACATTGAGAGCAAAGTATTCTGTACTATGACTTTTAAAATGATATTTGTTTCGTATTCAAAGAGCTTTTTTTATTATTAAAAAATTTCGGCTAGAATGTGATAATCAAACATAAAAAAACGTATTAACTCGTTAAATTTACCTAATCCAAAACCGTTTTGTTGTGATTTCCTTCTAGTACAAATACCGTAACGCAAAACCAGTAGCATAAAATTATAAACCAGTGTCCAATCAATTGTCTAAAAATATGTACAACCTAATCCTGATTATTTTCATTGTATTTCTTTAGGTAACTCCTGCATAAAACGATAACTTAATCTACAAAAACTCCATGTCACGTTGAACTCTTTTAGTATTATATTCTTATGCCACAGAGAAATGAATTTATAATCAAGAGCAATGGGGGAATAAATAGAACTACCCAATATAACAAATTCATGTTACATATGCATATGAGTCCACGCGATGAAAATTCGTGTAATGCGAAATCGTTTAATATGAATTCGTGCTGCTAAATATATAAAATAGTTTCAAAAATGGCATTAGGCTGCAAATCTTATAGATCAATTTCAAATTGGATTCTATATAACTTGGGCGATTAAATGCAAATAATGTTCGAGAGCTCTGGGTTAGGAGTTCGTATTCCAATCCAAAAAATTTGAAATAATAGTTTCACATATAAGAGAAACTTTTGTTTATAAAAAGAGGGACAGAAATTTAAAACTGCTGCTTAGGAATTTTCTCCTAAGCAACAGTCAAAATTGAATGTATTCCCGCGAAAAAAGTGCATATAAAAGTAAAACACAAGAGATTTTCTTTATTGATTGTTTAGATTTAAACATTGAAGTCATCAGCCAAGAGAAAACTTTAACAAGTATGGAAAAGACTTGTTTCTTTATCAAAATGCTAATACAGTTTTCAAAAAAGCGACTACTACAAACGCCGGCAGCAGAAGATTTATTTGTCTGACCATCAAAGAATGACTTGACTTCCTTGATTACCAATTGATATTTTCTACATGTGTCCTACAATCCTCTTTAGCAATGGTGAGATCGCTTAGATTTTCTCTCCACGAATTTCCTGATTTAGATCACCATATAAATTACCTTCAGATCGGATTTATTTACGTGTTATGGAGCAGTATTACCACTTCTTTCGCAAACAGTGTCAATTTGTCACCTAGCACCTAAGAAACTCCTCATGCTGTTATTGTTCGCATGTGAACATGATTTATGAGTCACTTTCAGTCTGACCACTATTAAACTGTCTATCCAAATCGATGGAATTCTTCGTGTCGTAGAAAGTGTCACTTGAATACGGTCGTAAATCTAATTATTGTGCAAAAGATGCATGGATACTTTTTGCCACATCGTTAGATATCGATACGTGCCAAACGGAGAGAATATGTTAAGCTTCTGTTGAGGGGCCATGCATAGAAACATACTCGTATAGTGCGCAATGACACCAATTTGTTCGCACTTCAGGTCATCTAGAATCCGTTAAAGTTATTCACGGATACCACATGAGAATCTCAACTGTGCGATGGCAATGAAAAGAACGTAAATTTATTTTATGAGGTGATTCTTAGTCTCTTTGGCTGTTGTTAAGATTCAACAAGTTGGTAACTTTTAGTCGAGTCATGAGGAATAGCAAAAATCAACGAAGTTTCATAAAAATTAGACTCCGAACACGAGCCTTGCAGGACTCCAATTACCAATCGAGCTGCCATGCTAACACTCCACTCCACTTCTAGTATTTTCTGATTGCCTCGTCAGACATACAAACACTCTAAGTCGTTTTAATCTCCTTCAAGATTAACTAGATTCAATCCACAAACAACTAGCACTGCTCGGTAATACACCTAGCGGGGCTGAAATCAATACGTGGTAATGTATCTAAAATTAATCTCAACTAGACTACAATCTGACCGTTTAACTACCGTTTCGGACACGATCTCCCATTTATAATTTCAATTTTCATTAATAGACCTCGAATAATGGCCATGACAAAACATCCCGCCAGCCTATTTTATAGACCTTTATCTTCATGCCCGCCGAGGACTATCTCTTCACTCGTCTGAAATGAAAGTCTGCAAAAATCTAACTATCTTTGTGATTACCACAACCGTGTAGTGTATCTATTTATCTACTGTACCAAATCGACTTCATGGATTGTCTTGGCTGAGCCCATATCAGATCGGTCGGTTTGGTCGTCTTACAGACTTCAGTCTTGATCCTGGATAGTGATGGTGACCGGCGCCTTAAGATCATCCACACCAGCCAAGCTGTATTGAAAAGGAATGATGAAGAAGCCTGGGAATTTTCTTGAATGTAGATACAAACTTCTTCTCATTGTTTTTTTTTTGATTCTACGAACTAAAATGGAAAAATGCAATGGAAATGGTATGGCATTGGACCCCTGCGGAGATGTAATTTGTAGTGTTAAACACTTTTAGGTAGAGACCGCAAAGGTGCAGGCTCACTTCTTAATTTATTGTTTCATTGTTCGGTGGTGCCTTTGCTAAGATGGAATAAATACTGACTATGGAAGTCCCTGAAAATATAATCATGCAATCTGTTTTAAAATAAGTCAGAGCGTCAAAAATAAATACGACAAAAAATATGAATATTTAATATTGATAAAAATTTATTCATTTATTTATTTAAAAAAATTGAGACATCTCAAATTGACGAAAATCTTGCAAAAATATTAAATTAAATTTAAATGAACAGTCAAAAACATTAAAAAAACAAATGTAGCGAAGATTCTAAGAAATGTTTTAAGAAACTGTTTGATAACAATGTAGCAAACGTTCAAATAAATAAATTGAAAACTGTTTGAAAAACATACAGCAAAAGGTCCTTCCCGAATTTTTTTTAAAAATAAAACTTTTCATAGATGTGAACATATTTAAAAATTACTGTGAACTTTTTGGTAATCGTTATTATAATTCCCCAAATAACACACTTAAAACTACGTATGTTCTAATCATCAAATAAATTTATTTATTTTCTAATTTATTCGTTATTATACTTGAAATCTTATAAACGAAATTTTTTTGAATTTTTTTCTTATAAATGAATTTTTTTTAAATTTTTTTCGGGTACAAAGAAATTTTTCGAGGTTTCCCCAATAAAATTCGAAAATAGCAATTCTTTCACGGTTTAACAAAAATTTGATTCAAATATATTGATAGAAAGTCATAAATCTGCGCATACGCTGCACGTACTTTAGTGATAATTATTGCATAACAACAAAAATTGGCGCACAGAATCTAAATAACAATGATTTGCAATCGTAAGCTTAGTTATTTTTTGAAAATAATTTATATATAAAATTTGGAACATAATGTATATTCAGGCTGAAATTTATCGAAACACAAAATGTTTTTTTAGAACAAATCATTTTATTCTTGAAAATTTCTGAGAATACTTACTTAAAATTTCTCAAAAAACTTACTTAAAAACTTAAAAGTATATCATTCAGATAAATTTTCCATTTTGACTTTGTTTTAAAAAAATAACAATGAAACGGTTTACTTAAATTTTAGTTGATTCAAACGTGTTAAAACGATTTTAAACTACAAAACTTCGCTTCAAAATATATTTGAAAATAAACTCAAAATTAAAATATATATAGCGTTTATCCAATTGAAAACAAATACGCAAACATGTTTGAAAAATAGCTGTATTAAATAATTTAGTAAAGAAATATTGCAAACATTCGATTTTAAAATATTTCTCGGAATATTCAACAAAAAACTACCAAAAAGTAATTTTAAGTTGCGATCGGATGATCATGTTTTAAATTAAGTTGAATGTAAGAATAAGAGTAAAAGTAATTAATTTCAATATAAGACTAATTTTAAAAAATGTATGAAGAACAATGTATGAACCAAACCTCAAAATGAGAAGCGGTGAAATTTTTAAAACAGAAAAAACCTTTTTTCATGCAGAAAATTTTGTTCAGCGAAATATTTCTTGGCAACAATGTTGAAGATAGTTTTTTTGGTGATATTGCATCGAAATGTTCGGTAATTTTTTTAAAAAAAACTCTTGTTAATAACTATCATTTTTTTCCGTTGCACGACTAAACTTCTAGAAATTACATGCAATAATTCCAGGCACAAAATTTATATAGACTTATGTAGCAATTAGCATTGATTTTTTTTCGCTGCAGTGAATATTTTTTACAGATTTGCAATTTTTTGCTAGTTTTGGGTCGAACAAATTAATCTAAGAAAAGTTTATTCACATAAAAGCATGCTTCCATGAATAATAATAATTGTAATAATAATAATAATAATAATATTTTTCTGCTACGAAGAAGTGCAAAATGAAACAGTTTCATATGCAAGACAATATTTTAATCTTTGAAATAAATAATTTAAAACTTTACTGCAGTAAAAACTTGAAACGGTGAATATTTTTCCAGGAAACGCTTGTCTGCTACTTTAAGAAATTCTTTTTCACGAAAGTATTATATGTTAAACAATAATCTTCAACTAAGCTTGCGACAGAAAATCAACTATTTTAGATACTCTTTTTCAGCAATAGCAAGTTTCTGCTGTGAACGTTCAGGCAGCTAATCGTCACAAAAATACGGAGAAAAATATTTTTCCCCATAAATAATCCGTATTTCATTCAATTTTAACATATGAATATATTATCCTCAATTTCGTGATATTTCCCACCAATTAAGTTCGAATAGCACCCAGATGGCTACAGTTAAAATGACATAAAAAATTTATCCCATCTTAACTCTCGACATCACATCGATTTAATTGTGTCGACAATTAGATATGTACAAAATGAGTTCGTCAAACATTCCCGAAGTCGTTCACTATGTCCCTAAGAACTAAATACTACTACTTAGTAACATATAAAACTAGTATAGCTTTTTTGACCCCACACAATAACATTGTCGGCATCTATCTAAAAGTCCATGCATATGCATCTGAATCTTGTGTATCTCACTAAATCCAAGATACAATTTCTTTGATATCTGAAGAATTTATTCAAGACGACAATTAAGTAGTGACGGATATCACATACAGACGGGGAGGCTACAAAATGATACAATTTATAGTCTTCATTTAAACTATTTCACGTATTTCAAGTACATGATGATCGTTTTGTCACGATCGTGACTAAAACAATGAAAGGATAACAATTCAAAGATACTTGTGTATCATTTGGAAATGATATTAGCATGCAATTTGCAATAGGTAAATTGTATGATATTGGTTTGGGTGGATAGTACAAGATACAATCTGATCAACGATCTTGAACTTTGGGGTCAAGTTTGCTGGGTTGGAAATAGGGATGTTGATTAAGTATACTGTGTGTATTGTGGTCATGAACTTCTTGTATACGATTTTAATTTGCTTATGAATCAAGGTTGGGCTAACAATGGCTTCAAGCCACTGAAACAGAGTAATTCTCATTTGAACTTCAATTAAAAATGTTGATCCTGGTTATATAAAATGAGGAAGTGATCGTTGGCTGTCTTCAACGTATTTCTTTAAGCTAAATAAATAAATAAACGCAATTTTTTTCATTTTTAAATCCCAAATGCAAGTATTCCCTTTCCGAATAAATAAGAACGATTTCTACTCCGATTTAAGTGAAACATTAAAGAAAATTTGACTGTGGTCCATATTTTCGGGTCTACTATCACAAAACCGTTTCTCATTACATCAACTGCAGCCATCACATTAATTTTATCTCTAATTAAGTCATTACGTCTGTCATCTTTACAAATTTACTGCCTTTCTCAAAACTTAGAACTTACCGACTGTATCTTTGGTGTTGACCGATTGAAATATCTAAATTTGGGCGTCTTCAACATACAATGTGCCATCGTTGCTTCGTTACTCTCCATACAACGTGTGGTGCATTAAATTTTCCGAAATAGGGTGCGTCTGCCCATAAATTACCCTGGTAATAATTTTTTCAACCCCCTTCTTCTTCATCGTCTTCATAATAATCACGTTGACTCTGGTCGTTTTCACCTTGTCTACCTTGGTGGACTTTAACTACGGTTGCCAACCACCAACAATAGGTTACGATATGCGAATGTTTCTTCATACCGACATACGTACCTACGTTCGTAACCGAGTATGTTTTACTCCAGTGCAATGAAATTCCTGCATAAATCAAGTGTTTTTCGCTCCGGTCGGCGGGACTTTACCAAAAGCGGAACCGCTTCAAAATAATAATTGTAACCTTTTTGGATACAATCAAGATCTCTGCAAATGTCTCGTGTAATTATTTCCTACTACAGAGAGTATGGGCTAAGGACATTTGTGTGTAGACGTTGAACAGTTACCGAAATGCCAAAATAAAAATGAAATGGTTTGTAGTAGGACATATTTCGTCCGGTATTTTCGCTGAATGAATGCACTCGTGCCTTGCCAATTGTATACACCTTCGCCATGTTTGCGGGATTGTGTTACTTGCAAAACCAGTGTTGTTAGTATGGAATATTGAGAAATATGGTTGGATTTTGTTGTGTTTGAATATGACTGTTATTTCATCAAAATGTTATGGAGGCACGACACTTTCACAGATGTATTTTATATCAAGCAGAGGACAAGAGTCTAATAAGCTTATATCTGTCCATACATGGTGCGTTCCATAAGTAATACGACCAATTTTTTCCAGACGCGACTGTACACCGCAACGTCCTCTAACCTGCTGCCAAGGTATATAAACCAGACCAGGTATGATTTATTGATCCTAGGGCAATCTGGGAGGATCTGAGATTAAACAAATATTTCGGTGTACTAATTTTATTGATATGCCCAGAATTCAAAAGATTTCTACGAAAATATTTTATATCCTCTGTAAAAACATTCTTAGTTATGTTTTTTATTAAGCTTTATCCTTTGCTCTGTGTTACATAAGGTGTGCCATTTTTTGAAGTACGTGTAATTGTAACATTGTCAACAGTGACACCCTTGATGTGAAAAATAACCGCCGTAAGAACAACGCAGATTTTGGTCGTAAGATCATCTTGTGAGACAAAACTCATTCCAAAAGCGTGATGCAAGTTTTAGAGGGATGGATTCTCCCAAATCCTTACAAAATGACCATAACATTACTGTGAATGGAGTGCATTTCAAAGAAATCACAATCGATTATTTCGCCCGCTATTGTAAGATTTGAGTTTAGACGAGCGCTACCAGCCACACTATCCGTGAAGCAATTTAATTTTAGCCTCCTTTACCATCTCTATATTAACGGCTTGCTCTTTTTGTTCTTGTTTTTTCCCACGCCTATAGTTATCCTGTAGTGTACCTAAAAACACACCCACCGATTTGAGACCGCATTCACCAAGCAGATCATTCATGCTGCACAAAAAGATCGTAAGAACACATGAGGAAAATACCTAACTTGGCAAATTGCATTCATTCATTCAATCTGAAATACTACACCTTAACCATAGCCAATACCGAGGCGCCATTGATAGATGAGACGGCTCATTTATTACACATTATCAAATCGTTCTACAACTGTAAGGTGAGACAAGATGACGATTTGTTAACTATTTACTTGAGAGTCGGAACATAAATAATCGGGTCACCATGAGTGCGACAACTATTTATAGTTTTGTGGGTCACCCACGTCACGTATTGCCGGGTCATGTGAACTCTATGCGTAAGCATGTACCTAGAGCTTGCATACGAACGTGTTCCTTCGTTTCGTTTTGTTCATAATTAGCTTGTAAGAAATTTGTATAAAAGAAGAAACGATTGAAGCCGAAAAATAAAATCCATTTCGAAGTCATTTTTGGGACACTCAGCAGATTGTTTCATATTCGATTACTTTTGCCCCAATTGGAAAATATCGGCATTTCGCGTGCCATTGAAATTAACGTGAAAACGCTGTCAGTAAATAAGACTAGTCCCATGTATAAAAGAACAATTGAAGATTAACGACAAACATTACACCCTCTTTGCAAGCTCGATAACGTACTCATTGCCTTCATTTAGGTGTATTTTGTTGGGATCTCTCATTCGCCAAAAGTTTAGACCCTTCCGTAGTTTACTGGTATGAATTTGTGCAATATAATTATCCAGCGTAATAACTTCCGTAACATTTTCTCAGTGTGGTCGACGAAGGAGAGTAACAAACGGCTCAAGCCGAAGCTTTTTTCTTACAGCAACACAATTAGCTGTATAATGCAAACCGAAAACATAATACATACCTTTTCCATATATATAGTTGTCCGTTTTCAATTCAATCCAACACTTGATGACTTCTATATGTCAACACACGCTTTCTGCATGGCTGGATCAGCCTCTAGAGCACAGTATAGGTAGACAATTGCAATACAATGCAAAGATTTATATCCACATATGCTCTATTGGGCCATATTCATCTAACGCGAGCTAGTACAGTGCGTACTGTGCCAGCTATCGCTTTTGTAAAGGGTAATGTGACTGAAAATCCAAATTTATAGCCGTTCTCAACAACTTGATCCCTGTCCGTTCACCAAATGGAAAATTTTGATGAAAAATCTTGGACTGAAACCCTGTGAAGTGCCACTAGTGCAGCAAGTGACACCGCTTTGACCATGATTTGCGTCGTACGTTCGGTGAATGAGCTGAAAATGAGTTGGATATTGAAGCGCATTTTTACCGACAAATCGTTTCCGACCCTTAATTTCCTATTGCTTCCCCGTTTGGAGGAAGGAAGTCAAGAAAAATGATCCATCCTTCCGGAACCAGCAGTAAACGAACCCTACCATTACAAACTCATATTCAATGACGTTTCAATCATTATGCTCTGAGGTTTCTTCCTTTCGTTCCTCTAATTCTCCACAGCTCCGAAAGCATTCCTTTTATTTATCTGTCGCCACGGACACTGATCGAAATTCATTTTAATAGTAGAGATTAAGAATACACGTTTAATAAAAAGTTGTAGCATTAAGCCTACGATAAGCATCAGATAAAATCGTGTATCGGCTAACTCATTGGAATAAAATCTACCAAGCAATGTACTAGTAATCTTTCCTGAATTGCCCGGAGGACCTGAATGTCGCATTTAGTCGTCCTTTAGCCACCGACACGTCACGCAGGGTCGAATTTATTCTTGAATCCCATTAGACTACCTCCCAAGGTACATATATGGTATGGACTATTGGTATGATGAAGTGATCGGTGCAAAAAGCACATAGAAACCCACGTCCATAAGGCGCCACTGGAAGTTGCTACATTCTTTCTCGAAAGTGCGCCTGTAGATTTGCCGCTCAAAAAATACTCCCAGTGCATTATTGAAAATGATCATAAAATTATCACATCTATCATTTCCTGCATTAGATTTTGCGGGTCGCAACGACTTAGCTCTGAGATGTAAACATTATGTTGAAGGTATTCTCGAAAACTTACACCAGCTACGAATTGACGCGGGAGATTTGATTCTGAAGAAACATATTTAGCATGGGAAGAAGAATGCAAGCTGTCCATCACTCAATATTCAAAATGAGATTATCGGTATTTGCGGAGATGCTATTAAGGCAGATATTATATATATGAAAAAAATAAAACAAGCAGGAGCATATATAGTGTGCTAGCAGACGAAACAGCTGACATTTCTGGCACTGAACAATTATCGATTGGGCTACGATATTTTGATGAAAAAACCAAGGAAGTGCAAGAAATGTTTGCCGGATTCATTGAGCTGAAAGGTCTGTATGCAAAATCTATTACACATCGCATAGATGAGTTTCTGACAACAGAAGACCTTAATCCAGATAAATGCCCCGGAATCGATGATTCTGTGAGTATTCCAAAATAATTGATTAAAATCGTTAAACACGTTTTTCTCGAATGTAGTATTTCTAAAGCCGGTGGACACTGTATCTCAAAAACCACTGAACCGACCCTCGTGAAATTTTGTGCAGGCTTTCTTAACACATTTGATAAGGTAATGCTGTAGAATTTTTTTAAGCATTATTCGTATTATTATTATTTTAAATAAGAAATGTGCTGAATTTGAACTTTTTTCCCTAAAATTTCATTTTTTTTGACTCGTGGTGCTAAAATTGAAAAAAAAATTAAAACAAGCCGTGAGGTGCGACCCATGAGGTCCACACGGTCAACTTCCCAGTAATATCTACATAGATATTAAAAATATTAAACACAATAATAATTATGGAAATAATACTACTTCAAATAATAAAAATGTACCTCATAAAAGTTATTGAAATGACTTAATATTAATCGTAACATCTACGCGAGCGTCAATTGATTACGTAAGGATTAAGGGTGCATTGGTTTGATTGATTATTCACGCGGATCAATCGGAGGGGGGACAGGTTACAAAGCAGTTTTTTCATTAAAGTTAAACATGGTGCTGTGAAGACTATGGAAAATCTGCTCAAATTTTGCAAATATTAATAAACTTTGATTGACTTTACAACAATGTCTTTAGAATAAGAGATTTAAGGTATAATGATTCGAATGAACCCTTTTTACATGGTGACTGAATGATTTTTTTATGTTTTATTTTTTTTTGTAATCATGAGAAAAGTTTTTGCTGGTTTCTCTACAAAAATTGATAAAGGTTTATAAATTCTATAAACATTCACTATTACGATGTGCAAATCAAGTTAAAAATGAATTTTTTTTTTGAAAAAAACACTACTATTCCAAAAAAAATTAATAAATCAAAAAAATCGCTTTAACGATTTTTTTAAAATATAAAAACATCATAAAGATGTTGATACGCGTTGATCGACACCTTAATGATGGAAAGATTATATTTGGTTCTCGAGATATAATGAATGACGTAAATGACCATGAACGTTTAATAATGTTTTATTTTTTATTTAATTTTTTTTTTGTAATCATGAAAAAAACTTTTGCTGGTTTTTTCACAAAAACTATTTGGAGTATATAAATAATATAAACATTGATTACTTAGGTTTGAAAATCAGGTTAAAAAATTTGTGTTTTTGAAAAAAACCCTAATTTTTTGCACTTTTTTTAAAAAAAATCAAAAACGGCTTTAACGATTTTTTTAAAAATTTGATAGATTCATAAAATTGTTAATCATGGTTGACCTTCAAGGGGTGAAAACAGCAAACCCCCCCAACCGAAGTGTGCCAAAAACTAATCAGCTCTTAAGATTACAACGACGCTTCGATTGACACCTCAAAGAAGTCGATACGACTCTGTTTACGTGAGTTATGCTCGTAGAAAAACTGCCCGCGAACGCACGTACGTACGTACGTACATACACACACACACACACACATACATACTTCTTTCTAAAAACACTTTATATACACTCTATAGACCTCAAAACGTAAAGAAAAGTTGAAAATTTCAATTTCGATTTTCGAGGCGATTACAAGAACTTCCCATATACTGGGAAGTTAATAAACGCTACAGCGTTACCTACAAAAACTTATAAACTAACAAAATCTGTTTGATTTTTTAATTTTAGATGATCTAGTGTCGAGTTCTAAGGTCCACCGGAAAATCCACTTTTTTTAGAGTCTACGAATATTTGCTTAAATATTTTGTTCTGAAAATTTCACAGTATATTCTTGAAACAATACTTAATATGTGTTCTATACTAAGAAATAAAAAAATTCAATAATTTTTCTGAAAAAACATCATAAAAATATGCTTAAAACACGGCTTACAGAGTTTACCCCCCCTCCTCCTCCCTTAATGGTCTGGGCATAATGAGTGTACACAAAAAATGTTTAAATGAAAAAATTTACAAAAAAACCCTCGAGGATTATGTTTTAATTAACTGCAATTATGTTTGATTTTTCTAATAAATATGGAATTTCAAAGTTTTATTTATTGTGCAATCAAGAGCTCGTGAAGTTTTACATATTAAACTTTGAACCATTCTTATCAGAATCACCGTAAAGGTAAATGCGCACGCTACTGGTGTAAAGCTTCATGCTCTTGACTGTACCTACAATTCATATTTTTCTAATTCTCCATAATTTCAACCTGCCCCCTCTTGGGCCTTGAGCTCG
Organism: Oxycera nigricornis; assembly: GCA_963942545.1. Classification (NCBI taxonomy): domain Eukaryota; kingdom Metazoa; phylum Arthropoda; class Insecta; order Diptera; family Stratiomyidae; genus Oxycera; species Oxycera nigricornis. Next base: position 8,973,596 of record OZ012661.1, read on the forward strand.
CGACGCCCTTGCTCCCCCAAAACGCCAAATGAAAACCTGTTCGATCTGGTCTAATAAACCGTTAGGTAGAGTAGAAGATCATTCTCATTTTGAGCCTCCTCCTAAAAAACTAATATCTAAGTTTTCTGTTGGAGCTGCTTTCGTTAGGTGTGTTGAAATTATTCACGAGGTATTAAAATCTTGTTTTATTCGATCCATCATGCCGTTTTGTTGGCATTAATAAAGATAGTTTTTGACAAATATATCTTAGTAATTATTATAACTAATTATCAATTAACAATCAAACGCTATTTTCCATTTCCAGCGGCATGGCTGTTCGATATGAATTACATGTAGGATGGAATATAGGACATCGGTGCAAGGTGCAAGGAATAAGAGCTGCTCGAATGAAAGGGGTAAGTTTGGTTATATGTATAAAAATCTTCATTTTCATCGCACATTGTGCTAAAGTGACCACATTTTCATTGAGACAAAGCGGCCCATTTGTCCCGCTTGAAATGAGAATTATAATTTAGTTAGGAAAGCAGAACAATAATTAACCCTAGATCACTAACCTTATTTTTCAACGCTTATTACGAACCTTCGTCGTTTTGACTACGCCTTTTAAAGTAGGGGTTTCAAAGGTTCCAGGAACCATAATATTTATATTTTTGTATAACATCTTTCAAACACAATCATTTACTAGTATTTTTATTATGTTTTACTAAAACAATATATTTATTACAGCCTTTTCAATGTGATCATAGACTTCAATCAAAATCAACATTGTTGACATTTTCGAATACGCCTCGTCGATTCGACGAAGATTCGTAATCTAGGGTTAAAAAAAAATATTTTGTTGTATACATTCATATACTTGTCTATAAATTTACAAAAATGAACTTATTATTAATTATTGGTAACTATAAAAATAGTTTTTAATAATAATAAATTGAACATCATGATTTTTAATTCATTTGAATTTTTTACTTTAAAAAAGTTATGATTTTCTTTCACGGTCATATTTTTGATCTGAGTGAATGCTTTCCAATAGATTTGGATCATTTATTAAAATATCGTGAAATTCCTCACATGAATTGGTCAAATTATATTTTACGCTTAATATAGATTTTAAAGTTTTAATGTTCAACTGGGTTTTTTCATTTGTCCATATTTTATTGATACTAGAAAAAACACGTTCTGCTGCTGCATTTGTTCCTGGAAGGGAGAGCGCGTATTCTACAATTTTAAAAATATTTTGATAAGGAATATTATTCTGTTTAGAATGAAGAAATAACTCTATCCAATTTTTGTCTGTTACCACATTTGCAGACAGCCAACATTTAATTTTTTCATCACTAACGTATCTTTTTACCAATGACACTTCATCTAAAAGATCATTTTCGCAAATATTATTTTGCGGAAAAGGATTACTAATATATTCAAAAGATTTTTCCACATACTCCCAAGAAATCTATTTTTTTAATGTCACCCAATGAAAATTTTTAACATCCTCGAATTGAACTGTCCTTTCTTCAAGATATTGCAAGCAGTTATTATGAAAAAATTTGACTTCTTTCAGAAAATTCAGTCGTTTGATGGCACCTTGTTCCTCCAGCCTAGTGATGTCCTTTCGAATAACTAAAGGAACGTAATCGTTATCAATTCTTTCTCGCAATTTTGTTTTTAAATTATTGATTTCATTTGACACTTCCGTAATTGAAATTTTGCCCCCTTCAATAATTTTCACAGCATTGTGAAATAATGTAGCTTGGTTGCGGATGAACTGAAGCCAAATTTGTGATGTGTCATTTTCAAAAAAGAGCTGCAATATTCTTGGACATTTATCTTGTGTTAGAAAGTATGATTTTAATGGTTCGTATATTTTTAAAATATTTTCTACAGCTGGTAAAAGAGCTAACCATCGTGTTTTGCTGTAACTAAGAATTCTTTTATATTCGATTTCTGCGCTTTCACAAAACTCCTTCAAACTTTCAACACGCACAGTATATACATATATAAAAATACGAATAAATTTTCGAAATAATATTTTCAACATCAACTGGAAGTAAGTCAGATGCTGTTTGAATAGTATTGTGTAGAATGTGTGCTGCACAAGCTACTCCAATAATTTTTTGGTTCAAATGTTCGTTAAGCTTCGTAAAAACGTTATTGATGCCTCTTCTAGCTTTCCCACCAAAATTTGCGTTGGTGTTATCCGCACAAAAGGCAATAATTTTATTGTTCAAATTATTCTTTTTTAACTTCCCAGTATATGGGAAGTTCTTGTAATCGCCTCGAAAATCGAAATTGAAATTTTCAACATTTCTTTACGTTTTGAGGTCTTACGAGTATATTTTAAGTGTTTTTAGAAAGAAATATGTATGTGTGTGTGTATGTACGTACGTCCGTACGTACGTATGTGCGTTCGTGGACACTTTTTTCTACGAGCATAACTCACGTAAACAAAGTCGTATCGACTTCGTTGAGATGTCAATCGAAGCGTCTTTGCAATCTTAAGAGCTGATTAGTTTTTGGGAAACTTCGGTCGGGGGGGAGGGGGGTTTTGCTGTTTTGCCCGTTTGAAGGTCATTTCTGTCATGCGTTATATCTCCCGAACCAAACATGCGATTTTCATCATTAAGGTGTCAATCGACGCGTATTTCCGTTTATGTGATTCTATCAAGTTTTTAAAAAAATTCATGGAGGCGTTTTTTAATTTTTTGGAAAAAAGTGCAAAAAATTAGGTTTTTTTCATAAACAGTAAATTTTTAACCTGATTTTCGAAACACAGTAATCAATATTTATAAAATTTATATACTCCAAACAGTTTTTGTGCAAAAACCAACAAAATTTTCTCTCATGATTACAAAAAAAATTAAATTAAAAATCAAAAATCATTAAAAGTCATCATTATTTCAAGGTCATTTCTGCCATTCACTATATCTCACGAACCAAATATAATATTTGCATCACTTAGGTGTCAATCGACGTGTATTAACATTTTTGTAATGTTTTTATATTTAAAAAAATCGTTGGAGGCGTTTTTTTAATTTAACAAAAAAAAATGCAAAAATTTAGGATTTTTTCATAAAAAATAAATTTGTTAACCAGATTTGCACAACACGGTAATAAATGTTTATAAAATTTATAAATCCTTATCAATTTTTGGAGACAAACCAGCAAAACGCTTTTCCATGATGTTTAAAAAAATTAAATTAAAAATAAAAAATCATTCAAAGTCGCCATGTAAAAAGTGTTCATATGAATGATTTTACCCGACTACTCTTATTCTGAAGACATTGTTGTTAAGCCAATCACAGTTTATTGATATTTGCATAATTTTAGCAGATTTTTAATAGTCTTCATAGCACCGTGTTTTCATTTTTAAATCAAAACTGCTTAAATTTTGAAAATCAAAAAAAAATCAAATTTACATTTGTGGCAATGAACGCTTTGAATGGTAAAATGTTTCGTAGTCAATACTTTGCTAGATCATATGCTATAAAAAAAGCTTTCATCAATATTAAAATAACAAATAACGTAGAAACCCCCCCCCCCCCCATTCATCCGCGTGAATATTCAATCAAATCAATCTGTCCCCATCGACCAAAAACCTTACGTAATCAATTGACGCTCCCGTAGATGATACGATTAATATTAAGTCATTCCAGTTACTGTTCTGAGAGGTACATTATTGTTATTTAAAGTAGTATTATTTTCATAATTATTATTTTGTTTAGTATTTTTAATGTTTATGTAAATATTACTGGGAAGTTGACCGTGTGGTCCTCAAGGGTCGCATCTCGCGGCTTGTTTAAATAGTACTAATTGAATCAAAAATTATTTGTGAAGTTTCACCCGGCAATGAAACAAAATCTAATATTCTAATTTTAATTCCTGTTTCTGGATCAAAAAATCTAACAATTGTGGGAAATAATTTTGAATGTTTGTGGTTGGAAGCATCAGAATATATGGATATGTATGTGCATGTATCTAATACTTTCTGCAATTGTGAAAACGAATATGGTGAAAAAACGTTACAAATAATTGCTTCGGTTTTTGTCCTTGCACATGCAAATTTTTTGTCATACAATGTTTTGATCATTTGCGACGTACAATCCATTGACCTGAAACTTTGATTGTGGTTTACGGTGTGGAAAGCAAATAGCCCTTCAGCTAATGCTAGCTGTTTCTCCGTGGTACCAAAGCTAGCACTGCGAAAAAACTGTTCCATTTTAGACGAGGAAACAGCATTATTCAAAAATCTGCTGTGCCTCTTTGTCGCTAGATGTTTAGTAATATCGTTTTTTCCACCGTGTGAGACTGAAAATTCAGTGTTGCATTTATCACACCGTACCATATAGTCTATTTTGGTTTTTTTAATAAATGGAAATTCTCTGTTCAGATCGTCATTAAATTTGGATTCTCTGTCTCGCCAAAATCGGGACGTGTGGTCACCTTATATTACATCCCATAATGCAATTGAGGGGTGTGCAGCAATAAGGAGGCAGCTTCATTTTTCACTTTTTAGGGAAATTAAAAAAAACCTTTCAAAATTTAGATTTTTGGTATTTTTCTTCTTTTTCTTTTGCATATCATAACACAGGACCTATGAATGTAGGTCGTTTTGGTCACCTTTCTTCATTTTCTGAGGAGTGGGGGGAAGATTCATGTTTGAAGCTGCCTCCTTATTGCACCGTGTACTAATTAACATCCAATATTTAAGGAATTTTTCGACTAAAGAGAACAAACACGTTTATTTTATTTCAAACACGTTTATTTTATTCTATTGCATAAATTTTAAATTACGATCAGTTATGAAATATTTATATTTTTATGTTATGTGTATCGTTTTTGACCTTATTGGCAAGGAATGTATATATTAAGCAATGCGAAATTAAGGAATTTGATTTTGTTTAAAGATATGGATTTCAGTAATGGCTCGTGGCATAAAATTTTGGTCCGATCTAAAAAAGAGGTTCTAGTTTGCCCCATTTGAATTACCCTCTGTTTCTGATCTGCTACCACAATCAAGGTATAGACATATAGACTATTGCAACAGTATGTATTTCTAATTGGGAGTTTTCGATGATTTTCTAGCGAATCAGCTGTGAAGATCGATCACAGCTGATTCGCAAGCCGGGAACGCTACCGGCTTTCTGATTTGTTTCCATATCCTATTGAGGAAAACCGAGCTGCCATTCCAACAAACGGGAGTTGAATGCCCACGGCACCTTAAATTATTGATGAATTCGAGACTCGGAAAGCTTTGCTGCAACTCTTACAGATGTTGATCGCTTTGCTGGCTATTATGGAACTATGAGGATGTGTGAAATGAAGAGAATGGAGTATGATGGAATAAACACTGAGATCAAGTGGAACGATTGTGCATGTTTACAGTGATGCATGCAAGTAAATAAACACTTCATTCCCTTATAAAACTGAAGTGATCGACATTTTTGGAACATATTTGGAAAGGGAAGCCGATGGGAATCGGCTTATATGAACGCCTCGCCACTGGTACAGTACAGTATGTCAAGAATAAGATTAGACGCTATAGACCAAGGCGGATCTGTTTTCAATTGGCCGTTGAGAGGGGACATGCTGATTTTTGCAGGAAAAGTTGTGAAATAACTCGTATAGCAATAGTTTATCCGTGATCACTCTCCAAAAAGTCGGGAACATTGAAAAAATCGAAATGTTTAATTTTTTTTTAAATCGTGTTTTTCCTGCTCGTCTCACTCCTAACTTTAAAACGGTTCATTCCAGAGCAAAGTTGACTGAAAATAAAAGCTGCGTGATAAAATTTTCTACAAGATAGGATTGGTTTAAAATTCTAAAACATTTAACCTTTGCTGCAAAATAGGAATAATTTTTTAAAAAAGTGGGGAGAAAGCCGTTTCTTATTCAATTTTTTTTACCATTTTAAATAAATTTAGGACCTTCGTAGTTCGCCTGAAAAATCTTAATAATAAAATAAAACAGCACACAAATTTTCCTCAAAATCGAATCAGTAGATTTCACATAACACATTTAAACATTTTTGAAATCTTGCAAGTCAGAAACTGAAGTCCATAGAAATTTGATTTTTTTTTATCATATAGAAGAGCACTTTGGGCATGAAATTCATTTTACAAAACTAAATTCGGATTATGAAGGCGGCCTCAGGATTTTTTTGGAATTATAAACATTTTTTTTGCTAATAAACAAATTGAATATCTCGATAACCATGAATTTAAATTAAATTCAAAAAAATACGTGCGAAAGAGCGCTTTTTTTTGCTTTAGTAGAAAATAGAAAAGAAAAGTTGTGATATGTTCCATATTTTTGTTTCATCCTGATCGCACGAGATCAACATCAAAAGGTAGCAACACTGTTTATAGTCTTCAATGCAGATATCATAGTGCTTAGCTTACCTGTATCAACTTACTCATACCTGACTCACAGTCTATGATGAATACGATGCAACTCGTGTATTATCAACCGCGAATACCTTCCGTTGCATGCCAAGCACATATGATCCAACATACGAGTATATGAAGCCAACATCAACATCAGTTGGGCAGCAAGTTAACATGGGCAGACATGACCAGCAGGGGGTGATTTGCACACGTCTGAAACATTAAAATTTTAAAAAGAACTGTTGACGCCTTATTAGAGATTCCGTTGGATACTCGACAGATAGCTATCAGCGTACACATGCCATGAACGTGGAGTACGGAACCCCTCGCAACTATGTTTTTCGACCTTTTCGCAAAACCGAGACGCCTTATATGGCAACTATAATTGGCCAAAGCCTGAAATTAAGCGATCCATGATTGACTACCAAATTTGACGAGCTGTGCCTGTAGTATTTAACTACCGTATACACTGATTGGTTGTTTTCTGATAACTGCAAATAATCGTCAAGTGCATACACATATGCATATGGAAAGGACACATTTAGGAGTCGTCCACGCATAATGGCTGGCTACACAATAAATCAAACCTGGTAATTTTCTGAAGATGCTTTACAGTTTGGAGTTGGTTACTCTTTCTAGTGATGATCGTATGTGGTTTGGTCCATTGGATACCAAACAGCATGGATTGCGGATGGTGCATAACCCAGTTGGCGAACATTTTATGCTTCCTAGTTTTCAGAAGCAGTTTCAGTTTATGATGGAAGCTATTTTGGAATTGGTGTTGATTTTAGTAATTATGGAAATGCATCGTTTAGATTTGATTGTATCAGCATACATCTGAGATGGTTAGTGGTAACATAAAGTGATGTAAAGTATCTAACACTACATGTCATAAAATTGTTACTTTCACCAGCTCAACGAGTTGATAGTAGCCACTACAGTTAGTGAACTTTAAGCGTCGATATATTTTTGGCTAAAGTCAACCAACACTTCTTATGAAATCTCGCAAGAGACGATTAACTCTCCTATTGTTTTACTCTTCAATCTCAAGCCTACGAAGTTCTCGAAGATTCGATGCAATCTTCAAAAATTGGATTACATTTCATTTCATACATACATGAAAATGGTGTGTGTGCAGAACCTCACGAAAAAAAACCATACCACCAACCACTGCCCTCCTTTTCAGCTTTTCTAGACAAAAACAAATTCTTTCTAAAAAAAAAATGTTTTATGATAAAAATCATAGAAAATCCATCTTAGCTATGATGACCAACTGAATCTATCTTTTTCTCATGGATTTGAACTGTTAACTAAATGGAATGATGAGTTCAATGTTCTTAGTCATGCAATTGAAGCAACAGATATCAATTTGATGAATTGTGGCCACTTTTGTTGGTAGTTTATGAAACAATTTCAAACTATTTTTATTTTTATATTACTTTCAAAACAATTTATTTTATCTCTTGGCTCAAAAAAAATAATGTTGTTAATGGGTTCGAGAAACTCAAGAACTCAAACGAAAAGCCATAAGATTTATATCAGTTATGGTTTTTTTATAAATGAAGTTTTTCGAATGCCAGAAATCAACGAAAAAACAACAGCCAAAAGTTTTTAAAAGCAAAATTCTAGTTTAAATACATACTTAAATTAAGTACCTTCTTGGGCAGCAAAACATTTTCAAGATGCACAACAGAAAACAAATTGTGAAATGCTCAACAATGTTTTTTTTTTACTTTTCCGCTTGAATATTTTGATTTTCACCCGCCAACCTGATTTCATTAATAATTGCGTGAAAACATATACAGTGGAGTTTGGATAATTCGAACTTCAAGCGATCACTCAAAAAATTCGAACTATCCAAAAATTCGAACTAGACAACTAGAAAACTTTAGGAAACGCTAAAAATAACACAACACTGCATGATTTAACAAATAAAACTTTATTACGTAAATTTAAGGCACTTCATTTACAGTTTCATGAAGAAGTCCGGGATCTTCATTTGTTTCCTACAATTAAGTCTCTCTGTCGTAATGAACGATTCTAACTGACTTAGTAACTGAAAAATCGACTCTTTCACTTCATTTCTACTTTCAAAAAATCGCTTGAGTTTATCAACTCGATTTGCTGCTTCAGCCGTACTTAGAATTGTTTTTTTTTGTTTCACTGTTATATCGTCATCTTCATTAGCGGATATATTGTCGCCATCTTGATTGCCGTTGCCGAGTACCTCAGTGATGATGTCCGCTCCAGTAAGCTCCCCACACACCGCAACATCTTCGTCTACATTGAGGAAGTCCTCATAGGAGATAACAGGATCTGACATAATATCCTCCCAGCTGTTAATTGCAGGCACAGCTTCAATTACAGATTAGTTGGCACTTTCACTTTCTGCTTCTTTTTTAAAAAATCAGGTTTCTTGAAACAGTTTTTAATTGTTTCTTGTGACACAAGATCTTAAGCTTGTTTACACGTACGTAAGATTGAAGGACATCAAGTTTAATTTTGAGAGAAATGATATCTTCGGTGGGAATATTCTCAAAAAAATAAACGCCGGTAAAAGTGTTTGAGGTTTTTTATTATGCCCTGATCCATAGGCTGAATGACTGATGTCATATTAGCGGGGGAAAATAACTTTTTATTGTCCATAAGCGGGAAGCTTTTGTGAGTAGTGAAATTGTCAATAAAGAGTTTTCTTTTGCAAATTTTTCATTGATTTTCAGGAGCCACTTCTCAAAAGGAGCACATGTCATCCATGTTCGTGCACTAGATTCATACTCTACTGGTTTTGATTATACGTTTTTGAAACTAGCAGATTTTCCTATCACTAACAAAGGCAGTTTTTCAAAGCCATCCATGTTTGCTCCGACCAAAAGCGTTACTCTTTCCTTGCTAAGTTTTCCTCCATGACAGTTCTTGTCTTTAAAAGCAAGCGTTTTATCAGGAGTGCATTTGAACAATAGACCCGTCTCGTCAACATTAAAAATGTTTTTGGGGTCCTTGTCCTGGATCATCACTTCTAATTCTTTCTTCCACAGTCCTGCTTTATGCTGATCAGCACCACCACTTTCACCACAAATAGGTTTGAAAGAAATCTTATTTCGCTCTTTGAAACCGTCGTGCCATCTTGTGCTTGCTTTGAAACTGGTTTTTTTCCATTCCAGTGGCAAATTGTTCAGCTTTACCTCTTGCAAGAGGGCCACTCAGTGGAATTTTTTTATCACGTGCCTGCTTAAACCACGTTAAAACACAGCTGTCTACATCACATTTTTTCGGTCATTTTCGTTTTCAAATTCACTGCTTAAAATCTTTTCTGTATTTTTTAAATAAGTCGATAATGTGTTAGAGGGGATTCCGAAGTCCCGAGCGATCTCCGATTTCTTCTTCAGTCCCTTTTCCAATTTTCAAATCGCGGCTACTTTTTCAGTTAATGTTAGTGATTTGTAAGCCAGAGGTTTTCACGATGACAACTTGGCTCAATGTGCGTTCAATAAAAAACAACCAATCTGATAAAATTAAGTCTCACAAATAACGAGTCGAGTCAGTCCCACAGCAAACTGAAACACTACACGCACTATAGATAAATTGTCTCCACTTTGGCCGCGATCTTAAACTCGTCCCTGCTTTATCTTGAACGATTACTGGGACAGCTTGCCTCAGTCGAAGATCAATTCTCACTGGTAAGTTAACTGTTCAACGTGAGCCCATTTGCTTTTATAGTGCAGTGATGAAGATCTAGAAAAGACTACTAATAGAGAGTATCAGTGTCACGTAGAAGACTGACGTAATTAGTTTTTAGTTTCTATTCCCTTCAAATATACATATGTCTTTAATTGGCAATTATCTGGACTCCAAATTTTCGCCAAGAAACTTCATAAAATTGTATTATTCTTGTATGTATTTATTTTTTATCTTTATTATTTTAAACTGAGGTTTTAGACTGCCGAAAAATGTATTCAAAATTTTGGTTTAAATGAATTGGAATAAATTTTTTTTGTTTGCTCCCATAAGATTGTACGCCTAGTAAATCAGTCCCTACTATCTACACTCCTGAATCTCAACCTTATCTAATATCAGGGATTGATTGGTTATGTAGTAATTATAATAATCTTCTTGAAGATCCTCCTACCAATCACACTTTGCTGTTCTTATCAGCATTGTTATACCTGTATCGGTTGAAAGCCTGCTGAATTTTTGGCAAACCCAAATTTCAATGATCGTCAAAACTCGTCGATCGTTACGCCCTCAAAAAAAAAACATCGCAATGGTGGATCACGTGGGTTATAAGAACAGATAAACATGTAAAAGTTTTCAACAACACATATCTACATGTGTGGACAATGCACTAGCGCTAATATCCGCAGAGGTGATGTGTTAAGATCGTGCGGTTTGATTTTTTGATCATGATCGAGAGGTTTTTTTTAAAGCAGTACCGGTGGCGCCTGAGTGTAATTTAGCAAGATCACTCGATCCAATTTAGTGGATATCTGTTTTTTTTTGAAAATATTTTAGTTGTCGATCGTTCCTTGTATTGATGATTAGAGGACAACAGATCGTTGAGCTGCTGACCAATTGATGTCGTTACGAACGTTTACTCTACAGGAGCCACAAGATTACATGCAGAATCATGTCAAGAGTTGTTCAACATGATTTTCGTACGGACATGGTGTCGATTTTCACTTCAGACGATGATTACGATAGTGATCCTCACTTAATCAACGGACAGTGGTAATGTGTACATATATGTATAATCTGCGATACGGTTGAATTGCATATATATATGTACATAGTTTGTGTCTACTGGCCTCCAAGTCCAGAACCAGATTTACTCTTGCAAAACATGTAACATAGCTTCGGGCATAGTAATAATTGTTATTCGATATGTTTCATTCTTACAACTTCTTACGAAGAAGCCGAAAGATCAATGATCTACAAACAAGATTTTCGTTCTAACCAGGTAAGAATGTTCCACATTCATATTCGGGGCTCATGCTTCCTATTTAGACCTATCGAACGTATAAGAAAATCACTTTCCATTGAACATGAATCGATTTTATGGTCCACTTAGGAAGCTGTTAGTGAAAAAGAACTTCAATTTGTTTGCCGGTTAACATGTTATGACAACAAAACCCTTTCCGATAAAAGAATAATATAAATCTTAAGACGGGACCATGTGATGTTTACATGTAAGATTGCATGAGGCAACATGATGCCATGAAAGAAATTTACATTAAAAGCATAAAAGTTTAGTAGTGTTGTCGGCCAGTGAGGGTTGAGTATGGTCTGATCTGTTCAACACCTCTACCATTAGATCTCATCAGGCTCTGCATTGCTCCTGTTGATGACCCATCGGTCATTTTCACACTCTTCGACACTGAAAGTACATTAAACTTTATAGTGTATTTTTTTATAGTAAATACAAGATACTGGACATTATGGGCGGTCCATGGTCTTGGTGGTTCGGTTTATGATGCTGAAGAGAGCTTGACCAATGCCCCTTGTCACGGAATTGATGGATATGTGTGGGAACCGGTAGCAAATAAAATTCAAAGGTGACTCATTTGGGTTATAAGGAAAGCAATTTGTGGTTTGAAATGGTTTTAAGCACGGAGGCTGTTAATTTTTTGAGACAAAAATATTTTTTTGGCCTAAACTTTTTGTGACATGGTAAAAGGTAATAAGTGCAGAAATACCGAAGATATTAAGATTTCACTGTGGCATTGTGGGTTATTTCGCTTGTTAATGCTTTCTGCCAGACTCTGAATTGTATCGTTTTGCCGGTTCTTTTAGTCATTCAAGTAAATGAAAGCAGACATGCAATCGCGCTGAAGTCTGCCAGAATAATTTTTGGAGGACTTTGACAACTTTGACCGGTGAAAATGTATGATTAAGTATGATTACATATTTATATCTTCATATCTACACCGAAGCACTAGCAAACGTACCTAGTCAAGACTTCAAAAATATAAACCCCCCTTATCAAAATCCTGCGTACGCTACTGGCGTTGAACAATCTTGGCGATATGGTATCCCCCTGTCTGACCCCTCTTTGCGGGGGAAATTCCTGTGTGTTATCTAACACTTTAACTTTCGCTTTAGCGGTTTTGTAGATGTTGGCCAGTGTTTCTATATAGGGTTTCTCAATACCCTGACTTATGAGCTCTCTTATTATTGCTTCGGGTATACTGGTAGATCATTTCGCGTTATCCAGTATGCAACGCAAGGAGGCGATCTACCTTACATCCCATATGTCCCTATGAACGTCATAGTTGGCGGTTTCGGCTGCATCCAAAAAAAAATGCCAAGCAGCTTTCGAAAAGCATGTGAAAATTGTAAACAAGTGAGTCGACTGCGAAATCCACTTTTATCCTTTTTATGATTTTATGTTGCTGCCAAATCTTTCTACGAAGTTTGAAAATTTCTTTTCGAGCCTTAATTTTTCTAGGGGTACGAGCAGAAATTGATTTTACAATCTGTATTCTTACATCCTGAGAACATAAGGGACGGTCCGTACTTTGCTCAACCTCAGATAAATTGTTAACCAAACGGTACGGAAAGTTAAATAACATAATAACCCAAATCAAATTGAATGAAAATGAATAAATTTAAAAAAAACATAGGCAATAAAAAATATAAAAAATATGTATAAATGAAAAAAAACATATGCGGGTTGGTACCTATAGGAATTTATGTTTGTACCGATCCGTCGCTGGGAACCTTTAAAAGTACCTTTTAAACACTTGTAGCTGTCGTAATATCCTATAGGAATCCAAAATTTGCAACTGTGAAATGACCAAAAAATTGCAAGCATTAGTAAAAAATCTGATAGCTAAATTAAGGCAAAAAATAATATAATAAGAAATTTAAGAAGGCAAAATCAGAGGAAAAACAGATACATTAAAAATGTCAGCAGCTTATTGGCTACTTTGAAGGCAAAAAATTTTATGAGCGGAAACTTGCGAGAAGTTCTTGAAAAAGTAGGCGGTCCAAATCGACTCATTTTCGAACGACAAATATTTCGAACGGATTCGGAAATAACAAAAAAAATGCTGCAGTCCTGAATTAAAAGCTTTCGCACTAAATTTAAATTTCTTATCACCTCTCGCATGCGAATATGTCCGCAATAAATTTGATAATTGTCTACCAGACAACAGAACGCTACGCATGTGGTACGAGAAAGTAGGCTGTGCTCCAGGTTTCACAAAAGAGTCGCTTGAAGCTATTAGGAAAATTGTTAATGCAACTGAAAGCTCGGAAACATAATTTCGCCGAAGTCTGTCCCAAGCTCGGTTAAAAAAGGAAGAGGGAGGTCGAATGATTATATATTTTTTTTAAATACAATAGATGGTATTTATTTTTGAATGTTGCATGTCTATTATTAACAATGTATGCGTCTAGATTTCATGTATTAACATTTTTCCAAACAAAACATGCAACAGTTGGCGGAAATTAGATTTAATTAATACTCAACATAAATAATTCCTCGCTTAATCTTATCGGAGGATGAATTTTGACTCCTGCTCGCAAAGATGAATCTTTTGCCAAGGCTTCCTGTTTTATGTACACTTAAAATTAACAAATTAACTGTACTATTATATGATGAGTAGGTCATTTTATTCTTAATTTTAAATTTTAAAGTATCTCTTTCCTGGAACACCACGTCAAAAGCAACTGAGAATGTTATTTTTCATTTTGTTAATATGTGACTACCGAATCTCAAGTTTGTAAATTAATCAATATGTTTGACATTTTGGTCTATTACATAATACTTGTTTTGGAAATTTTAACATTTAGTTAATTGCTTGCTGCTCTTTAAATCTGTGAATGGCTTGACGAGTTTGTCAATTCTTCTGATTATACTTTCCGTATAGTATTGAGTTCTTTCATTGCTTCATGTTGAAGTTGATAATAGATTACAGTGCAAATCAATTTACGCTCCTCATATAGGCTCTTCTAATAATATAGCTGCTGTTATGGTCGTTACCTAATGATTTCAAATTAGGTTGCGCTCAATATAAGCTTCAATTTCGAACAGCAATTTTATCTTTTCGTATCTTTTTGCAAATGATACAAAATTTCAAATAAATGTTGAATTTCCGCCTTTAATTTGCCCATTTCTACTCGCTTGCGATGTGCGCCCTTAACGCCAGCAAATTAGTGTTAGTGTCTCAACACACTCATAAAAGGTAGCCCACCAAATTTGATGATTTTCCTTTCCTGTGTTTATTACCTCTTTGGTACAAATAGTTCGTACCGAATAGGTCTCACTACAATTGACGTCCGAGCCCGGACGTCGGCCTGGGATGGTACGCATCCCCTCACATCCAGCTATGCTTAATTCGACATACGTTTCGTCAAAGTGTGAAACGTTTCGTTAAGCTTAAGTTTCTCGGGTCCGAACCCGAGGAACTTTAGCTGACGTACCGGAAGTGAGGTTAGTGTTCACTCGAAGTAAGAAGAAAGTCAGTTTTAAATATGAAGATCTATGAACTGTGACTTAGGAAATGTTATGAATTCGGTGGATTAATGAATGAAGTGAGTGAAGGTGTCTACATATGCGGGACAATCAACTTTTCGAATTAAATTTTTTGAATTGCAACGGCAGCTGTCACTGGTGACAACTCATTTCATATCCAAGACACCCGCCATATCAAAGACACTTTATGCGGTATGAAAGCTACTTAGCCTACCGTAAGTCAACTTAACGAACTCGACGTCCGGGCTCGTACGTCAATTGTAGTCAGACCTAATGTCAAACAGCATCGATAATACAGGCTCGCACAGTATCGTACAAAAACCAGCCGGGCGAAGTAAATAAGAAGAAACGAAACAACGGTAAATCAAACGGAACAAGCAACATCGCGGTCACTCGTATTCAAGTCAACAGATCGGATGGCCGTTTTGTGCGCGTTCAAAGTTGTTTTTCCAATTTGCCATTGCAGAAGTGATTACTGGTGGAATTAAATCGTTGCTGGGACACCAGGACACTCATTTGCCAATAAAATCACACGGATTTGCTGGCTTAGTTTGGTGGAAATGCAAGGAAATTAAATCAACAGGTTAGTAAATTCTATTTTTCGGAAAATATTTGTGTCGCATTTGTCAGTTTACGCGCGAGATTGTGCTGAAGAGTCGAGTTAGTTGTACGGCAAAGGGACGCGTTGTTTGAAAAGTGCAACATTGTGCTTTTTGGCAGTAAATACATGCGGTTTTGATTTCGCTTTATAACGGGGGTGAGCTTGTGGGGGTGCACCATCATGTGGTTTTCGGTTCGAATTCCACCTGTCCTATTGCGCGAGGGGGATATTTTGGAATTGAACCGGCCTCAATGGCTGTTGCCGGTTGAATTTGTTTATGCTAATTGTGTCCTTGAGGCAAGTCCTGCGGATGATTTAATAGCGGTATCAAATCCGTTCTTATTGGAAGTATTTCGCATTCCCGCATGGTATCGTTCGTCTGAATGCGTCAATTGCCTCAAACCAGGCTTTACGTGACTTGTCGGCATATCCACAAAAACTGTTTTGTCTCTTTGGAAAGTTCCAGTATCTGTTCAACAACCTACAGGATCAAGCAATTGTCTCGACAATCTAAACAAATGCTTGATACTAAACAAAATACTAGAACGCTTTCATTGAGAATCTGCTGACCTTCGTGGCGAATAATGTTGTCGCACTTTCATTAAGTACTTTTACGGGAAAAGAAAACGAAAGGCAACTTTTCAATGTAATCGATTTTATTCCAAGTTCTCGCTTCTAAATCTCGTCTACAATTTCTCAATTGTAAAATCGGAGAACTGTTTACGTTATTTCTTAGAAAGCTAACTAAGCACAAAATATAAGTGTCGATACTAAATTGATTGAATCCGCAAGAAATTTAACTTGATATGTTTTATTTGGGTACTTGAGATTGGAGCAGTTAAAGCAATCTTCGCGACGATTGTGCATTGTACAAGATCAGCAATAACGCTAAGATGAAAGGGGATGGCTAAAAAGAAGAGGTCCGACTCTGGTGTGTGGTTAGTATGTGAAGTCATAGTATTGACTTCACCCTCGCTAAGATTCAGCTCCTGACGCATTACTTTTTTATGTTGACATTCGTGTTTTTTAAGAAAATTTACGGGAATTAAATTTTGGGGTTGAAGTGGTGTCGATTTTCTAAGTTTCAAGTACAAAAAATATCAAAAATATAATAATTGACAAAATTATAATAATGTCAGAGGAAATGCTGATCCAACTTCTTTTTACATGTTCATATTTGGTTATTCTAAGTTCGGCTAAGTTCTCCAGGGTTTTAGAACACAGTTTATCCAGTACGAATGAATATATTTTGGTATAGTTTATTCTCTTAATAATAATTGGAATTTTACAATTTTTAAAATCAATTTATATTGTTACCTTGTATTTTGACACTATGATCATTACAATTTTGATATAAAAATGTATTTTTTTAAAAATATTTTGTTACAACAATACAGTAGAATCTCGAAAAAGTTAACCGAAATGTCCCAAGGGTAATTAACTTTTTCGAACTATTAACTTTTCTAAGTGGTTTTCAAAATTGAAAAAAATACAATAATAAGTATAGATTTTTCGTAAATAACACGCTAAATTTATTTCAATGACTTAGTTTTCATCATTACAAAAAAGAAACTTAGATTTAATTCGTACCGGCTGGTTTAAGGTTCTCAGTCACTCTTGATCATTTTCGTGCGATATATTAATTAATTTGTGTGGAGTGGTTTGAAGAAGCAGTCGAGAGACTTGTTTGCTTCTTTTCTTTTATGTAATAGCTCTTGATCATTTTCGTACGCATATGGATAAGGTCTGCCACCTGATTTGCATCGTTATTGTTTTCAAACCATTTTATCAAGATATTGATGCTTTCAACTGCTTTCGAGAAGCTCACTTTTCATCATCAATGGCGCACCAGCCCAAATCGAGCCTTGGCCTCCCGAAGACACTGCCTCCAACTGTCTCGGTCCAGCGACCGCGTCCTCCAATTAGCGAATCCCAGCAAGGATTCGCTGTCGTTGTCAACTGCATCCTCCCATCGTTTGCGTGGTTTTCCTGGTGGGCGGCTTCCTGTTGCTCGGCCTTTCATGGAGAGCTTGGGAATTCGCCTGTCATCCATACGTTCCACATGGCCAGCCCACTGAAGTCGTAGCAGTTTCGTCAGAATCGATACCGGTGGCTCGTCATAAAGAGCGTACAACTCATGGTTGTACCGGATTCGCCAGTCCGGTCCGTCCTTCACGGGCCCCAGAATCCGTCTCAAAATGCGGCGTTCGAAGACGTCAATCCTTTTTTCTGAGGCTTGAGTCAAAGTCCATGTTTCACATCCGTAAATCAATACAGGACGGATGATCGTTTTATAGACGCGCAGCTTATTTTTTCGGTGCACTTTGTTACTTTTAATCACCGAGAGGACTGAAAAGTATATTTATTGGCTAGACCAATTCGCCGTTCAATTTCGTCCTTTTCATTCCCGTCTTTGGCGAGGTTGACACCAAGATAAATAAAAGAGTTAACGCTTTCCACACTGTAGTTATTTATCGTCATGTTTTGTCTATTTGGCGTCTTTTTCCTTGACTGGATCATATATTTGGTCTTGTTCACATTGACCCTTAGGCCGACTTGCCTAGCCGCTGACTCCAGCTCAGTAAACGCTTCTTTGGCACGAGATAGAGATCGGGCCATGACGTTGATGTCATCGGCGTACGCTACTATTTGAGTAGACTTAAAGAGTAGCGTTCCCGCATTGTCTACTGCAATCTTCCTGATGACATACTCTAGGGCCAAATTGAAGAGTGTGGGGGCGAGGCCATCACCCTGTTTAAGACCTGAGCTGGTGTCGAAGCTTTGAGTCAGATCTCCTTGACATCTGACTTTAGATCGTGTGTCGGTCATCGTTAGTCTGGTCATTCGTATTAGTTTGATAGGTATCCCAAAATCAAGCATTATTTTATATAGTATATTTCGATCTATACTATCGTATGCTTGTTGGAAGTCTACGAAGACCTGGTGCACGTCAATATTGTATTCCCAGCACTTTTCCAGCACCTGTTTTACTGAGAATAGTTGATCTATCGTCGACATACCGGATCTGAATCCGCCTTGGTATTCGCCAATTATTGTGGAAGTGTACGGTGTCAATCTTTTTTCAATAATTTTGGTCAGGATCTTGTAGGACGTACTCAGCAGTGAAATGCCTCTGTAGTTGTCACATCTAAGCTTATCTCCTTTCTTATGTATGGGACATATGATGGCCGTCCGCCAATCATCAGGTAATTTTTCATCGACCCATGCCTTGGAGATGATCTGGTGGAGGCGGTGTGTTAGTATTGGTCCACCTTTTTGAAGGAGATCTGCTGGTAAATTGTCGATTCCGGGTGCTTTATTTGGTTTTTGCTGTTGTATGGCTGCTTGCACCTCTTCAATAGATGGTATTGACGAAGATGGACTGCATAGGTCAGCATCTTCAGGAATCGTTATTGGCAGGGATGTAGTTACTGATGGTGGGTTTAGTAGCTCAGAAAAATATTCAGTCCACCTGTGATTGATGTCGTCTGGGTCGCTTAAAATATTTCCCTGCTTGTCTCTACATAGGCTTGATTGCGGCTTGTAGCCTTGTCTAAGTCGCTTCAATGCTGCATAGGCGTCCCGTGTGTCGTTTCTGCACATATCGTCATTGATCCTTTGGATAGTCTGGTTGTTATAGGTTCTACGCTTGCGTCTGACTATTTTTTTAGCTAACCGTCTTAGCTCGTCATATTTTTGCTTCTTGGCTCTTGTCGGTCTTTCAATGTATTGCAAATAGGCTTCTTTTTTACTTTTGAGAGCATCTTCACATTCTTTGTCGAACCAATCGTTTCTTTTCGACGTCGTTTGTCTTCCTACGGTTTCTTCCGCTATTGATGTCACGCCTTCTTTAAGCTGCGACCACATTTGTTCAAGCGATGTGTCCGGACCTGCCGGCGGTGTATTGAAGCTCACTTTTGGTTGTTGAATATCTTTCTCGATAATTGACCCGTCGTTATCATTATCGGAAACTTCGAAATCATCGTTATCTTCCGGAATTTGATCCTTGTTCCAATTTTCAATGACATCAATGCTGATGTCAACATTATCACCCAACTTCGACATCAACAATTGAACTTCTCGAAGTGTATCGTCGTAAGCACTATTTGATTTAATCAATTTAGACAACGGAATGTCGTCTTCACTATCGTATTGATCATCATCCCACTTTTTTTTATCTTATTCCACGCTTTTATAAGAACGGCTTGCGGCAATTCATCCCACACTGATTTAAGTAGCAAAATAGCATCACGAATTGAATGTGTCTTCAAAATATTTTCAACCGGAACGTTTTCTTGTGCGACAATGTTGCATAACAATTTAGTTCGATATCCTAACTTGACCAATTTTATTGGATTTTGATCCATGGGCTGCAAAACCGCTGTTACGTTAGGTGGTAGAAGCATTGCTACAATGTTTCCATCATCAGACTGTAGCATGTCAATTGGCTTATGTGCAGTGCAGTTATCAATCAGCAACAATGCCTTTGGTGGTAAATTATTTTCAGCAGAAAATTTGCGAACCTGCAAAATGTGTGATAAGCGAAAATTTAAAAATGAAACCCAAAAAATAAGTTTACCTGTTTTATAAATGAATGATGAAACCAGTTGAGGAATAACTGTGAATTCATCCACGACTTCTTCGAATTGGCGTATTCCAATGGGTTTTCAAATCCCTTAAAGCAACGTGGATTTGCGGATTTACCAATCACCAACGGCTTCAACTTGTGCGAACCATCTGCATTAGCACACAACAAAAATGTGATTCTTTCCTTTGCAATTTTTCGGCCCGGTGCGGTCTTTTCGTTTGCTGTGACAAATGTTTTATCCGGTAAAAAGCGATAAAATAGTCCAGATTCATCTGCGTTATATAGTTGCGAGTCGGAGATGTCCATTTCGTCAATTTTTGCTCGTAAATTATGAATGAAAGGTGTTACATCCGACGTATAGCTTGAAAGGATTTCCCCACAAATTTTGAGTTGACGAATACCATGTCTTTTCTTAAAATTTGTTAGCCATCCATCACTGGCTTTAAATTTTTTTCCAGGGTGCAGTATGCCGAATTCGTGCTTAGCTCTTGATTTTAAAATTGGACCAGTCATTGCACAATTACGCTGTCGTTGGTTCAAGAACCATTTATACAAGCTTGCCTCAAGATCAGCGTATTCCAGTTTATGTAGTGTTTTCTTCTGTGCTTTTTCATATGTGTTCGCCACAGCCTCCAAAATTTCATGACGTTTTTTCTTTATTTTGGAGATGGCTACTTTAGATACACCATAATCCAACGCCAATCGTTTTCCGTGAATACCTTGATCAAGTTTTTTTAAAATCTCCACTTTCTGTTGTAAATTTAATCTGATTTGCGATGATTTCTTTTGTTTTGTTGACATTTTTTAATTAAACAATACAGAACTCACAAATTAAAACGCTCACGACTGACTAAATCAATGTTGTTTAACGATGACAGCTCAAAATAAAAAAGAAATTCGGGGAATACCCCAATAAACAAAATTAGATCTCAGCGTTGCCATTGAGAATTTTTAAAAAGGGGCCAAACTGTCACTTTAGTGACCGAAAAAAGCGGTTGGTTTGAAAAATTCATCCGCTCAGAAAAGTTTACTGAAAAGTTAACTTTTTAGAGCGGCACGTGTAAGCTGAAATTCGGTTAACTTAACCGAGCGATTAACTTTTACGAGAGTTAACTTTTTCGAGATTCTACTGTATTAGGAATAATTTTTTCAATGAGCGGTTGGCTACTTTTGATCATTTTACAATTGTTCAAGTTTTCAGTTAAAATATTTTGAATAAATTCGTCTCAGGTTTCAGTTTTTCCTTAATGTTTATCGTTGAAAGTTCAAATACGGATAAATGATTTATGATTACTACAGTATATGATGCATAAAGTTCTAAATCTCCATCTTTGTTTGGAATTGGCACTATTGTTGCTTTAAAGTAGCGATCAGACGTGATGTTAGCAATTCAAAGTACAATAAATATTAAGGGGTTAGACCACTGTAACCTCTCGAAATTTTCATGTTTTTTGAAAAAATTTCAAAAAAATTCAAGCCAGTAAATGGACAAAAAAAATGATTGTTAATTGTTAATTAACTCTTTATTTATCCAACAAAAAAAAAACATTTGATCTGAAAAAGAAAAGGAAATAGTGGCACATTTATTTTTCTTCCGATCCATTTTTTTCGCTGGAAGGCTCCGCGGCACGCACGATAAAAGCCATAAATTTATTCTGAAAATAAAAATAGGGGTTGATTCAAATAAAATGGTCTAGTGAATGAATGTCGTTCGGAATTTCAAAAATTTTAAGTTTTGTAGAAATGCCGGATTTTTGAAAAAAAAAAATTTCCTTTTTGACGCCAAAAATTCGGGTTAAATATTAACAAAAAAAAAATAGAAAAAATCAACTTATCAAAATTTCCGTACGACATTCACTAGATAATGTAATTGTGATTATTCAGCTCAAATTTGAAAAGAATTAAGGGGAAATTACGCGAGTTATGCTGCGTGCCGCATTCAAAAAACGTGTCTTGAGAGAAACGCGTTTTAGTTTTGTAACGCATTTTCCTTATCAGAATTATTATGGTCTTATTTTCCAGGGATTCAGCATGTATTATTAAATTGGGGCGGAATTAAAAACGTTCCTGCATTATTATTTTTTTCATTTTCAGTAAACACGCTTGAAAACTATCAAAATCGTTTAGTTCAAAGTCTTGCGAAAATTCTGGTTCATCAATTGGACAATCCATTTGATAAAAACAACAATCCTTGTCATTTGGTCAACATCAAAAGGCCATGGGTTGTATTGCAACAAGTTCTTCAAAGGTATGACATGAAATAAGGCTTCTTGTTCGTCCTATTTAAACATATACAAATATTTTTTTCCGCATCAAAAGAGATGAAGACGGCAGTCCGATTGTGATTAAAGTTCGCAATCCTGATATTCTTCCCGAGAACGAAGACATTGAAGAGCTGATGCCGCATACAATGTTGATTCTGTTCACAGCGCACGAATCATTGGGAAGGTATGTTGAGAAGTATTGTATAATGGAATGCATATTTAAAAAATAAGAATAATGCTTAGACGACAATGGTGCACCCGCGACAACGGACAATTGTTGCTCTACACATTGGAGGTGATTGTCCCGAAGCTAAGAGCACCATTTATGGACGCTTTTAGAGACTATGTGTCCGAGTATTTAGAACAGGTGAATTTTTGAATAGTTGTTAGACGCAATTGATTAAATCTCATCTGTATTTCAGATAACATATTGTTTGTATGGCTATCCACCGAAAAAGCCACGTTCGCGTCATATTGAAGAGCACGATGCCAACCAAGTGGAATTCACATGGAAGCGAGCTATTCAACTGTTTGATATCTACCGCCCAGAATCTCTACCCGAATTCAATTCGTACAAGTAAGCATTGAATCGTCTTCAACTAGAAAATATAAATTAAATGTGGGAACATTTAATTTCAACAGGGGCGATTCAATCTCGGCCGATGTGGAACAACTTCTTCTCAAAATTCTGCCACTCGTCCCGAAAGACATTGATCCCACCACATCGACCGGACCAATTCGTGAATTTATAGCTGGCAAAATGAATGAACTACCAAAACCATTTGATGCTCTGCCACAACGTATTTCATGCATCTATTATCTGTTGGCCGATTACTATTTCAAAAGTCGTGATTTTTTCGAAAACCCTCAGATATTATGTGTTGGATTTAGCGTGCGAACCAACACGATTCGGTTCGGCCCATGGGCCGGGCTAGCATTGTCGAAAGCCAGCAAACTTGAAACGAAATTGAATTCATGCACTCCGCTAAGGTGAGTTTACTACCGAAAATTTAATTACCAGCTTAAAGCGTCTCTAATGCAGTCAATTTTTATTCGCAGTGCTAACGATTTTCTAGCCAACTCGGAAAATGCTCAACGATGTTTCGAGCAATGCATCAAATTGAATCCGGAACATACGCTATTTTGGATTGAATACGGATCGTTTGCCTATACAGTGCATTCATTTTGCTCGCGCAAAATAAAACATATGAGGCATGCTAGTGAGACTTTATCAACGGAAACGTAAGATGAACTGTTGGATCGAATTTTGGGTCAATTTCTGATTGAATTTATGGTTTCAGTTTTGGCTTTTTGGAAGCACGTAAAGAAGAATACTTGAATGTTGCCTATCAATGCTTTACAACTGCTGAGAAAATAATGCATCAACATAAAGAGGAGGTGGTGCGTGAAGAAACTGACTCGCACGACGAGAAATGGTTGCATCATTATATGCTTGGGAAAATAGCGGAGAAACGCAAAGAACATCCAAAAGTTTATTTAGATCATTATGTTCAGGTAAAGGAGATAATAGAATTTTAGTTTTAGTTACCGAAAAAAATTAATTAACTTCCTGCAATATCCTCTAGACTTTTGAATATCTTATCGCATTTTTTTAACGACAAAAAAATCATTTGATTATATTATTTCAGGCCGCGAAATATTTATATGAAAACAATGCAGCCTATCCATTCAAAATCAATCACAACAATCCATCGACACTATCGATTGAAGCGCTAGAAGTATTCTATCGTACAACATCTGCAATTATTAAATATTTAGAGCAACACAATGAAATTGTTGGAGAAGTTGGACGATTGTTCAATCAAGTGTTGAAGGATCTTTCGAGCAGTCCGTTTGCTTGCAATCATGCAAAAATTGATAGTGAGTATTTTTGAAGTTGAGGTTGATTTGCAAGCCTACTTTTCAAATGTTAGAAGATCTTTTCATTGTGAAAATATAATGAGAAGTTATCAATTGACTTAATTTGGCATTTTTGTAGATTTTTAGGTTGCACATCCATTTCGAAAATGATTTCATATCTTTCTTATATTTTCAATTTAATTTGTGTAAATTTCCCTAATTCACAGACACAAGCATTCTCCTGCACAAGCGTAAAATCGCTGAGAAAGTGGAAAATTCTGCGAAACAAGCCAAGCTTGAAACATCCGAAACTAATCCATCGTTAGTGATAGTGAAAAGTGCTAGTGATTGTGTTAAAACGACAGCTATACCACCAATACCATCAGTACCAGCAAGTGTACCATCATCGGCAGAATCGCCCAAACCTCAATTGGAACCGAAACAACCAACAGAAAGTGTTGAAGCATCAACAAAAGAAAAAGAAGAAGCTGTTAGTTTAAAAAGTCCGGAACAGCCAAAAACTAAAAGTCAATCGAAAACAACGAATGAAACAATTGCGGAACCTAAGACTGAAAGTCCATCACGACGAGGATCACAGGTAAGTGATCGTTTTTTTATATTTTTCTTCATGGGTTTATGCTCAGGAACACTTTTCTCATCTTTCGTGATGTAGGTACGGTTCGGTCGTGCCGGGGTTACCTATTATTTTTTATGGGTGGCAACTACCCACACCCTATAATAATTAGTATTGGCAAAAATGCAACTAAATCATAATACATGAAATAATTGTAGTTGTGAAAAACTCGGCTCAATTTAACTCCAATGAGGGACCAAAAATTTTCGATTAGGTTTAAATCAGGGCTGTTTCCTGGCCACGGAAGAGAAATTATACTCAATTTCTGCTTTAAATCTTGAGTCTGGAAGTCAAAAATAACATCAATATTGAATTTAATGTTATTAAGTTTTTAAAAAACTTACCGAGCGCGCTCTATGACAAGGTGCCGAATCGTCCTGAAAGATGGGGCTATCGACATGTTGGGTTAGAGCTTCGATCGTCGGTATAAGCTGTTGCAATATTATTTCCTGGTATATTAGTGCATTCACCGAACCTTCTAGGAGCTTTACTTCGCCAATTCCGTATGCGGTAATGGCTCCCCATACCATAACATACGGAGAATGCTTGACGGTTGGTCTGATGCAATCGTCGCTATATCGTTCACCTTTTCTACGACGAACGTTCTGCTTTCCATCTTGCCCTAATAGGTTGAATTTGGACTCATCTGTAAAGATGACCCTCCGCCAATCCTCAACTGTCCAGCTTTCATGGGCTTTTGCGAATTCAAGGCGATATTTTCGCATTCTTGTCGTTAACAATGGTTTTTTGGCATGTCTTCTGGATCTTAATCCAACTTCGTTGAGCCTTCTTTCGATAGTACGAATACCGACTCCATCGTGACTCGTTCCCTGCATCTCTCTTGTTAGTTCGGATGAACTTTTAAACTGATTTTGTAAGGTTGCCAATTTTAGTCGAAGATCGTCCCGACTAGCTGTTTTACGCGGCGGTCCACTTCCTTTTTCCTCCTCACTGAACCAGTTTCCTAGAATTTCCGTGTAGCACCTTCACTGTATCCTACTCTACGAGAAACTTCTCTAAATGAGTAACCCTCTTTCTTCAAAGCCATCGCAGCACATCTTTCTTCATTCGACATTTGTCGCCTTGAGGACATTTTTCTATCGCAAAACACTTCAAGTTCAAATCCTGCACTAGACTGAAATCTCTAAGAGTTACGTGCTCTTTTATATCGCTGCCTTTAGACAATGCTTCCGTCAGAAAATAATAAAATTTCTAAGATGTAAGCGTAAATGAGTAATTAAGACAGGTCATTTTAAAGACAGGTAGATATTATTACTGCGTACTTTCTTATGTCGGTAACAATTGACATATAAAATTAAAGGAAAATAAATAAAAGATTCAAAAAATTAATGAAATTATTAACAGATTTCTACAGCACCAATGAGGTACTGCACGGTCGCGTTTACCTTTTTTTTAGATGGTTGGTTTCTCCATGAGATCTATTTTTCCGTCGAAACAGAACATTTTTAGAATAAACATTAAAAAGCAGAAAAATATCTGCAAACTGCACAATATACTTAAGAATCTTGTTACGCGCACTTTTACCCCCGAAGCCTCTAATGGCTGCGGGGCGGACGGTTGTGCCCGGCGTCTTTGCCCGCGAAGAGGGGCGGGGTAATTTTAATATTTTGGGCGCCACCCAGTCGTGCGCCGACAACCGTCCAGCGACCGAAACCTCTGACTGGGGTTTGGTTTAGGTCGCGACACTGAAACCCGATCAAGAAACCCGAAACTAACCCAACACCGTGATCAATCTATAGAACAAAAAAAAAGGAAACGCACTCCACTTAGGCTTCTTACACTCTGTATTTTAGATTCTAATATCTACACGTATAACTTAATGATAAAGCTTACTCTACTTACTAATTACGGGTCTTGCCAATTTTCCTATCGCTCGCTCGCTCGTTCGATCGTCGTGCCTCGATTTATTATCGCGCTGCAGAACTCGATAACGTACTCCCTTCGACTCTCAATCGGTTAAATGCTTAGTATGCTTAGTATGGAACCGAACCTAATTCACGCCTTCCGACTTGAATCTTGACGAAAATTCCCTTCGACGTTACCGCCTTTTAACGACCGCTCTCGACGTGACTCGCTGAAATCCTTTTCACACGACCGACCACTCTTCCAACTTACGATCCTCCAAACGACCAAAAAAAAGCCCCCTTCCTTTGTTCCCAGCTCTATTTATACAAAAATCGTCGTAACGGCCCAGCTCCTTGCGGAACCATTCCAATTCCAACTCTCGGTTTTAGAACCACTGATGTGGGACTTACTGGATTTGGTCGAATCTGACTGCGCAACGGCCATCTTGGCTTTTTCGCCACCACTGATGTCACTCCGACATTTCCCAGTGACAGCTCGCGTCTGTTTGTTATTGTTTAACTTGGTTCTGTCGCGTTCAGTTGTTGAAGCGGCCGTGTCACGACGATTGTCTCGTGTGCATTGAAGATTTGGAGGATTTGTGTGATTTTTTTTTCCCCGATTTGTGAAGTTTCATTTCGTATCATCCGACCGGTTATTAATTGTTATCAAGATGTTTCGTCTCCCATCAACTCTAGCTCGTCTATCCGTTGCACGTCAATTTGCCGTACGCCGGTACGCCAAGGATGTTCGTTTCGGCCCAGAAGTCCGCGCTTTGATGTTGCAAGGCGTTGATATTCTAGCTGATGCAGTTGCAGTGACCATGGGACCGAAGGGACGCAATGTAATATTGGAGCAATCGTGGGGCTCGCCGAAAATCACAAAAGACGGTATGTATTATTGAGAGAAATACAAAGTTTTGAGTGGTGCCCGGTAACTTGAATCGTTTCATCCGCGTTTACGTATAGTTGCTGATTGGTAGGTCATCGATGTCATTAAGAGAAAAGGTGGAAAACGTATGACGATGAGTTTGTGTAGTGGTTTTTCTTCGCGACTTCTTGCGATGCTTGACGTCGATGATTTCCTCAGGGATGGCTCGGTGATGTTCTCCTCAAACTAGTAACCACTTATCTTTTACTTACCACTATTGAACTAGTTCCTATTCTCTACTTGATTCTACCATTCTTGCATTCAATGATGAGTTTATATAATCCAATTCTTAAATTAAAATTTCTATTCACTTCAATTTCTTAAACTACTCTATGAGCCTCAGTGGAGTGGTGTTTGCGCTATTTACGTTTGGCGTTTTGCAGGCTTCTTGACCAGAGTCCTGATTGGCTTTTTGACTCAAGTCAAAGTCAATCAGGACTTATTTTTTTTTTTTTTAAATTGAAAAACTATTCGGTCGCAGCGAAATGCGACCGTAACAATCTGCTAATTTGAATTTCTGAGATCTGTTGCACGAAAGGTATGCGAATAAAGTTAAGGAATGGAAGTACGATACCGTGAAAAATCAATTTCATAGGTGGGCAGTAAAGAGGCAAGATGCCTGGTTACCGATAAGTTCTCTGTTGAAGAACTTAAGCGTGCAATAAGTTCTTATCCGTAAAAAAAAGTTTTATCATATATTCCTCATTATAGATAGCTGAGCTGAGCTATTAAAAAAGCATATATCCCTAAAAACTAAAAATGAATTAAAATTATCCGAAAAAATTTCCTCTAGAAACTCAACATAGTCAACAAAAGCAGACGGGGGCGTGCCAAATGTCCAGATTCAAATTTTCGAAAATTTAAATATAAACCTAAAGATGCAGGTGTGAAGTCGTCTAGTTGATTCAAACACTGGTGTGAATCGCAATTTTTTAACTTCCCAGATGGGAAGTTCTTGTAATCGCTCCGAAAATCGAAATTGAAATTTTCAACATTTCTTTACGTTTTGAGGTCTTACGAGTATATTTTAAGTGTTTTTAGAAAGAAGTATGTATGTGTGTGTGTGTGTGTATGTACGTACGTCCGTACGTACGTATGTGCGTTCGTGGACAGTTTTTTCTACGAGCATAACTCACGTAAACAAAGTCCTATCGACTTTGTTGAGGTGTCAATCGAAGCGTCTTTGCAATCTTAAGAGCTGATTAGTTTTTGGGAAACTTCGGTCGGGGGGTTTGTTGCTTTGCCCGTTTGAAGGTCATTTCTGTCATGCGTTATATCTCCCGAACCAGACATGCGATTTTTATCATTAAGGTGTCAATCGACGCGTATTAACATTTATGTGATTCTATCAAGTTTTTAAAAAAATTCATGGAGGCGTTTTTTATTTTTTTTGAAAAAAGTGCAAAAAATTAGGTTTTTTTTCATAAACAGTAAATTTTTAACCTGATTTTCGAAACACAGTAATCAATATTTATAAAATTTATATACTCCAAACAGTTGTTGTGCAAAAACCAACAAAATTTTCTCTCATGATTACAAAAAAACTAAAATTAAAAATCAAAAATCATTAAAAGTCATCATTATTTCAAGGTCATTTCTGCCATTCACTATATCTCACGAACCAAATATAATATTTGCATCACTTAGGTGGCAATCGACGTGTATTAACATTTTTGTAATGTTTTTATATCTAAAAAAATCATTGGATGCGTTTTTTAATTTAACAAAAAAAAAGTGCAAAAATTTAGGATTTTTTCATAAAAAATAAATTTGTTAACCAGATTTGCACAACACGGTAATAAATGTTTATAAAATTTATAAATCCTTATCAATTTTTGGAGACAAACCAGCAAAACGCTTTTCCATGATGTTTAAAAAAATTAAATTAAAAATAAAAAATCATTCAAAGTCGCCATGTAAAAAGTGTTCATATGAATGATTTTACCCGACTACTCTTATTCTGAAGACATTGTTGTTAAGCCAATCACAGTTTATTAATATTTGCATAATTTAAGCAGATTTTTAATAGTCTTCATAGCACCGTGTTTTAATTTTTATATCAAAACTGCTTAAATTTTGAAAATCAAATAAAATTAATCAAATTTGCATTTGTGGTCATGAACGCTTTGAGTGGTAAAATGTTTTGTTGTCAATACTTTGCTAGATCATATGCTTTAAAAGCTTTCATCGATATGAAAATAACAAATAACGTACAATAGGCTTCTTAACCTGCCCCCCCTCCCGATTAATCCGCGTAAATATTCAATCATCCCCCTTACCTACGTAAACAATTGACGCTCCCATAGATGATACGATTAATATTAAGTCATTCCAGTTACTGTTATGAGAGGTACATTATTATTATTTAAAGTAGTATTATTTTCAAAATTATTATTTTGTTTAGTATTTTTAATATTTATGTAAATATTACTGGGAAGTTGACCGTGTGGTCCTCAAGGGTCGCACCTCGCGGCTTGTTTTTAAATAGGTTCCCACAAAAATAGAGAAAGGCGTTACCATGGATAAAGTCTCCTTCAAAAATATCACTGAGTAAAGATAATGCATTGATGTTGGATGCATTTGTGTCACTTCTGAAAATGCTCGGAGGAAAGGTTGTGCTACGTTCTTGTGATATGTCTCTATGAATCTCGCGGTTGCCAAGCAGCTTTCCAAAAGCATGTGAAAATTGTGAGTCGACTGCGAAGTCCACCTTGCCTTCTTATTTTGGAAGGACGAATGTTCCAAAGCATCCTGGTTCAGTATCCTAGTTAGAATGAACTTGAATCCCGTTGGCTGCAGTCTTCCCCAGACGAGAATCAGGAACAGAAATAAGCCAGTTTTTGAAACATCTGAATGACAATGTGATAATTTTGCCGTTAGAATGGATAACTTCAATATATTCAATATATCTATAAATTTCAATGAAGTATCAACGAATTACTCCAAGTCGTATTTCTTAAAAGTATAAGAAACGACACTTTTTTCCTTTTAGTATACGATTTCGATTTTATTTTTACCAAATATATGTTTCGGACATTAGTTGTGTCTTTCTTCAGTGTGTTACTGTGTCATGTGATTTTAGTTTAAATTTATATATCATACTTTATCTACTCTTGAACTGGTTCCATTGGGAGTCGTGTGATTTTCTACATCCTTTAGGGTATCTAGCGGATCTCTTTTAAAGGACGGCACTCCAGTCTTCAGTAAACCCCCGCGAGTAGGCATTGAGGGGTCGAAATGGGAAGACCATATCAAAAGGGACTTTGATTTTCGTCCTGCAAGATCTGTTCTTCCAACAATTCGAAGCTATTCGTCTCGCCTTGAAAAAAAGATTGCCGGTGTCGGTACATCACGAGCAATTTTGTGAAATAAAATAAAAAACCGTCGAAAGAAGCTCTGGAGGCTCTGGAAATAAAAAATAGCATGCCAAAAAACAAATGTAATTGATTGTGAAAAAACTTACGATGCACCTGCATTTGGTGCGCTTTCAACCGGTGCTGGCGCGTGTACGATTTATCGCACACGCCGCACCGGTATCGCACCGCCTCATGTTGTTCGCGTCTGTGACGCATCAAATTACTTCTTAAAGTAAAGGATGCGCCCCAGACGTCGCATGTGTGACCTGCAATAGAAAAGAAATATAGTTAGATAGATGTAACACGTTTCTGGTTAAAATAATGACTTTCTGATAAAATTTGCCGACTACATAGCGCTTATCGCTGGGTGTTAGCCAGCGACAAGCGCTAGTCGGCACGCGAAATGCCGATATTTTTAAAGTTCTGCAGCAGCTGCAATAGATATATGGTACATTAGATAATATTGTCGTAAAGGTCATTTGTGTTGTTTGATTTCGTTGTCTTTGTTTTATTTACCATAAACTACGTTTGATTTATATAAAAAATTGGTCTGATTTTTTTCCGTATATTTTCCTTCATTTTGTCGTTCGATTCTTTTTACGCGTCTATTTTGCTCAATTCTGCCAGTTTACATATTTTTTAGATTATTTTTCGAAGTTCTGATCGGAAGCAACGCAAATCTTTCTTTATGTATCGCAGAGATGGTTGAAAAAATCATATTTTGCTCATGTACCTTAGTTTTAATTGCTATTTGGATATCTGGGCACCGTGCACAGCTTTTGGCATATCGTAATTAAGGATCTACAGGTAGTGTAAAAATAAAATCGAACGATTTCGAAATTGAATAAAAACTCAGTTATTAATTTTTGAAAAACAATTTTATTTGACATATAATCCCTTATTATAGTAGACTACTGTACATGATTTGGACCACCGTTTTAATGCTTTTTGTATCATTTCGAGCGGTATTTTCTTAACTTCCTGCTGTATAACTCGTTTAAGCTGTGGGATGGTTTTAATTTTGTGCTTGCTTGTTAGCGACTTTAAATAGTCCCATAAAAAATAATCGCATGGCGAGAGATCTGGCGATGATGGTGTCCACATGCTGGGATGGATGAACGAAATTCCTTGATCGTTCAGTAAACCTAGAGTCCTTTTTGAAGTGTGCGACGGAGCTGAATCCTGATGAAACATCCAATTTTCATCTGGGTATAAACGTTTTGCTTCTCTTATAAGTGGTTTTAAACACTTTTTTATATAATATTCACTGTTGATTTTGGCACCCGCCTCAACAAAAATTGGGTTGGTTGGCCCCTTATACGAAATACCCATGAACACCATTATACCACGTGGATGAGACGGTTTTGTGAAGGCGTCCAAATCCTTAGTTGTTTTCTCACGGCTTACGTACTGTATGTTTCTTTGTCCATCGGCATTAGTGAGGTAAAACTAAGCTTCATCAACCGTGATAAATTTTTTCCATTTATCACACTTGAGCAAGTAGTACAGCCCCAAGAACGACGATACCTTTTTTCAACGGTTGCTTCACTCAGGTAATGCCGTTTCGGTTTTTTTAATCGTTTCAAGTTTAAAATATTTTTTATGGCATATCGTATGACCCCGACAGACACATTGAAATGCCTTGACATATGTTTGTGTGTTGATGGATTTTTATTAGAAGCCATTTTCTTCAGAGACGCCAGCTGGCCGGTTTTCAGTACACGCTTCCGTCCGCTCCCACTCCTTCTTTCCTTCGCTCTCAAAGCTGGGATCCCGTTACTTTTGTAAAGTGACACTGTAGACTTTGATGCACTTCTTTCTACACATTTTCTGTATGGTAGAAAAGGAATAATCTTTATGTAAAAGTTTTAAAACGTACTTTTGTTGGTCTATGGTCAACACCATTTTAAAAACAAACAGTTTTCAGTTGAAAACACTTTTATTATTTAAACAAAAATTCTCAGTTTTTCTATCGCAGGTAAGATTTCGTCCGCACTCGATCGCAACTGGTTATAAACTGACGTTGAAGTCGTTCGATTTTATTTTTTCATTACCTGTAAATTGCACCTTCTCATGTTGTTCGCGTCTGTGACACAGCCGTTTGGTTATTTCCGTTTGGTTATTTCCAAACCGTGCTCGGAGGCGGGTTCGCGGGCGTGCTCCAGGGTTGGTTATAGGCGGAGCATACCTCTCTTTCTGAAAACACATTATATATACTCTATAGACCTTAAAACGTAAAGAAATGTTGAAAATTTCAATTTCGATTTTCGTGGCGTTTACAAGAACTTCGCATATACTGGAAAGTTAAAAACTTACACTCAATCTGATGCACCTGCATTTCGTGCGCTCTCAACCGGTGCTGGCGCGTGTACGATTTACCGCACACGCCGCACCGGTATCGCAACGCATCGTGTTGTTCGCGTCTGTGACGCATCAAATTACTTCTTAAAGTAAAGGATGCGCCACAGACGTCGCATGTGTGACCAACAATAGAAATATAGTTAGATAGATGTAACACGTTTCTGGTTAAAATAATGAATTTCTGACAAAATTTCCTAATAGCCAGCGACAAGCGCTAGTCGGCACGCGAAATGCCGATATTTCTAAAGTTCTGCCGAGTATGGCAGGAGAATATTCTTCAGTGAAACGCTTGCCGAATATGGCAGTAATACTTCAAATATAACTCTAATTTGTTTTCGTACTCTACAGTTCTTTTATTCTAAAATCTATGTACAAAACTCTAAAATTAGAAGAAGGGCTGCCACTCTTTTTACAGTATTAAAATCTATACCCTCATGCATCGGAGTCGCATAATGTGTGACCAAAGTTAATTAATTTGGTGGAACAAATCGATGGTCATTATTCCCACGGATAGTCGTGGTTTTTCTGATTCAAGTTTCTGGGGTCATAAATGATCCTTTCACACGAATATAGTTGCAGTTATTAGGAGAGGAAACTGGGAGCATATAGGATGTTTTGCCCATACGATAAATCTGGTCGTGCAAAGAGGGCTGAAAGAATTGAGACCACTTTTTTTGCAAAGTGAAAGCAATTGTGGAATTTTTTTTAAAAAAAAAAGTTCATCAGGATTGGCCAAATTAAAGGAAATTCAGCAACAAATGGCGCTTCCTCAATTAAAACTGAAGCAAGACGTTGTGACGCGTTGGAATTCCACGTATGATATGCTGACCCGGTTTACCGCATTAAAACAAGCAATTGTTTCCACTTTGGCGATACTAACGGTGAATGGACCGTTATTGAGAGTGCTATACAAGAAGCGATTGCGGCACCACCCAAACAAAACAGCAAGAAAGATATTGCTGACTAGACCATACGTACGGCTCAAAAGAACTGACCCACTGCGACTAACAGCCAATCGGCGGTAGGGGACCCTAAAAGTACAGAAATAATACATGCCACAAAAAATAACACTGCCTAAATCTACCCAGCGACTTACTGCAGAAGGAGAGTAGCAGCGATACACTATAGTTTTCTTTTTTTCTTATTAGTTTTACTGAACAAAGACAACATAATGTAAACTAATTGAATTAAATGTTATAAAATATTGTAAATTCTTATAAACTATTGGGTCTACAACTTAATTCGTGGGTTTTTTTCAAATTTTGAACGTTTATTTAAGAAAAAAATTGTACAATAGTATTATTCAAAGTATTGCCCATCTGAAGCTATGACCTTTTCCCATCTTTCTGGCAATTTGTGGATCCCATCCCAAAAGAACTGCGCCGGCTTGGCAGCCAAGAATGAATCAAGCCAATTTTTGATATCCTGCTCTGATGTGAACCGTATTCCAGTGAGGGCGTTCTGCATCGATCGGAACAAATGGCAGTCAGAAGGGACAAGGTCTGGGCTATAAGGCGGGTGGGGTAAAACTTCCCATCCACTGTTCTACAAATAGTTCTTAACCGGAAAAGCAACGTGGGGCCGAGCGTTGTCATGATGGAAAATTTTTGCCTCGTGTCTGGTCGTATATTCCGGGCGTTTTTCGGCTGCTGCTCTCTTCAAACGGATTAATTGTGTTCGGGAGCGTGCTCCATTGATGGTTTTAGCAGCTCATAATGCAGCACACCCTTCTGATCCCACCAAATACAGAGCATTACCTTCGCGCCATGGATATTCATCACTTTTTACGCACGATTGAAAATGTATTTCGTACACTTGGTTTTCGCGTACTTGTTCTCGTAGCGACGCGGATCACGGTCCCTGCTCGGGCGCCAGTTAAATTACAACACCTTTTTCTTTAGAAACAATGACAAACTGCAAGACATAAGTCTTGCGTCTTTATTCAACTAAATTTAATTTACAACTCCACTTATTCTATTCCTATTTCTAAATTTATAAGCTAAAATTGCTGATGTCAGCGTCTGGTGCGTATATCTAAACATGGGTTTCTTAAGAGGCCAAAGTTGCTGATGCCCGCGTCTGGTGCATTTATTGCTTACAAGTAAACAATGACTTCTGCTGGCCACTGCATTCTCCTTCATGCTGCGATACGCTGGCCTGGTTGCATCTTATGTTAACTTATACAGTATTAAGATATGATATATGGTGCTTCTACACACACACTCAGAGAAAAAAAGTTGTCAAATTTAACGAGAACGTTGTTTTCGCATTTAAAACGGCGCCAACAGTGCAAATTGTTGATTTGACAACCCATGCGCGTTTAATATGAACGCGGTGGCCATTAAATGGGAATATGTTCAAGGGAAACATTTTCGCTTTTATAACAACATCATTTATGCGTTTAAGTTGAACGCTATGTCCCGTTTAGGTTAAAAGAGGCACGTTGAAGTCAAACGCTCTTTTCCGGTAACCCGAAATCCAGTTCATTTGTTTTGAACGACAATATATGTTAACTTTCAATTATAAAAATTTTAATATGAAACGACAGTGCGTTTGCGTGGAACGCTTACGGGCCGGCTCGCTAGCTGCTTGATGGTTGGTCTCAGCTTGCTTCTTTTTGCGGCATGCGTCTATACTGTGCCCAGTTAAACGACAGAAATTGCACCGTTCCTTTTTCTTTTCCATGTTTTCGCTTATGGTTCTCACACGATGGATATTCGATGCTCGTTCCTTCAGTTTGTTTTCCACTTCTCGGGCTCGAAAAAGTAGTTCTTCAAACTTCTCGATTTTATCGCGTTGAAGGTTTTCGCGTATTTTCAGATTTAAACTTCCGAAAATTAGATCTATTTGAACCTCTTCGCTGTGTCTTCCACTGGGAAGCTGTGCCAATAGACTGCGTTTTCCACAGATGAATTCGTCAGTCGTGGTATGCTCACTTTGCTTTGTCTCGAGCAGTTCGCTGTAGATCTGGTCATATGGCTTGGAGGGAGCGAATGTTTTGCGTAGGTGTGCGATGGCTTCTTGCCACGTTGCAATCTCATTCTTTTTCCCCATCCACCACTGTGATGCCAGTCCTTCTAGTAGCAGGGGAAAGCCATCTAGAGCGATATCGTCGGTCATTTTCTCGCACCTCTTGAATATGTCCGCTTTTGCTACGAACTCTTCTACTTTTTGTGCGTCTCGGGTCCCATTGTATCTGGCTGAGCAACTCGTAAAGTTTCTTCTTCTCTCTTCTGCTGGAGCGCGTATCGTTGAGAGAAGTGTTTGAAACTGTTCCTCTGATAGGTTCATAGTGGGGATGTGTGCTTGGCTTCTGAGTACGCGTGTACTGTTAGGTTTTGGCTCTTTCTCTTGTTTTGCCGTATCTAGACCTTTTGTTTGTATTAGACCTCTTTTGTTTGTATTTGAGTTCTCAGACTTTTTTACTCGGCCTCTAGTTGGGCGCCAATTTTGTACCAAGTCTTTAGTTGACTCTATGGTGGTGTGTGTTATTTAGATTCTCGAGTAAAATTAAAACATGCGAGATCGTTTAATATCATTTATTCAAATAAAGGTCTTCTTAAAGGTAAGTTTCTCTCTTACATTAAGTCACACAGTGCTCTCTTATTATTATCAGCCAATATCGCTTCTTGTTTCCAGGTTCCGTGTTGCCGTAAGCTTGGATGCCAAGGAGCGCTATGAATGCTTCGCCCTAATAAGTTTCTTTATTTGGGAGATGTTTCCAAGTTCCAGATATATCTGTGAAGCTCGGATGCCACCTGCCAAATAGCCCCTCAACGAGTGACTGTTCCTTTGAGCAACGCGGCTTTATATAGTAGCCGGCGCGTGACTGTATGAGTTTCTTAACCTACATACATGTTGGTTTTTATCTTATGACTAATGTTGTGTGCGGGTGCCGCTGGCGATGAATGCTATGCTGTCGTCATGGCCTAGGGCAGAGTGGTTGCTTGCTGTTACACGTTTTGGAGAAATTTTGTGTGCGTGGGTTGTTACACTTACATTTTTAATTAAATCTAAACATATTATAATTAAATATACCTATAGTAATAATGAAATTGTTATTATTTAGCGGAGGGCTCTGCCGGTCTCTAGGTGCGCTCTGCCGGCCTCTAGGTGGGCTCTGCCGGCCTCTGGGAGGGCTCTGCCGGCCTCTGGGAGGGCTCTGCCGGCCTCTGGTGGGGCTCTGTCGGGCCCCGGGGGGGGGGGGGTTGTGCCGGGGCCTGGAAGGGCTGTGTCGGGGCCTGGAGGGCTATGCCTCACTATCACAATCCGCCTCCGGGATTGGGGTCTGCGACTCGGAGATCGGGGTCTGCGACTCGGAGATCGGGGTACGCGCACTTGCGGCTCCGAGACCAGAGCTGGCGACCCAGGGCTTGGCGCCCGTGGCACCAGGACGAGAGCTCGGCGGGCCCTGAGGCTTTGATGCCAAACTCGGTGGGCCCAGGGGCTTTGATGCCGAGCTCGGTGCCCGGGGGACGAGTGCCAAGCACGGGGCACCATTTGTACCGGGCTGGGTGTTCGGAGACCATCCATTGGTTCCGGGTTGGCCATCCGGACTCCAGCCATTGGCTCCGGGCTGGACGTCCGGACTCCGGCCATTGGCTCCGGGAATGCCGGCTCAGGGCTTGGTGTCCGGGATGCCGGCACAGGGCTTGGCGCCTGAGGCTCCCGGCTAGGCCCTTCCTCCGAGCTAGGCTCTTCCAGGGTGGCGGCGACTGGAAATAACAAAACAATACAACAATAACAAAAAACAAATGCAATTGAATGCTAAAAAACTTACGGTGAGAATTATGCACCAGCCTTTGGTGCTCCGCCACCCTGGCACGCCGTGAATATTCCCATTTTTTGCAAAATTCTTCATATAAATAGTTTGTGGTCAGTTTTGCGTACATGGGGTTCAAAAACTTTGCATACGAATTTATTGCGGTTAGCAACATCCGGTCTGGCGCATGCCTTGTCTGGTTGTAGTGGCTGATGATCGGCTGT
Source organism: Oxycera nigricornis (assembly GCA_963942545.1). Taxonomy (NCBI): domain Eukaryota; kingdom Metazoa; phylum Arthropoda; class Insecta; order Diptera; family Stratiomyidae; genus Oxycera; species Oxycera nigricornis. Next base: position 9,011,895 of record OZ012661.1, read on the forward strand.
TGGTAAGAGGAAATTGCGAGTGTGACGTCACGTAAGCTGGCTGGCATGTAATTATTTAGCCTCTCTCGTGCCGACGAACTTATTGCACTGCGGGCAATGGGGCATTCTGAAAATATCTCTTTAATGTTAAATTTAGTTTTGAAGCTCGCGAAGGACCAGCAAAATGGTTTCGTACTACTGAAATAAATGGGTTGAGGTTTCAGACGAAGATGATGGTTATGGAAGAAGATGAAGTTAAAACCCCTGAGATCAAACGATTTAAATTAATTAAGCCTCACTGAAAACTAACCAAATTCCTAAAAATCACCTTAATTTATTCGCTTAATATTGAGAACGGCGGTCCGCGTTCTCAAACGGCTCGTTTTTGTTTCAAAAAGGTAAACAAGGACCCGCAAAAAGAAAATCAAACATCGCAAAATTTGGTTAGCAAATTAATCTAATTCTGCCAACGGTTAAAATACTCAACCTTTTTCTCTAGCTCTGCAACCAAGTTTTTTATCGCTTTGAACTCTTCTCTATCTTGCTGGGGCTCTGGGCAACCACCTTTTTATCACTTTTTCAATTTCCAAAGATCTCAAATTCGCCACGTTTCAATTATTGATGTAACTTAATTTAACGGTAGAATATAAAATATCCTAGAATAGGAATAGCTTACAACCCGGGAAATTCACGCTGCTACAAAATGGAGGCTTGTGGCCCAAAACATGCCCTAGTACCGGTTTTTCAGTGTACTAGGGGCATGTTTTGGGGCACAACCCTGTATTTTGTAGCAGCGCTGTAAGCAGTGACGCAAACCGCGAATTTCCCGGGTTGTAAGCTATGCTGGCAGTTGCAGCAAAAAGCGGGAGTTTTAAATAAATAAATTAACAACTTTAAAAAGTAGTTTAAAAAGTTAAAAATGTGCGGCTGGACTTCATTTTCATGACCCCCAAAAATAGCACTCGATTCCTTGGGGTAGATCTACACAATAGGTTGGAGGTCAATCCACACGCCAGGACCCTTCTTACCAGGTCACAACATGCTGCCTCCTTATTGGGTTGCATGTTCAGTTCCAAGTCTCTCTATCCCAGTCAAAACGCTTATGTACACTACCGCTTATAAGTATTTGCCCACCCTGAAAATGTGGTGTATTCGGACTCAGGAAATAAAATTAAAACTTTTGATGAATAGAATTTATTCTTTATTTAATTCTAAGCACAAATCAGGAAAAAAGATACAAAATAATGTCATTTAGATTCAATTATAGAATCATCAATGTGTCACCCCATACTTCTAATTACAGCTTCACATATTTTCGGCATTCTACTTAGCAATTTATTGAAACTTTCTTCTGAAATTTTATTCCATTCTGACTGTAGAAGATGCCACACATGTGCGGTTAACGCTGGATAAACATTTCGGACGTTTCTATCGAGTTCATCCCATAAGAGCTCAATTGGGTTGAGATCAGGAGACTGCGGTGGCCAAACCATTACATTAAGCAGTCCTTCTGCTGATAGCTTCCCCAAAATAGTCCTTACAATGCTTGTAGGTATGCTTCCGGTTATTGTCGTGCTGAAATGTGAGTTTATCTCGAAAAATGCGCAGTCCAGATGGCAAATTTCAGTTTGAAGTAACTCCCGATAGTGCTTCTTCCTCATTACGCCTTGGTTTCGGCAAATATTACCAATGCTACCTCCACCAAAACAATCCCATACCACAGCAGAGCCGCCCCCCATGTTTGATGGTAGGCACTAAACATTGGTCTAATGCCCGTTCTTCTGTTGACCTCCACACAAAGACTCTGCGCCTGAAGCCAAAAACTTCGAATTTCGATTCGCCACTCCACAACACCTTTGTCCATTCTTCAGGTGTCCAGTTTTTGTGTTGTTTCACCCATTCCAATCTCTTCTTCTTATTTCTGGCATGGTTTTTTAACCGCAACACCGCCATGAAGGCCTGCTTCCTGAAGCCTTCGTTTGATGGTTGACACACTTAGGTGTTCAGATCGCCCTAAATTCAATTCAGCGGCTATTTCTGGAGCAGTAAGACGTCTGTTACGTTTGCTGGCTCCTATCTTTAGCTACAGTCGTGGTTCTGGGTCTTCCACACCGTTGTTTTTTTCTGATACTTCCAGAGGTCTTAAATTTGTTCACGTTGTAGTCTACTGTTCTCTTCGAGATTTTCAGTTCCCGAGAAATTTGGCGATTGCTTTTGCCATATTTATGCTGCGCAAATATCGTAGCGCGTATTTTAGTGGAAAGTTCTTCTGTATTTGGCATATTAAACAATCGCTCAATAGAAGTTTGAAAAATACAAGTCCGCCGGCAGCATAAACTTTCAATTATATTTTCTTCGCATTTAAAAAGGTTAACTAAAAATTCGATGCATTCCTAAATACATTCTAGTACCTTCATTCGATAATAAAAAAGAACCCTTAAAAATTCGGTGACCTGATGGGGTAAATCACCTCCAAAGTCAGTTTATGTCATTTTTATTGAGAATCCATTTATCGTTTTTCAAAAAAAATTGGTAGATTTGTTAATTGCACAACATTTTTATACAAACAAGATGTCAGCATTAACGAAAGATATAATTAAATCGTTTTACATCAAAAAACGTTTATTAATACGGAAAATCTCTGGGTGGGCAAATACATATGAGCGATAGTGTATAAATGCCTCACTCATTTCTCGTATGAGTAATACCTTGAAATCTGTATTGAAATATCATTCCCATTATATTGCATTTCAACAGAGAAAATTTTCAGCATCCGTATTCATTTCACATTGCAAAAGTAAATTTGGATATCTTACTTAGAATGAAGCATTTATTGTACTTACCTACTGCAATTTAATATATACTTCCATGAATTGAAAATATATACATTTGATAACTCTTCCAATTGAATCTCCAAAAAACACCACAACTACTCAAGATTTGGACAAAAGTTTTAATAGCCCGCTCACTTAATATTTTTAATCGTTGATTATCGTTACCTGTTTTTCTATCCGCAATTCTTTTCCACAATAATAGTTCAAATGCAATTGTGCGCTTAAAAATCCACAAAGAATTCTGGTTAATGACCAGCCTTACTGTGCATTGTGTGTAGATCGATGTTTAGCAACAACAGCAGCAGAAATATTTAAATCAAGTATTGTAAAAATAATAATAAATAGTTTGAATTATGTATGTTACTCATATTTACATACGCTTTTGATTAAAATTGCTTGAAATAAATTGGATTGTACATTTCTTTGCTAATAAAATTGAGATAACAAAAATGTTGCGTACAACATTATAAAATTGATTGTGAATTGAAAAGCGGTTAGTGTTGAACAAAGAATGGTGAAATTATCAGAAAAATATGTTTGCGAAAAATTATATACACAAAAATATATATATACATATATCCAATTAGTATTGAATAAATCGGTTTAAGAAACACACGTTTTCAGAGGAAGATATTTTTTTGTGAAACACTAACTTTTTGTAAACTCTGCAATGGAAAAATGCCTGTGGTCCTTATTAGCAACATGAGCCATATTTACGGCACTAATTCCAGTAATTAAATACAATGGAATATGAAAAATTTATTTTTTGGCTTTACTCGTATTTAAAATAAAGTAAATAAAAGGCTTACCACATATCCTGCAGAGTATCTAAAAATGTTCCATAATTCTTATTATACCTATGTCAAAAAAAATCCTTCATTATTATGACTGGTCTTTCATTGCAAATTAAATTCTTTAATTTTTGAACATAACTGCTTTATAGGTAATCTTCATGCGATGCGTATTTGTGTTTCAAGTTGACCTTTTCAATCCTCCTAGGAGTAAAAATTGAATGTCTTTATTAAATATTTATCGATATTATTTTTAAGTGAAATTATATTAATTTATAATACATAGGACCAACGTTTGCCCGCCGTTCTCTATCTCTCTTTCTTGGCAAATGAAAATTATGAAATTCAAAAGAACAGTCAAAAATACCATAAACTTTAAATCTAGTACTCTACATAATAGGGTTAAATTTGGCTTAATGTTCAGAGCAATACGATATTGATAAAAAAGACTAAGGACGATAAAAAAAGATAATCATTACGAAAGTGAAATTAATAGTGAGTTTTATTGGTGTACCTTAGTGAATTGGCCTTCGATAATCTAAAATGTGTTATTTGAGTAATTTGAGAGTGAAACTGTGTCCTTTGCAAATCATCACAGTGTAAAATGAACCTAATTCAGAATTAAATGTTTTTGGATAGCTGTCATAATCAATACTGCAAAAGTTTATACAAAAAAATGGAAAAATATGGAAAATACCTCTGCAATCGAACTTTAATAATTTGAAAATACAAAATTTAATCGTAATAAATTCGTCCCGAGATTTACAGAAACATAAAAGATAAAACAAATGTAAACGACTTCTGCAAAACAGTTTTTATTATGTGCAGTTTACACAGCTGCGACATCGTCGTCAGAGAAAACATCATCGCACCGTTAACATTGCTGAAATACGAAAATAAAATAAATAACAACAACTTAATTAATTCGGAAAATAATACAAGCATAACGAGCGAATGGCCGCTGGAAAATAGGCCACGATTAAATTTGCGATAATAAAATGACAATTTTTTAAACCTTTTTAAACCGGATTACAGCATTTTCTGATGTAATGCTGATTACAGTTTCATATTTGCTAATTGAAATAAAAGACTTCTTTTCGCATCCAGTTCAATGCTTGCCTTCAATTTTGAGCTAGTGGCAAAGAAACAAGGGATAAAACATCGCAACATTACATCGCACGGGTAAACATTTCAATAAAATACTATACAGCCAAATATATATTCTCACTTGTTATGATGCATTAAGCAAGTATTGTTGAAAGAAGAAACATCGTAGAAAAACATCGCATAGGGAGATTCCAAGTGAAACATCCTTCCAAACGATTGCAAAAAACATCAACGTAACGCTACAAATGAACACCATTAAAGGAGCAAAAATAGCATCACTAACATCGCTGAATAATACATCGCACCAATAACATAGCAGCTAGAAATTACAAATCGTGCAGTTTACATTTAACTTCGCGTTAATACAGTGATACCCAGGGAAGAACAAGAAAGAATTATGAAAAGTTTTCAGTAACAGTGTTTGAATTATTGAAACTATTTTCGTGCAATTTCCAATTACCCAAAGCACTTTCAAACCCAAAGCCCCTTATAGTCGTGGTCTTTAACACCGAATTCTTCAAAATTTACAATATACAGTGATTGAAAACTCCGCAACTTAACTAACGAACAAGCGTGAAGTGTATAAATTCGAATTTAAGATAGTTTCAAAAACAATAAAAAGGCCAGTTGAGTCAATCTAAATGTTTATAACACACGAAAACATCTTTGCACGAGCGAAGAGAGAGGTTATGGTTAAACGACTTTTAAGGTTATTAAAATATAATTCTAAGTGTTCTAGTTGCTTTCAAGATAATTTCCAAATAAGTTGTTTGCAGTCACCTTTTTAAAAATTGATTTTGTATCTTAATATAGAAACTCTATGTGTAAATTTATTTAATGATTCAATTAAGCTTCATCAACAATTTTACTTAAAAACAAAAGTCTAAACTATTAATCAAATCAAGAAAAAATTGATTATTCAAAGCTAAACTTAACAATCAAACGAGAATAATGTAAACTTCTGAGGGTTTTATCGCCCTTCATTTTTATTCTTAATAATTTCAACACTTTACTAACAAGACATGTAACAGATTTCGCGATAAAATGAATTTAGGAGTTAGTAAAATGTTGAATTTTAGTTTTAAATTTGTATTAATTAAGATACATACGCCTAAGCTTCTTTGTTAAACAAAACAACATATTATCAAAAGAACGACATATTATCAAAGATATTTTTATGAATAATATCACACTTGAATATCAAGTTTTAAAATATACTTGGACTTATCAAATGACTAAATAAGTGAAAAATAAAACGTTTCACAATAGTTTTTAATTTTAAGTGCATTAATTAATAAACACAACTTTTTATTGATTCGAAGAATTTGTAAAATAATGATTAAATATTTGTTCAAAATGTTCTACATTCACCGAAAAATCAAAACAAAACCACTAGTAACAAAATGTAAAGGAAGGTGAGCTTGAAACACTGGTATTTCGTAATAACTTTTGCCTATAGCGATGCTATATTATTGCTATATTGAAAGCCGTGGTTTTATTAAACATATTTGAATACAGCGATTTTTTACACAATAAGATGAAAGAAACTTTGGAACATAAAAGATCGTAGTAAAATAATTTGCTTTGAAGCCAAATCATGTAAATTTAGTGCACATCTTTTTAAGAGAAATCAAAATCTTATGAGTCTGTAGATTTGTCGATGTTCAGTGTCGATTTATGATAGTAATGGAAATTTTTCACCCAATCTTCATATAGGCGCAGCTATTGCGAGGTTCTTGAAGTCACCGAATCGAAATTTCGAAGTCCTCCAATAAGCCTGCACCATATTTGTACAGTAGGTCTTGAAATGAATTTCTTGTGGTATTTTTAACAAGATTTAACTTTACTTTAATGTCAAGCAGAACCTTTCTATATTTCTAACACAGCGCAAGTGCCGCAGTGAACAATCTTATCAAATAAAAGGAATGTCGATGTAAGCAGTCCAACTCGTCTAGTTAGAATGTTCCTTTACTCCATTATCCTCGCTTCGTTTCATCATTCATGCAATGGATCAATTTATTTTCGTTCTGCGTTGCTGACGCATATGGTTGCTATAATTTGCCGATGCACTTGTACCTCACACGTTGACCCATAACAAGTCAAAATCAAAGAGCACCGTGCTCATTGGACACTTTTCAATCACATTCGAATTGTAAGCAATTCTTACTCATTGTCCCTTGTGATTTATGTACATATTTTGTGTTTATGTTCGTCGATACATTGTGGGCATGTGCGACATAGTCCAGATGAACATGCGGTTCCATGCAGATTTGCTGCAAGGTTAACGTTGTAGCCAAAGTCGATAAGTTCTGATTTAGACTCATCTTTTAAACTTTTTATTGTATATATTCCACTATTTTTAGGGACGCATTCAGTTCTTTTGCCTTACCCTCAAAAGATGGGATGACTTTCACCGCCATGTGTAATTCAAAATCGGCCGTTTTGTCAATGTTTACTTGCTCGATTTCACCATTCGCTAAATGACTCATTAATAATTCAATAAAAAAATTGAATTCAAAGTGCCCTTCATCAGTCGAAAATGCCGTTTTATGATGGTCCTTAGGAACAATTTCGATCTGATGAAATTCTTTGGCAGAGTCGATTGTAGTGAAACAATTGGCATTGCCATATCATCAATTTGTGGGATTGGGTATTTATCATCTACAGTTGCCATATTGATTTTTCGGAAATCAATGATTTGTCGATATGTGTCTCCTTTTTTGGGAACCACCAGTATTGGCGAATTATATGGACTGGAGGATGGCTGAATAATTCCTTGAGCCAAATCTTCTTTGATTTGTTTATTTATGAAGTCCTTTGTCCGTTTCGGCTGTGTCAAAATGTGTCACCAAAGTTTTCTTATCTTCGTCCCAAGTGGTTGGATTGTATGTTAAGATTACTTCCCTCGCTTTTCCCGTTATTCTTAGCAAAATTTGTTAAGTTAGCTGCGTCTTTAGTGAGCTGGCATTGATATCCGTTTTGATGGACTCGATCGCTCCGATGAAAGGATAGAAATTGGTGTGACTTCCATCAAAAGCCGAAACAGATGATATGAATCCGCTAAGTTGTTGGTAATTCATTGTCTTTTCCTTTTCGTATAAATCGAAATCTGAAAACAAGCCTCGAGGTGCGACCCTTGAGGTCCACACGGTCAACTTCCCAGTAATATTTACATAAATATTAAAAATACTAAACAAAATAGTAATTATGAAAATTATACTACTTTAATGTACCTCTCATAACAGTAATTGGAATGACTTAATATTAATCGTATCATCTATGGGAGCGTCAATTGTTTACGTAGGTAAGGGGGATGATTGAATATTTACGCGGATTAATCGGGGGGGGGGGGGCAGGTTAAGAAGCCTATTGTACGTTATTTGTTATTTTCATATCGATGAAAGCTTTTAAAGCATATGATCTAGCAAAGTATTGACAACAAAACATTTTACCACTCAAAGCGTTCATGACCACAAATGCAAATTTGATTAATTTTTTCTGATTTTCAAAATTTAACCAGTTTTTATATTAAAATTAAAACACGGTACTGTAAAAACTTCTCAAAATTTGTTTAAACTATGCAAATATTAATAAACTTTGATTGGCTTAACAACAATGTCTTTAGAATAAGAGTAGTCAGGTAAAATCATTCATATGAACACTTTTTACATGGCGACTTTGAATGATTTTTTATTTTTAATTTAATTTTTTAGACATCATGAAAAAAGGTTTTGCTGGTTTGTCTCCAAAAATTGATTTTTTTATAAACTTTATAAACATTTATTACCGTGTTGTGCAAATCTGCTTAAAAAAAATCCTTATATTTTGCATTTTTTTTGTTAAATTAAAAAACGGCTCCAACGATTTTTTTGTAAATGCAAAAACATGACAAAAATGTTAATACACGTCGATTGACAACTTAATGATGCAAATATTATATCTGGTTCGTGAGATATAGTGTATGACAGAAATGACCTTGAAATCATAATGACTTTTAATGATTTTTTATTTTTAATTTCATTTTTTTTGTTATCATGGGAAAATTTTTTGTTGATTTTTGCACAAAAACTGTTTGGAGTATATAAATTTTATAAACATTGATTACTGTGTTTCGCAAATCAAGTTAAAAAATAATTGTTTATGAAAAAAAACCTAATTTTTTGCACTTTTTTCAAAAAAAATAAAAAACGCCTCCATGAATTTTTTTAAAAACTTGATAGAATCACATAAATGTTAATACGCGTCGATTGACACCTTAATGATGAAAATCGCATGTCTGGTTCGGGAGATATAACGCATGACAGAAATGACCTTCAAACGGGCAAAGCAACAAACCCCCCCGACCGAAGTTTCCCAAAAACTAATCAGCTCTTAAGATTGCAAAGACGCTTTGATTGACAGCTTAACAAAGTCGATACTACTTTGTTTACGTGAGTTATGCTCGTAGAAAAAAGTGTCCACGAACGCACATACGTACGTACGGACGTACGTACATACACACACACATGCATACATACTTCTTTCTAAAAACACTTAAAATATACTCTATAGACCTCAAAACGTAAAGAAATGTTGAAAATTTCAATTTCGATTTTCGAGGCGATTACAAGAACTTCCCATATACTGGGAAGTTAATAAAGCTATTAGCTGATCCAGTTAAGCGAAACCTAATTCCTTTTTTTGTTTCCGATTCGCGCGATCTTGCGTAGAAATATGCACTTTTTACTTTATCGACTACAAAATCCGTGACCCGACTGCGCCGGTTAAATTGCAACAAAAAATCGTATTCTTGTTCAATATATATATTTCACTTATTTCACACGCAAATGATGACTGACTGTCTTACACTCTAAGTCTTCTATTTAGAAGAAAAGAAAAACGACAGACAAGACAAGGGTAAATGTCATTAGTGAGAAAAGGTCATTAAAAATGATATGCAGATGTGACTTCGAAAATGCGCCTATGCATTTTCGTTTATGAGTCAGAAAACAGACAAGTTGTGACAAGGATGACTATGCAGTGAATTTGTTGGAAAAGATCTGTCACGAAAATGCGTCTATGTACGACTTATGATAGCTGAGATGATCGGTGGGTTGTGTCTTAACTCTACTTACCCTCTACTTCAAAGTTGATCCTGTACCAGGAGTTATTCTCATCCTGGTGGTGGATGCCATCACTTCTCGGGGGTGATCACTGTTTCATTGCAAATAAGTTCTAGAATAGATAGATTGACTAATTCTAAGCAACTTTTATTCTATAAAGTATTTTTTTGAAAGTCAATACTTTTCGACTTATTCGCGAGTAAAAGCGTCAATTTGTAACCAAAAAAGCCACGTGTCACTTGTTCTCCATTTTTATCGGCTAGTGGCTTTGATGTGAACCCCATACAAAACAAATTGGGAACTTGGCAATGATGTGTCTAGTTCAGTTTATTTTTCCACGCGATTCACCCACATGACATATAACCAATAACCGGTCCTAACTATTTCCTTGTTTCTAAATTAATTGTGTAAATCAGAATTATTTCATCAACGGAAAATATGAGATTTAATTTTGGAAGTTTCATGTCGGCAAAATAGAACTATGAAATTTATCGAATGGCCAAAAAAATGGCTAATGGCTAAAAGTAATATTTAATGGCTAAACGTGATTGAAATAATTTGGGATGGATAATGGTGTCAATAGTTGATAGCTCACCAATTGACATGAAATTAGAACTTTTAATGTTAAAATCAGTGTGCTATTTTTGAACTGTAGTAGGCCGGTTCATATATATTTTTTTTAATTTGTAAAGCTCAGTTTCGATTTGTTGTGGTAGTAGAATCAGTACCTGTAATATTAATGTCGTCACCTGCAAATTTGCGAGGCCTTTTAATGTTAATGGGGTGTTCATTGTTCTTTATTTTAATTCTAAATCGAGGTTCATTTTTAAAATAATTTCTTTTATAATTCTTGACTGGAATGACATTCCTGTTTTCTTTGCAGTCTTCCCTAATTTTATTCAAATTATTTGTAACTTTTCCTTGCGATTTTGAGCAACTACTTTCAATTGCTCTACATTGGCTCGCATGGCTTTTTCGGGGGTCATTCTAATTGTAGTGTGATATTATTGTTATTTACTGCCCTATGCATCCTATGTATTGGGAGTTGTCAAATGAAGGTCAAAATTTAGTTCTTTTTTAAAAAATGCTTGAAAATTTAGAGAATTAAACTCATTTTCTGTTATAATCTTTTTGGGTTTTTCGAATTTGGAAAAATGTTCTTCTAGGGTTTCGACCTTTTTGGTCCAGTGTCTATTTGGTAAGTGATAAACGTATAATTTCTTTGTTAGTTTATCGATGAGAGTTAAAAAATGGTTGTTTCGTATAAAAGTAAACATCCATGTGGAGAATTTGATTTGCTTCTGTGGGAGTTTCACTGATTTTGTATTTCAGTTTAATTGGTTTTCTTTCATATTTCGTTTCCAAGCATGTTTTACAATTATTAACTAGTTTCGTTATTTCTTTTATAAGTCCAGGGTAATAGATTTTGTTTTTTAGGCTATAATATGTTTCTATTATGCCACTGTGGAGGCTTTCCTGTGTGTGGTAAAGAGATATTTGCTTTTGCGCTTTCTCTAAGGTTTTCATTTCTTTCGCTCGAAGAGTTGCTTTAATAAATTTAATGTTTGTCTGTTGACTAAACATATCTATTAACAATTGCTGTATTTTGTTAAATTCGTGGTATGAGAGTTCAGTATAAATTCCTTTTTGTCCAGGGGTGATAAATCTCCTGAATAGGCCTGTCCATTGCTCTCGACTTTTTGACATATCAACATTAATAATTCGACGGATAGGTAAAATTTCCATTTTCTTTTCTACATCATACGCCAATATGAGCTGTGTTTTATATTTATTTATAATGGGTTCTTTTATGGGAATGTCATCAAGACGTTCTTCTTGAGAGTGGGTAGTTGCCTCATCGGTAATTGCGTTTATTGATTATTGCTTCGGTTCTTTTTCTTGCGCGCTTTCAGGGATTCGACTCAAGAAATCAGCGACCTTATTTTGTTTACCTTGTAAGTAGTCTATGTCGAATTGATACTCTTGCAGTTTAAGCAACCATCGTTGGTTCCTTTGACTGAATTCTTTCCCAGTATATTTTTTATTTAGATACTTAATGGGTAGGTGGTCTGTGATTATTTTGAAGCGATTTCCACATAGATACGAGCGAAAACAGGTAACTGCCCAGGTGATAGCTAAAAACTCCGCAAAACACAAAACACCGAATAATTTTTTTCGTGATCATTAAGAGAACTGGAAGCATAGCAAACTGGCTGCTCATTCTGCGTTAGCACTGCTTCCTATCGCATAGTTACTTGCGTCAGTGAACAACATAAAAGGTTTCGAAAAATCTGGAAATTTAAGTATTGGGTGTTTAGTTATGCTCCTTTTTAACGTTTCAAATGATTCGATATATAATATATAATTTGAGCAAAAATTTAAATTTCGACCTGAATCTTTTAATCCCCATTATTTAACTCTCGTAAGAGCTTAAAATACACTGGTTTATTTTTTAAAACTTCTTGAGTCTAAACTAAATGGGTTTAAAGTACATGCGCCTCGCGGGCACACCCGGGTACCCGAGAAGGAGCAGGAGTAAATATATAAACCAATTATAATAATTTATGTATACATTAAAGTTATTCATTATAATGAATACATTTAATTGTCGATACACAGTGTTCATCGCAGACAGGCTTTTCACAAACTGAACAGCATTTTCGCGTCTTCCTGCGCCTCTTGATCGTTTCTTTGTAACAAATATGGCAAGAACTCGTAACTTTTTTCCGACCAGTACTATCTCGAGGTTGAATTTGCTTTTCAGAAGAAGTAGAAGGAGCTGCCTGTAACCCGATTACGCTCTCATATGCACTAGTTACCAAAAACACTGCTGCGCCAGACACCTTTTCTAAAAATTTAGTCTGAGTTGAACAACTACCGACTGAGCTAAAACTAAATGCGTACAAGCTTAAATACTAATTTCTATTATGTACATACATGAATTCGGTAAAACATAGGTTTTCCAAATTACACGCATCTTTTAACTTCTAATAAACACCAGGTGACTATGGCCATTATACATAAGATTTTCTATTTCCTTTACAAATCCTTATGTCGTAGGTCGACAGTAATAAACTTGCTTACGTTTTACCTGTGTAAAATACAAGGGATATGCAGTGAATGCTAATGCAATTTGCGCTCAATATGTAGTAATATTTTTTCTTTAGACCTTGAATGTCTATTCTCCTCAAAAGGACGATTGAACAACGCCTAATTGTATAGTTTTTTAACGTGGGCACCCAGGTACCCTGGGTGTGTAACAACGAGATAAAAGTTGGGTGTGTAGGAAGGAACGCGTACGATCATACCAGTGTTCCATATACCTTGGGTAATACCTATCATCGGCATATTTAGTCCTTGGCCAGGGACATCAAAATTGTGACGGCCGTTTATCTATTGAATCCTATTTCAATTTTTATTAATTTTTATATCCTCATTATGTAATCTTATAGACAACGTGGAAAGGAAGTTAGTATCAAAGGACCAAAAACAAAACATGATGATCCTACCTCATCACATAGTGCGTATTAAGTTACGAAGAACGGCTAGAGTGTTTATAAAAGAAAAATCGCACGTTCGTTGCTTAGGGTGTGTATCAAAAAAGCAATTGGGTTGCGATAAGGTTTCAGAAATGCAAGGCGATTACAGTCAGAGCTATGCTTAACATACATATTAATTTTAATAATATAACATCGCTGGATAACACACTTTTTATATTAAAATTAAATTCTTTTAAATCAGGGTTTCGAAATTCAATTGATATTTTTTTTAAGTTTCCATGCACGCCCTCTTTATACTAACATTATGTTTATTATGCGTTTTAGGCAATATTATCCCTTTGAAATTATCTAAATAATTTTGCATGCTAAGTTATTTTATCGAAAATGATTGATCAACGCGATTTCATTAGATGAAAACATCTTATTTTAATTCTTGACTTAAACATGCTATAAATGTCTTATTTTAATTTTTGAGTTGCCGCACGTGTGCGTATCTCCATTGTATTTGTTTATTTTATTACGTTTTGCTTTCCAGACGTATTGCAATTTTTTTTATATGTACGATAGTTGTATTATGGAATTCAAAAAATATTTTCATTTTTTCTAGGGACAATGGACATCGACCACGAAGAAGGCATGATTTGTTAGTTATTATAGTGCTAAATAAAAATTGTACTCAAATATAAATATAAATTGTACTCAACGTTACAAAAATAATTGAGATTCTAACGCAAGACTTCAAATTAAAACACTTTCAAATATTTTGAAAATGTTTTATTTGAATTTTACATGTACGACTTTTAAAGAACCGAATCTAGACTTGACTGCCCGCTCAAGATGCTTCTTGCGGTACTTATACGAATTCCTTATCTGTATTTTCCCATCGTTTGATTGAATTAAATATTCGTCTTTTGCATTGATGCAAAATCCATATTTGGAATTACGGATGCCGATATATTCTTTTTATAATTTTTAATATAATATAATATTAAATACTTATTGAAATAAGCAACTATGAAGATAAACAATTTTAATGTTGGAAGGCAGTGAATGCGATTATGGAAGATAAAGGCATCCATTGTTTTGGTTACTGTGTGGTCTTGTCGAATGGAATTGTTGTCGTTATCTCGTTATCTAGGCAGCTTGGAAATGTAGTTATAACTCGCGTAGAAAAGAATATCATTTTAAAACTGTTATAAAACACAAACTACAAAAGCTATCAACTCAAAATTTTACACACCTCTTCATCAAGTCTTCAAAATTAAAATCTTTTGGGTACAAAAAATTAATAAAAAAAAACGGTGGCTGCATTGTCCAAGTGTTAGAGCGTAGAAACGCATAAAGAACGAATTGCACGAGGTAGTACCCAGCTTTTCTAAGTGAACAAAGATATTTCTTTAATTTTGTTTAAAATTTATTGCACGTACCTTGATTTGACTTTCTGCCACTTGCATCAAGATTCTTTCCCTTTTGGACAATACAAGTGCCGAGGATTCGTTGAACTGTAATGGTAGACTGAAGCTAATGCCTAGTTTTTCACATCCACAACTGAGTCAGGGTTTTTACGAATAGCTAATCCATAAAACTTGGATAAATCTTTTCTAGCTTTATGTGTAAATTTTTTCGTGCAAGATGGTTTTTTTGTTAGGAGCAATTTTTTGAGCGCTGCAGCTTTTAATTTTTTACCTTGTGATGGATTTACATTTTGGTTTTCAGCGGTTTTTTTGTTCTTGTTCTTCTATAGGTTTCTTTTGTTGTGTTTTCCAATATTTTTAGCTTAAGTTAAGCGGTAAAATATTCTTTTGGCAACATGGTTCACTCACTCAAGGATGTAAGCGATTAAATTATCGCAAGGATTGCTATCTACAAGATTAGTAAAAGTTTTTAAATCTCCATCACCTATGTAATTTGCATATTTCATTTCATGGAATAGTTCGAAGCATTTAAACGTAACGCTATTGACTTCCATTTCTCATGATTTATCCAATAATCGCTTTTGTGCTCTTCGTACCACGGCGCATACTCTCAGGTATTTTTTTCTCCACCCAAAATTCGCACGCCATACGGCTTGTACTTTTAACAATAATTTTCAAAATTTTATTGGAACCAACTATCGTTATGACACCTATAAGTGAGCTGAACCCACGATCCATCGCCAGAAACGATAACTGATTCTCGATGTTGCCTTTTTCGGCGTTCAATTTGTTCTCGTTCTAACCGGATTTTTTTAAAATAATTTTAATCACGGTCTTGACTGCTTCGTAAATAACATTAACGACATCATAATACAATCCAATATTAAATTTTGCATAGAAATCCATCAAACAGCAAAAATATTATAATAACCATTCAATCCAAGGTCTTATAACCTAAATACAAAAAATGATGCTGCCATTTATTTCATTAGCATTTTTCTTCATTCCAATCATTGTACAAGAATTCACAGTATGCGAACTAAACTTACACATAACCACTATTTTGCAACCAAGACCTCGCTCTGTACTTTTTCTTAAAGTCACATCACCTTTACAATTTTTACACTTTAAAGCGTTCGGAAGAAAAAGTGACCGTTTGACGCACGTTCTGATATATGCTTATACAATTACGACGATAGTAGATATCAATATAATATTTTACGGTTATTTTTGAATGTATTATCAATCTAAATATGTAAAAAAAAGTTGTAAAATTTTTTTTAATACTAGGATAACCTCTTAAATTAAAGTGCGAAAGATGTTCAGATCCTTAATTACGATATGCCAAAAGCTGTGCACGGTGCCCAGATATCCAAATAGCAATTAAAACTAAGGTACATGAGCAACATATGATTTTTTCAACCATCTCTGCGATACATAAAGAAATATTTGCGTTGCTTCCGATCAGAACTTCGAAAAATAATCTAAAAAATATGTAAACTGGCAGAATTGAGCAAAATAGACGCGTAAAAAGAATTGAACGACAAAATGAAGGAAGGAGGCAAGAGTGGTACAGCACCAAATGCTGGTGCTGTTATTGTTGTATTGTTTTCTTAATTCCAGGCACCCTGATCCGTGGATCCCGATCCCCTATCTGTGGACTCCGATCTCCTATCCGTGGACTCCGATCTCCGATCCGCGCACCCCTATCCCCGAACCGCGGACCCTCATCGCCGAACCGCGGACCCCCATCCCCGATCCGCAGATCCCGATGCTCGATCCGCAGACCCCGATCCCCGACCCGCGGAGCTCGATCCGTGGACACCGACCCCCGATCCGTGGACCCCGATTCCCGACCCGCAGATCCCGATCTTCGATCCGCAAACCCCGATCCCCGAGACACGGACCTGAAGAACCGCGGCGCGGCCCCAGAGTGAAGGTGATCCCCCCAGGGCGTGGCAGAGTCCCCTATTGTGAGGGCGATCCCCCCAGGGCGCTCCAGAGCCGTTTCACTGAAGAATATTCTCCTGCTATACTCGGCAGATCTTTAGAAATATCGGCATTTCGCGTGCCGACAAGCACTTGTCGCTGGCTATTGGGAAATTTTGTCAGAAAGTCATTATTTTAACCAGAAACGTGTTACATCTATCTAACTATATTTCTTTTCTATTGCAGGTCACACATGCGGTCTGTGGCGCATCTTTCACTTTAAGAAGTAATTTGATGCGTCACAGACGCGAACAGCATGAGGCGGTGCGATACCGGTGCGGCGTGTGCGGTCAGTCGGTGTTTCAGTTGAATTGAGAGCATGTCAATTTAACGCCGAAGTACTGATAAACCAGTTAGGAAAAAAACAGAGTAAATTTTTTAAAATTCTTCCTGGTAGTGCCTACAGGACATGTTTCGAAAACGAAACATTCGGGTCAAACGATACTAATTTTTTCTCGATATTTTGCACACTTATTATTTTGAAGGAAAATCATTAGAAAGTAAGCTTAAAATGAAAACAACGTGATTTTTTTGCTTGTATAAGATTTAATTTTACATCAAAAAAAGATTTTTCACAATAAAGTATGATATGCATTAAAACATTTAGGATGTATAGCAACTTTACATTTGCTGCACTCAAAGACTGTCTGGTTCTGATATTGACGACATCGAGCTCGTTTTTGGCCACGTCTAATATTGTGATCTACACGATCATATCGAATTGAGCACATGCATGCTCCATTGTTGTTTTCTGTGTGGAATGGTATTGTTTTTTAACATAACAAGTACGTTTCGGGGCTTAGTAAACACTTGAAGAAACGTGACATGACAAATTGTCAGGTGGCATGCCTGCAATTCGAGAAAAAATCTACAGACAAACAGCGTCATGGCGTCTAGATGAGTTGAAGTCGTACGGCTGTAGGCCAAGTAGTTTAGTGATACTCCATCCGTCTAGTCTTCAAGAGAACGGATGGATGCGTCGTAACTAAATGGTCGATACATCGTTCCTGAACTGAATGAGACTGGAATATTTCAAAAGTTGTAAGATGATTTCATTACAAATAGCACTCAACGTCCTTAAAAATAACCTCATTTCATTACATAAACGTTTTGTGCAACAGCTCTTATCTCTATAACTCAAGAACAACAAACGAACTGCAAATCGAGTCAAGTGATTTCTCACAAAAAACGGTCTTTCAAATTACAATTCTCAATTTATATGAAGGGAACGTATTTTAATTTGCCTTTTATTTCCTTGATCAAAATCCATTCCTTCATCAGCTTTTCTACACCAATGCAACCTTTAACTCTTGAACATCACAAATAAAACATCCCAGCAAAATTATACATGTCAATTTCAAGTCTTTTATTAAATTCAAAGCCGCTATCTTACAAACATTAAATTACGATTTTCGAGAACAAAGTTCCACTTTTTTATTTCAATGGTTCCTCATCAATTATTGTCCAAATATATGCTGTAAATGTTTGCAGTAGGGAGAAAATTTAAATGCAAGTTGCATATAGCAATGATTTCAAACTTCGTGTAACATCAACATATTTAATTAATAAATATAGAATCAACTTTTCATCGAATGATTGCTAGAAATTAAGAAAAAAATTAGGGAAATTTCAATCTTATACATATATAAATCTTTTTATCACATTCTTTCATTGCCTTTTTTTCAAAACTACATGCTTTCAGTGGGAATTATAATGGGATAAATTCATAGTATAAATTTATTCCAGTTAAAATATGAATGAATGCCATTTTCCAAAAGAATATTTTCATGTGCTTTTCTTTTCATTTAATTCCAATCACATTAATTTATTTTACAGAAGCAATATTCGTTTTCCCAATCGACTTGTGGAAGTTGTTTTTAAAATGGTTTTATTAAAAATTACCGATCTATGAACTTGTAATGAATTATTCAATTCACATTCTTACGCGAATGCTGCTTCCATTTACTTTTTTGCTAATATTCAGTTTTAAAGATTTAAGGCTTGGACACTAATCACTAATCAAATTCCAATATCATTCTAACTATAAATGAGGACATTTCGTTTATATTTTAAATGTGACCTATCAATTTTTGATTTATTTGAAGCTATTCGTACGCGAACAACCCTTCAATGCACTCCATCCAGCCTTGGGTAAATCATCACATTTTCAATATATCACATATTTAAATTTTATTTTTCAAAAAATTTCGCCTAAACATCTCATTTATTACTTAATTATTTTTGCAGTGAAAAAATTCCTAACTAAAATTTCGTTCTAATCCGTCTAGACTACGGAATCATTCAAATTGAAATAAATATTTTTAAATCAGAAAATCAATGATCGTTTCTCGAATTAAAATCTATAATTTTTTTTTTGCTCCCATCAGTTTAGTGCCAACTCATCGTTTAAATCAATATTTTCGTTCTTTAAAATTCAAACAAATTAAATTGGAATCGTTCAATAGCAAACAGTTTAAATATCTGATAATCTTCTACTAACTTACAACTAGCATTACTTATATTTTTGCTTTGAAGAAGTCAAAAATTTTGAAATATTCTCATAGCTAGACACTAGAAAAATTTCTAAATAACGGTTAATATTTCGATATTTCCTATTCAAAAATAAAGCTTGGACATCTGTATAATATTTCAATACATATTTTAGCTTCAAAATGAAGTTTTAAAAGAGTAGTTATGCTCCCCATTTATCAGTTTCAAGGTACATCCGTTTTATATTATCTCTCAGAATTTTCTCTTGTTCTGAAAAAGATAATTGTACGTAATAAAAAATAAATTTCTCCAAATTATCACTAGAAACATGAAGCATACCTTTCGGCAAATTGGCCAGTGCAGATTGCCGTTGAAGAAAATCAATACATAGATCCTTGGTTAATCCAAAAGCATGCATGTTGCAGGTGAACGTGCTGAAAAAATTTAGAATAGGATTTTGGAAACTCTAAATTATTTCATATGCATTAATTCGCAGCGTTTTATTATGAAGAATGACATTTAAAGAATAGGAACCATTTTTTCATTTATTTTGTGAGTTTTACCATTGGTGAAAAGATCGGGCACAACCTGTGAAGGTCTATGAAAATTGTAACTCTCAAAAATATTCCGCGAAATCTTTGAAAAATTCATTGTTGTACGAAATTTTTGGTAATAATTGTAATAATTATAGACCCTTTAGTATTTATTATTTCCTTTTTATAGTAACAATTTACCCATTTTTAGTCCCTTGATCGCAAGTATAATCTTAAGAGACTTTCTGAACTCACTACCATTGTCTATCGCAATAAATTGCAATACTGCTTTACGCTTTCCGAGCAGCTTGCGTGTGAGTGTCTCGAAAGGAATTAGTGTCCATAACAAAATCAATCCTGCTTTCATACCGAAAACTTTCATGTACGTACAATACTGGTTTCTTAATTACTAAAATCAATAGCTTTTACTAATATTCAACAATTAACCTAGTTACTATTTTCCATGCGACAACTGTTTTAATCAACGAAAACTGCCCGCAAAAATGTTGGCGCAGCAATTTTGCAATTTGAGCGTTCGCGTGATTCACAGGCGTATTCGCACGGAAAAAATAAGGAGGAGGAGAGGAGAGAGGTATGCTTCCAATGTTTCTCATATATTTTTTTCTAGATCAAATGATTTTCTACAAAATGTATCGCAATAAAATCTTTGTATCTGTGATTGTTCACGCAGCCAGCGTAAGCGAGATAAGATCATTGTTGTTGTTTTTTGACCCTATTGCTCCAAAATCTCAAAACATTTTTTAACAAATTCAAAAAGTTTCCCAAAAAAGTTAAGATGAAATTTTTAATCGTTGAAAACCAAAACCAAATTTTTCCGACCACGAAAACTTTATTGCAAGCGATTGTACTGAGCATTGCACATTAGCACGGGACCATACATGATGTTACCCATAAACAGTCTTTGTTGCTCCTGTTTTCATTTGTGTAATTGATTTTCTTCATGGTTTTCCCGTGGATGACGACCTAGTAGTACAGGATTCTTATCTGCATAGACGTCTAGTCGGAGGTTCGAATTTCGATCACAACAAATAAAAGTAAGATTGAAGAATAATTTTGATCAACCCGAAATGAAATTACGTGAAGAGATTTTCAAGAATCCCAGAAAATAAGCATACTGTTGTTGTTTTTAATGGAATTTTATATATCTTGAAAATCTATACCAGAGTAGGCTATGAAATTTTAACGAGTAATTCATTCGATTTATCCGAAATTGTAAACATAGTTTCGCTTACCCTAGTTGTCCAAACGTGATGTTATGTTGAAACTTTTGCTCTTCTGTAACTATGTCTATAGATTCTTGTTGAACCATCGATGGTTGTGTTCCTACCATTCCTACTAGCGGTGCTTCCGAAGCAACTGCGACTATCCCATTAGAATTCAGTAGCACCGAAGATCTTCGTCGCTCTCCATTCATTGGCCGATGATCCTGCAAAGTGGTTAAGGCATCAGCAAACGCTGCATTCCAAAATTCCAACGAATGCCAAATTGGCTGCTCGCGTAAGTATGTAAAGAGATACTCCCGATACGGTTCACATCCAGGAACTTCAACTAAAAACCAAACTCATGAGATCTTAAGCATCAGCAATGGTTCTTCAATACTTACTTTCATGGTAGAACGTAAAGCACATGTTCATAAGACTTTTTGCCGGTGAATAGTGCTTGCTTTCGCCACTTTCAAACAGGACTATTGCAAAATACTGAATCAACGAATAGAACGTAGTCTCGTCCACTTTCTTCGATTTTGCTCGCTGTGCGTTCACAAATCGGGCGAACCACACGCGTCCTGAATCCGTCCTGGCTTTCTGTCCGAATTCCGATTTCAGTTCCAAACCGATTGAGGAGCTATTTGTGAAGACGATGTTGACAAAATGCTTCATGAACTCCTTGACTACCTCCTCCGTGGGATTTTCAAGACTTAGCGATGAACCCCACGAAGGAGCTGATATTTCTGATTCGGATCGCATCACGATCCTTAAATCGGACGATTCTAGGCTCACGCTCAACGGAATCATGAGATCATTAAGGCTCGTCAGTGTACTACTATTGGATGGTTTTTGTTGTGGCTGCTTTTCAGTTTTTGTGTTTTGCGTGCAACCACCGAATGGTTCGCTGCCTACTCCACCACCACTACAACGACCACTTTCTAAGGGTGGAATCACATCTATTGCAGGAGTTGACGAGCGATGCGCCAAGTTTAGAACGTGACCATTCATTTTAAGGCTTGTTGATTCGTCCTCATCAATTTCACTCGCACCTTCGCGGTTGAATGATTTGGACTCTATTGAAATACTATACGGGCTACTCTTATTGCTATCGGAGCTAGAGGACGGGGGTTTATCTAGATCAAAATGAAGGCCATCTTTTGTTAATTCTAAACAAGATATACAAAAACACACATTTCAAATCCATACTCAAATGCATCATGAAGAGCCATACTTGAAGTTAAGTTTGGATGTCGAAACCTTCCTGAAAGGATTTCTTCATGAGCTCGACGCTCTTTCACTCGTCTTGTTTCGAAGTCGATCGAAGAGATGTCGATTGATTCATCATCTAAAAATGGGTACAAAGTAAATTGGGCATACTATATCCTTTTAAGACTTACCTGGGCAGCATTCTTCGTCATCATCGTCTGTATACTCTGTACTGGAATCGGAACCACTTAAACTCAATGTGATATCCAACTGAAAAAATAAAACGGGAATGAGAATACGATTGAGATACACTTAAAGCTATTAATTTTGTATTTGAACTAGTTTCGATGGATTTCTGTTACTTGTTGTACCCTTAAGAGAGTAGGGTACGCAAACTGACTCTACACAAGCAAATTCAATTTTAAAACAAAATATTCTCATGTTTAGAGAGAAGAATTCCGACATTGTATCTGAATGAAAGTATTTCAACAGAATAATACGTAAAAAAAAAGAAATGTTCAAATAATCAACTGCAACTCGTGATAATCAGCTCCAAATCAAAAAAAAATTCCATGCATAATTCAATCACATCAAGTTTTCAAAAAGCGACTGCAAACTTTAAATGGCTCTACATTCTTAAATTAAAAATTCCTAAAACAACCTACGAAGAGGCTACCAAGTAAAATATCCTTTAGAAAGAAATCAATAAAAAATTGGGCTATAAAGTTTTGTATTGCTTGTTTGTTGAATTTTTTAGACTTGCATAAAATTGAAATGTTTTACGAGATTTCAATTTTTTCAGAAAGTGCTTTTCTGTAAAACTACTTCCACTTAGTACGTAAAACGTCCCGAGTAGCATGATTTCATGCATAACGTTCAAATTCATTTGTTTTTAAGAAACAATCCGAAAATTACAAAATCTTCAATTCTTATTCTGTCCAGAGCATCACAAGAGCATCTACATTTGGGAATCACTTCAAACCATTGATTGGATTGTTTCATCCTATTTCCCAATTTTTATATTCGTATTTAAAAAAATAAATCCTCTTTGTTCACTGAAACAAACAGCTCTAATATGTTTGTACCTTTTACACAAAATCCATTTTATTGTATCCAAAATGTTTTTTCTGTTGCCGAGGAATTATGTTTCTAATTTAATTTAGATAGCTCAGTAAATGCAGTGCAGCCATGAATTAAGATAATTTGGGACTAGTGACTAGTGTTATTTTGGTTTTTCCATTTCGAGGATAATAATAGACTATAAATCACATTTTCCTATAGAGTCAGTAGGCTTTCAATTATATTTGATGGTTGTTCATCGAACTTTTCCAAAATCTTGTATCAAAAATGGAACAACATTGAACTACAAATCGAATCAAGCGATTTCTCCATAAACGGTTATACAAATTACAATTCTCTATTTATATCAAGGGAACGTATTTTGATTCGCCTATTATTTTCTTGATTAAAATCCATTCCCTCATCAGCTTTTCTACGCCAATGCAACCTTCAACCTCTTCCTCTTTTCGACCTATGTAACGTCGTATACAATTTTTCTAGCTACATTGCTAATACTGCATGCACCGCCACTTGATCCTGAATCCTGTGTGATACGAGGAAAATCCGTAAACATATAACGTATCGCCGTGTTGACCTCGACCGTAGTCGAACGCAGAAATGTTGCAGTGATTTTTTCTGGTTCGATATCAACTAGACCAATAGTAGCTGCATCGCTTTAACGTTTTTTTATTGAGTAAAAGAGTTATTTTTGCAAATAAAGTTTTCTTTTAAATTTAAATTAATTCATTGAAGCTCAACTGAAATAGAGATTAGATTGAAAAGTTGAACTTTCATGTCCTACGATTTTCGAAGCAATGATGAATGATGTTGTGCATTTACAGCAAATATAGAAATGAGATAAAAAACAATTTAACGTAGCAATCACTAAAATATGGTTTTTATGAAAAGTAAATTAATTTTTCATTTTCAAACTAATAAAAATTATACCACATTTACACCTGGCCCACGTTGGGCGCCGATTGAAAGTTGTCGTTTTCTTGAGATTGTGGCTAAAGAATCATTTTTTAATGTTTTACTTGCATTATTTTCAGTTAGTAGAGATTTTTGTATACTGTCTAGCATTTCTTCAAATAATAATAAAGTCTAGAATATTGAACTGCTTCTCCATGTGTGAGTAAATGCGGACGAGCAGCTAGTGTGGCTGAAAAACGTGACTCTAATTTATTCGTCGAGACTATACTAAAAGATGTTTCCGCTCGAACTGAACCACATAAAGCAAAGATATGTAAATAAGTGTATGTATATATTTCTCTCTGCAAAACGCTGTCTACAAGAGATCCTTTTTTTATAAAACACACATGTCGTCTCAAACAGAGATGCTAACAAACCTTATTTGAAATCCCATTCAAAAGCTCATTGCTGTTCCCCAGCACAGACAGGAATTTTGACTTCAAAATACCCGGCGTCTTCTCCATTAAATTTTTTATACGTGATCCTTCGCCGTCTCAATTCAACGATGAAACCATCTCTACCATCTCACTGAAGTCCTTCCGAGCAAGTCACTTCGCGACGGACTATCGTACACTAGCAAACGCCATGCAAATAATGTATCCTTGAATCGGAAGTATTTGGAGGAGCTCAAGTAGCCGGCACTTTACTAGACCTACGCACGATTTTCCAGCACTGTCATTGAAATTCGCTTTTCCAGCTCGACCGTAGGAAAAAATGAACTTGAAGCTTCGGCAAAAACACAACATACACAGTCTTTACATAAGCACCCCCTCTCGCAAGGGTGGAAGAACACTTCAACCACTAAGCTACCGAATTGACACCACTTAGTACATGTCAATTATCTTCTATGACCGCGACACTTTACGGGGAACCACCACAATACCCTTTGCTCAGCGGAACTGCTAAGGGCATGAGAGCTGATGTGGGAAAACGGATGTTATTCCCAAGCCACATTCGTCTTCTTTCCGCCATTCACTACAGGAAGCATACAAAACAATACCCTACATGCACGTCCAGCAAAGAATGGGAAATAGCACCACGTCAAGTTTTCCTTAAGCCTGGACTTCCACAACAGTCGAAGGACCTTCTGGACAGCTCAAGGATTTTCCTCCGCAAAATTAATCAGTTTGTTTACCGCCGTTATCACGTACATATATCGTAACATATTGCAACCTAAATGCCAATCGATTTGATTAATTCGATTATATTTCAATTAAACTAGGCACTTTGTTTTGTTTCATTGCCAGCATTTATTTCACTTCATCACCAGTCCTCCATCCTTTGCAGCAAATACACAAGTTTTATTCATTCATCCACAAACTAAACCGCGCACACACAGACACACCATTCCTGCATAATATCACCCGGAAAACTCATCGGAAAAACTATCGGAAATATGCTTAACAAAAAAAATACAAGAGATAGAAAGGAATTGATTACGGAATAGGGACGACCGAACGCATCAAAAGACAAACGGCAACTTAGTGTCCTTAAACACTTTTCGTCTCTTCACATATAATCAAGTTTTTCATAACGCGACGCGACGAAAATGTATGGAAATTTATGCGGCAGCCAAAGAACTGCACTGTGTGAGGAAAAACCCCTTCAATGTTAAGTAAAGTCAATTGTGCGTTCAAATGTGAAGCTTTCGAATGGAAAAGCGAAAGGGAAAACTTGTTTCGGGGTTAAGTGAAAAATAGGGGAGGAGCTTTTAGGTGCACTAAAGTACCCGAAAATATTGAGACAAATAATTCTTTTGAGCAAAATTGATGTACATAAATTACCATAGTAACAATTCTTTTAGGAGAATTTCCACACTAAAATATTTTTTACCCTGGAAAAAACCATATTTTCCATCGAAAGAAACAAAAATGCTTATAGTAAAACTATTAATATACTTTTAATTAAGTTTCTAAAATATATCAAAACATTATCTTCAGGATCAGTTAAATGATCAGAAATATTTTTTCTACCACTAAAAACCAATAGAAAATTTTCAAACATCATCAAGCATAAATAGTTTCGAAGAAATGTAAATGTGTAAATGTTGAAAAATGTTTTCAAATATTTTTAAATCCATGAATATTTCAAAATGAATATAAAAATATTTAAAAACATTTTTGGACATTTAATCATCAAGAATATTTTTTTCCTAACCAAAAAACATCTTTATTTCATCATCAAAACTGGATATGAAAGAAGTCAAGAAACAAACTGAGCTTCAACAATTTTTTTTGGCAGCAAATCCGTCGACAATACTATTTTCTGGTTCCAATAAACAATCAAAACTTTTTTTAAGTTCCGGAAAAAGAAAGAAATTGATGACACAAAAGCAACAAAAATAATTTTAATTGCTGAAAACAAACGTGCACTAAATAAATTTTTAAAGAATTTTATATGTAGCAGCAGCAAAAATTATAAATTACATTATCCAAGATATTTTTTCTAGGAATAAAAAAACAGCAAAATATATTTCGTCACAATCAGAAACTATTATAAAAGAAATTAAAAATACATACTGGTAGGACAAAAAGAGAGAAACAGTGAAAGAGGGTCATAAAATAAAGAAGAACAGAAATTGAAAACACAAAAAAAAATAAAAAAAACATTTCAGCGTTAAAAAAAATTTGCTTTATTTTAAAAGAGTGCAAATTGTTTCAATTCCTTTTATTTACGTTCGGGTGTCTTTCTTATATTTAGATTATCTTCCTTTCACTATTTTACAATTTAAGCATAATTTTTTCCATTCTCTTCAAATTCTTTGCCCTATGCGCAAGCGGCAGCTCCACGCACTATCACTAACTCACCTTAAAGTTGACATGCTCCGTTACCTGGTGTCGGAATGAAATACTGACCATAGTATAAGCATCAACTAGCCGTTAAACCTAAAGTAAAAACTGAACTATCAATTCTGCTTAACACGTGTATTTCCTATAGTTGTTTCGCTGCGATTTCTTTTGAGTTTCGCATAATTCTCTCTTAAATTTAGTTCCAAAGTAAAGAGTTTTCCCACTGTTTATTGTATACACTGTGATATTAACGAACTGCGAGGCGCCATTGATTGGCAACTTGTTGGACTCAGAGCCATGGGACTGCTACCCAAGCGCGATTGGGATGGTTGACGGAATTGCTACGAATCACCGTGAGAATGTTTTAGATTTTCATGCGGAGTCGTGATTTAATCATCGTGATTGAGTTCAAGATTCTTAGAGGCTCGGATGAAAAGAAAAAGAACGTGTATTTTGGAATCACAGTGAGGCGGTACTTTGACTCATGATTCGGATGTAGGGGATATAAACAATGTAGTAATAATAAGAAGAAACTATGGCTAAAAACTGTATAAAGTAATCAAAGTGCCAAAAATGTGTTATCCTGTACGCTCACGTTCAACTAGTCAAACGATATTGAAAAAATTCGACTGCTTTTTGCCGGGAATTCAATGAAAACCTGAAGAATGAAACTTAGCAGGTATGACATTCCAAAAAAAAAACTGAACGAATTTTTAATTATTGATGTGATTTTCAATAAAAAAGAGGACGTAATAATTTTAGACAATGAATTTTTTGAAATATATTTTTCATAGTTACAAAAAAACAAATAGCGACAATTAGCAAAAAAACAGCAGCCGGAATGATTGAAAATATATTTAAAATACGGTAAATAGCAAAAAAAAATATTTTATTTGAAAAAAATAGATCCATAAATAAAAAAAAACAAATATATTCGTTGCTCACAATATAAAAAAAAAATTGGCAGAAAAAAATATGCAGAAAGGCTTATCG
The DNA here is from genome assembly GCA_963942545.1 of Oxycera nigricornis. Lineage (NCBI taxonomy): Eukaryota > Metazoa > Arthropoda > Insecta > Diptera > Stratiomyidae > Oxycera > Oxycera nigricornis. The sequence goes on from OZ012661.1 coordinate 9,039,880, forward strand.
CCAGAGAAAAAGACTTCTAGTATTATTTGTATATAAAGAAGCTCATTCTTTTAATTGCTTTCCTACATATTTAGTATCTAAACGGTCATTTTACTACACAAAGGACGACGTTCAATTTAAAGAAGACAACAACTTCAATCTTTGATGAAAATGGTAGAATAAATATCAGCGCCCTTCGTAAGATGTACATAAGATTTTTTCCTGAGCAATTTCCCGAGCCCTTTGCTTGACGCATTTCGAAAAAAATATATCTAGATGTATCTGAAGATTCAACTAAAAGCAAATGTACAAGCTTCAAATTTAAAAAAAAAGTAAACTGATGCTAGTTTATGGTATCGTCAATTAATAAGCAAATATTTTATTTTCCAATCGTTTGAAGTCAATATATATTTTGAATTCCTAAATTTATGATAATCTCATTCAGACATTTTTCTGGCGAACAAGGCTGGAATACTATACCTTAATTTTTTCGGTGATTTCAGAACCTTTCAAGCCTTTTGTCAGCATTTTAGAGGTTTATTATTTTGGCAAACGTTTTTTTTTAAATTTAGGGACAACACGGTCCTTCGGAAAAACTACTTTAATTTGAATGATTCTATCGTTTGACTATTTAAATTTGGACTATAAACTCAGAAAAAGAAATCCAATAAATATTTTGGTCTGGTACGCTTTTGATGGAGATGACAACCTCAGATAATTTATATTTAATTCACCATTAAGATACTGGACATTTATCTAACCGAAAAAATAGGCCAAGCACATAAGTTAGTTTGCATTCAACCTAGAAAAATAGAATATCATCACGAATCGCCACAAAACCCACCAAAAAAAGTCTGCATAGTATTTTATCGATTGCCGCCGATACTTGATTGTTTTTATTAATAATTAATTCATCGAAATGTCCTTGCCGAATGTCAATCTCATAAAAATATTGCATAAAATTATTACTACCCATCTCGTCTTCAACTTCTTGCCAAATGATATGTTTTATAATGTTTATATCGTCGGGGGAAAAACGACATATGCATATTTACATATATTTTCGACAGGATTACATAAATCTTAACGCCGGGGGATTTACGTAAATCCTGTTGTTTAATCCTGCTTCTCGTCACATCACAGAAATCGACCGAACATATCGAGCTTTTAAAAGCAACATTTCCTAGCAACAATTCGAAGCGTATCTTTTAGCTTATCTAATTCCATGGTATTGTTTGCATCTACACTTTACGTTATTGAAGCAACTTTTATGTAGACACATCACAAGTAGATCAGATACAATTCGAAAAACATGCCAGGAAAATGAAAAGCTTTCTTGGCGCCACTAAAGAATTTTTTTCAGGTGAAATTTTACATGGATGTCGGAATATATATGTATTTTTATAGAAAGTAAAATCAAAACTAAAATACATGATAAATTAATAAAAAATATTCCAAATATTAGACTCACTCGACCACGAAAATTCAATGCAACAAATCGATTTTAATGAGGACAGAATTGTATTTCACTGAGAATTTTTGATTGTCTTACGCGAATTTATACGATTTATGCTCACACAGGAAAAGAAATCTAATAAGACAACATTCACTTTAACATACGCACTAGGCTTTCATTGAAATTGCTAATATTTTTCCGACTTGCTATGCTCGAGACTGTTTTTCTCGAAATGTGTATTTAGACTAGTCACAGAATATTTTACACCTATTCAAATCGATTTGCTACAGTTTTTCATTCGCGCACAGTAGAATTTACTGAGTCGACTGGAAAATTTGTGGTTGGTCGCGATAAAGTTCCGGTGATAACAATTTTACAACTGAAAGTTGAAAACAAAAAGTTTTCCGGACGAAGTTGATTTGGAGTTGCTGTTTTGTCGTTTGTATGTTATGAGGCAGAATATAAATTGCAATTATTAAATGGAAAATGATAAATTAAAGACGTATCAGTGTCTTGTTTTTGGTTTCAAAACATAATTTTCAAATACCGACTCTATTTCTTCTATATCTCTAATAGAACCTTAGATAGGAATATCTGTCGTTGTAGCTGTTAAATTTTTCTGTTGCTTCGACATTATGTTTAAGTTACTTTGGCAAATCACCATGCAAAGGATTACACTCGAACAACGTCTCTAAGTAGTAGAAATCTAGTTCCGAAATTCGCGTTCTGTGCACCAAACTTGTGGAGTACATCGTCCAATTTATGATACTCATGACCGTCCATCTGAGCAACTCATACGCAAAACGATGGAATGATTTATAGGCCCACGTATATTTTGAAAATGTTCATCCAACACGTGTTCGTACAGTGCGCACCGAAACAGCGATCACTGCTATAGAGGATAGTGTGACTGTGGATCCAAATTGACCGATTCGACGCTGTTCTCAACAACTTGGCCTCTGTCCGTCCATTACATGGACAATTTTAACGAAATATCTTGGAATCAAGCTCTATACGATGCAACTAGTGCAGCAATTGAGATCATTGGACCATCGTTTGCGTTGCACACTCGGTAAATGGACTGCGAATGAGTTGAAAGTTGAACTGCATTTTTACCGTCAAATCATTTTCAGCGATGAGGCTCTTTTTTGGTTTAATGCGTTCTTATGTAGATAAGCAAAACTTGCCATTTTCGGTGTAAAGATAATTCTCAAGAGACTTTGGAAGTCACATTACATCTGGAAAATGTACTGTATAGCGCGGTTTGCATGGCTTTATTGGTTTAGAAAAATTTATGTCTTTAAAAAAACATTCCATTTAAAGAATTGGAAATAGAAAATACGAGAGGAAAAGCAGTTCTGAAGTACCGATACAGAAGATCCACAAGATTTTTTTTTGTCGAAAAATAACGTAAAAATTAAAACTTATTTTTTCTTTAAATAAATAACAATATTAAAACTTTTTCTCATAAAACATTAATGGTTTTTTTGAAAATAAAATTAATTTCATAAAAATAACACTAATTTTGACAAAGTGCAAAAGTGTGTATTTCGACAAAACACATCCTTTTAAATGCTACTTGAAGTTTTAAAAGCACATTTCCTATTTGTTATATTTGTTTTAAACCTCTAAAAACTTTTTTTTAAAAATCTTGAACTTATTGACACATTTTTGACTAAATACTGTGTAACGTATTTCGATAGAAAGAAAATCAGAATTTTTTTATTGACTACATTTTTAAGGTGTTACACCACAGTAGAAATTTCACGAAATGGATTTTATTTCTATTGGCCTCAAAAATCCTTCAAATCCTCTAGAATAAAAGACAAATTTTTTATATCTGCCAGAAATTGTTTTCATTGAAATTTCAAGCTTGTCTCGACCCCTCCCGACTGCGTTTTTTCTCGAAACACGTTTTTTTTTTCAAATCGGCACCCAGCATAATTTAAACAATTTCCTATTTTATCACTCCAAATTAATATCACATCTTTAAAACAATATTCCGCATAGAAATACGTAGCCGATTTTCGATGAGTTAATATTTCGATTTTTTTCGACACAAATAAATGCTCGTTTTTGTGGAAGTAAAATGAACTTTTTTATCAAATGCTCGCCAATTTAACAAAAATGAATATTTTCAAAATCCCCTACGTATTTCTTTAGCTATACTTATGTAGTTTAAGAAAAAAGATATTATTTTGTTCCAGATTAAATTTTGTTGCACGTCTACTGCATGCCAAAAAAACCGTCCCGCAGAAACGGCTGTTGGGCAGCCATTTTGTAATATTTTTTAATTAACAAATTTTTGTTGCAAACTTCAAAACATGCTTAATAAGGCCCTTAAAAAAATTACCGTGTTACTTTTCCTTCCATTTAAAAAAAACTTTAAATTTTCACTCTCTATTGTGGTGTAACCTCTAACCTCTTAAGAAAAAAATTTGCATGAAGGGGTGGAACAGAACATACCGGCAGGAATCGGATCGATATACAAGGGGTTGAAGCGAATCAGAAGTAAGGAAGACATTTTAGAATATGCATATGGATGTTATTTACGAAATTTCAACTAGCTCGTATCCGTATTGGATCTTATCCTTCTGAAACTGAAAGTTTTTGTGCGTCGTGAAGCCTTTTTTTTGGAAAATAATTGGTGCCTTAAATTGGAAGAATACAATACAGGTTGCTGTTGGTTTCAACAGAATGGTACTACAGCTGATACAGTCTGTCTTACTCGCTCCTTTTTGAAAGAAATGTTCCCCGGTCGACTAATCTTTTTACGAGAAGCAACCGAATGGTTCCCTGCTCCCCTTATTTGAATCCTTGTGACTTTTTTTATTGAAGTTTCTCAAGGTAGAGGTTTTTAAATATCGCCCTCGAACCTTACAAGAACTCAAGGAATCGTTGAAGAAATCTTCGAATGGCTTCAAACGTGCATCGTCTATTATTACCAATATTTTGACGGCATTCTTTTTAAAACATTCCCATAAAATCTTATTATATGTGCTTCGAATAAATAAAACGGCACCGCTTTTTTAAAATTCATAAAAAAAATTTTAAATTCAGCTTGTAAATATGAGACTTCATTATGTCCCACGTTGTAAATTAAAAACACATCGCACCGAAAAAATAAATATTATATTGAAACTAAATATTATAAAGAATTTAAACTAAATTTTTATCAAATTAATTTTAAATGCCCCTTAATTACTAGTTAATGGTGAATTGTTTTTAGCAGATACATTCAATAAGAAGTGAATTACAACAAAGGAAATTGTTTTTAAAATGCATATGCACATGTACACAGATTTATTTTTACACTAATCCATTCGAAAAATAGTTTTTAAGTATAGCCAAATTTTCATGATCCTTCTTAATTTTTATAAGGTCAACATATATTATTTCAGGTTCAGAATATGTTTTTTAGCAATAACTGAAGGGACTTCTCTAAAAAAGTTTCATCTGTTCAACTTCTAGACTTTGCAGTGTCAATAGGATCTTTCCGACCAATTCTATTTAGTGGAGCTCTCTTTTGGTGTTTTTTTTTTAAATTCTCTGACAACACGAAGTCAGCAATCGGCGTAAAAAGATTCGTCCAGGTTGATTTTAAAGACGTTTTTCTTGCTTTTGATAAGTTGTTTATATAAAATAGAGGCTTTTTAGAAGGCGCCCTTTAATTGTACAGCAAAAATCAAGTCTCTTAATAATTTTAATTTTATTTTTGCAAATTATTTTATTTTCATTGCAGATATAAATTGTTTGAAAATTTTCAGCAATTTAAAAAAGCATATTCAAATCTGGAATTATCAAAAAGTGTATTTTTTCATTTTGGAACCCGAAATGTTTTTATCACAAGCTCAAAACCACTGCTTTTTTTCTGCCAGCAAATGTTTTGTAAATGCACATTTTCAAGGATGTTAAAACAAATTTGATTGACATGCTGAAATGGATTATATATTGTTCCAAAAAATATCTTCAAATGGTTAAAGGAATTTCACATCGTTCAGGGATCCAATTATTATCAATTGAAGTAACTTTTGATAACCGACGCCAAATACTTTATTTATTTTATGATGATGATTTTTAACTTCCCAGTTCCCTATGGGAAGTTATTGTAATGGGGTCGATTTTGCGAATCCCAAATTTTGACATATCTCCACGTTTTAAGGTCTCTAGAATCCAAATCCATCGTTTTAAGAGAGATGTCTGTGAGTGTGTATGTGCGTATGTACGAATGTGCGTTCGGAATAATTTTTCGTCTCGATTATCTCAACAACCAAAGATCGGATTGACGTGGGACCGGTTGTAAACGACGCGTAATTACGTAACTTAGAACTGAATGACTTTTCAGCAAAATCGATTGGGCCGTTTTTTATTTAGGATGAAAAACTGAAAAAACGACTAAAAATTGCTTATTTTTAAACTGTTGATACGCACTATTAATTCGTGCAGATACCAAATACCTTCATAGTAATGTTGTTATTATTGTGCGTTTTAGCAAAATTGTGATCAAATTTGTAAAAAATGTTATTTAACAAAATTGTGATCAAATTTGTAAAAAATGTTATTTAACAAAATTGTGATCAAATTTGTAAAAAATGATATTTCAAAAAAAAGATTAATTTATAAAATTCCAAACTTATATTATCAGGTTTGGGTGAATGGAAGTAGAGACGCTAATGCAGTTAATAATTGGATATTGTTATAAATAATTTAATATTGTTTATAACAATCAAACAATATTAGTTATAATCTGATATTGTATATATAAAGTCAATTATAATTATTCAGTAACGGTCAAACATTCTTAATAACGAATGATTATTGTAAATAATAAATAAATACCCTCAATAATAGTTGTGGATTCCGAGGCCGAGATGCAGAACGAAGTTGAGGACAAGAAGGATGACGAGGACGAAGAGGACGAGGTTGCCGAGGCTGCCGAGGCTTTGGTAGAGGATGACCAGGTGGTGGAGACGTCTTCCTCTACCAAAGCTTTTATGGTTAGATAAAAAATTGATAAAAATAATAAAATTAATTATATTAATTTAGAATAATAATGTTTAATAATAGTAATTATTAATAAAAGCAAATTATAGCTTTTTATTCACCCCACTGGGAAGTTAGTCGTGTGGGCCTTAAGGGTCGCACTTAGACCACATTTTATTATGATTTAAATCAAAACTGAACGAAAAAGAAATTAATTTTTTTATAGAGTTTTAAGGGAATAACTCAATTTTCTTCAACCACAAAACTATCTCAAAAAGCCTAATAAACGTGATTTTCTACAAATGTTATAGTCTCAAATTCGAAACAAACCAAGTGTTTCTTAGACTTAAACGAAAACACGATCTTATTTTCACAATTTATCAAAACAAATCTTCATTTCTAACAAATAACCGATGCAGATGACCAACATGTGCAAATAAATTATTTGGCACGACGACAAGAAAACACAGACGCATTAGATACAGATACTTTCATCTTGTTATAGTCCAATAAAGTTTTAAAATAATCACAAGCTGGCACGCAATGGATCAAAAAAGTTCAATAAACTCAGTCATATTTTAATAATATTCTGTGCTTAGAAAAAAGTGCTCATTTCGTAATACTTAAACTAAATTTTTTTATATTGGATCTATTTCCTATAAAAAAATTTAATTGTATATTATTGCAAGGTGCATTATTTTTAAGGGACATGCAAACCAAATTAAATATATAAAAAAAACTTTTTCGAAATCATGTTGGCTGTTGTCGGAACAAAAATAGCACGAAGCAGCATGAAAATGAACAGAAAGTCCACGTTATTTTTGACGAAAATATAAACATTTACAAATTAAACAATGCCATTGAACTATCTGAAGAATGAGGAAGTGTCGTTCACTCTTAATGTTGTAGTATATCAACAATTAATTTTGAATAATATTGGCAAGGATTGACATTGAAATTGAATTTACTAGGAGAGGCTCCGACTTTGTAGTCACAGATTTGAATGAAATTTGGCAGATAAGTACAAGACGTCAAGGATATTCGATCCTTAAAATATTAGACCGCAGCACTCCCCCCTTTTTGAGAAAAACGCCGTTAAAGTTTTTAGCGTCGGTTATGGATTAGTGAGTTTTGACATCTGACAGAAGCTGTGCAGTGTAGGTAGCAGTGCTAAGAGCCCGAGATCAAGGGGTCGTGTGTTCGATCCCCACTCGAAGTATTGTTTTTCTTTTTGAATTATTGTCGTCGTCGTGTGTTCGATTACCGGGGTGAGTATTGTTTTTGCGAATAATTGTGAATGTAATTTTTTATGGTGAATCAGCGATGTTCACCTACAAATACATTTATTTTTACAAATCAGCAAACTGTTCGTTCATTTCGATATGTAGTTAGTAACAATTTTGAAAGGAAAAAATTAGGGAGGAAATTATGTGATATTAGAAAATTGACAAATTAGCTAAAATGTATTTATAAAATATTGCTATTTTGTTTGATCTGAAGTTCCAGCTTTTCTATCGTAGAAAATTGTACTCATTATCGTATGCTTTGCAGATGACTATTCTGCATACATATTACGTGGAACTAAAGTTTCGACTATAAACAAGCTGGCTAGTTCAATAGTGGAATATTTTTCGTTTGAAAGCAGGCCTCAAACTGTGCAAACACATAAATTGCCATATTGTCCTTTCGAAAAGTAAATTTTGTGTCCATTAAATGTTCCATTCGTCTGTTATTTTTGAGGAATTATAGTTCCCTCCTAATTTCACATATTAAGCTGTTCAAAAAGTTAGGAATCCAGCAACAGAGGGCGCCACAAACAAAAAAAATCTATCTTTGGTAGAACAAAACCTTCAAACGACCACATGTCAAATTTCATGTACATCAGTATTTGTGCCACAGTCGAAGAAAGTGAACAACTTTGAATTTTTCTCATTTTAAAAAGAAAACAATCATTTTCCAAGACGACAATGCACCATCTTACACATTGCTTATTGCACTGGCAAAAAGGAATGAATTAGTCTTCGAAATTCTTTCTTTCTCGCCATATTTGACTCCCAGCGACTACTATCTGTTTCCAAACCTCAAAAAGTGGCTGTCGGGGAAGCGTTTTACATCGAATGAAGAAACCGATCACGCAACTGACAACTATTTTAGACTGCTTGACAAATCGTATTATTTTAAGGATGTGAAAATATTTGAGGATGGTTGGACTCAGTGTATCGAGCTAAAAGATTATGTTGAAGAAAAAAATCAAATTTTGCCAAAAAAAATGTGTTTTCATTGTTAGGCACCTTACTTTTTGAACAGCCTAGTAGATATTGTTGCAATGATCTTCATTTATTGGATACATGCCCATTCCTTTAACTATAATCTTTTTGCGCATACATTTTCGCCATTTCTGAAATCATCAAAACACTACGTTATGTCACTGATGATGTCACCCAAGTGCTAAATTCTATTTTATAGAAGTTAAAAAAATACTTTTGGCACTTAGAAGTAGCTTCTCTAAACTCAAATCAAAAGTTTCAACTGTTACTTTCACTAAAAAAACTGTTTTTTTTCTAAACTTCTAAATATTTTCGCTTGCTTTCATTTCAAAGACGTGTCTGTCATTTTTCATAATCCGATAGCGGAACTCAGTGTTCCTCAACGTTTATTGTCTAATAAATACCGCGTTAAGCTCATTTATTAGAGTAGTTTTAATAATTAAATAATATATCACCAAAGTCAGGGAGATTTCGAATCACTGTGTGCAAGCGTCGGCGGTCGAAGCTAAACAGGATAAAAGGGTCCTTGCTTGCGTGCACTCCACTTGACCACTAGATGTGCTGACGCCGTTTTGGAGTCCCTATCAAAAAGTTATTAGGCTATTTGATCTGTGTAGATCTGGGAATATTTCGGATAATGAATATATCGAACATTCAAGCATTTTGCAATATGCAGACTTTGCAAGGAACTCAAATTTGCATAGAAACGAAGGTGTAAATTTAGTGCATTTTACGGATTGTAGAGAGTCTCCAAAATTAGCCAGGAATTCCAGAGAGCTTATTGTATATCAAGTTACGAATAACTGCACATACGCTTTTTGAAACAGTGCAGTGCACATAAGAAAATAAAAATCAATGGCGCAACAGTCCAAATTGGGTCAAAGCCAAGCGATAATGTTCGAGTTACTTCATTTACTTGGTCCACACAACACTAGAAGGTGAAGTGCATAATGCATAATTTTCGATTCAAGGTCATTGTAAGATTTGCTACAATACTGGAAAGTATGGATCAATGCTAAATAGAGAAAAAAGCATTGAAAGCTGATACCGACAAAGCAGGACCAAATCCGATAGTCGACTTTACAGATGGAAACATACGATACATGTTTTCGTACCAAAAGAGCTCTTCAAAGCATAAAGTCGTTTTTTTCCTGCAGCATTTTTAAGGTACTAAAGTACACAGCCCTTCCTTATAAAGCGTCTGCTAGCTCTGAAAAAACCAAGAAAATCTCATTGATCTTGCAAAAAAGAATGATGCCACTCCAACGCTGTGGATTGTTTGGACTGAAAATATTTTTGCTAATATGTATCTCATCTCTCATCAACAGTTCCTCCTCCAACTATTTCCATAAAACCAATAATTCATGGCATACTATTTAAATTTGTCTGCATACCAACAAAACTTATCAGAGCTAGACTTTCAAAAATACAAATTTTTCTGGAAAGAGACTTAACTACCTGAATCAAAAAAGATACTTTCCATTCCTCTCGCCGAAGCTCTTCAGATTTACAAATTCAGCCACTGTAGTCACTAATAGAACACTAATCGGACTCTATAGCTTTGTGGGAAAACCATTTGTGAAATTTCCACACTCGTTCAGTTCGTCTCGGCCGATGAAAGTATCTTGAGTTTTCCGCGATCAAGATCTTGTCAGTGTGAGTGTATTATACCATCCAAATCGTTCACTAAGTCCTATTTGCCCAGCTCGGATCGCCTCAAATAGATTGAGCTACTTAAATCGAGGAAAATTATACCCTAGTGATTCTTGTTTTTTCTTCAAATTTAAATGTGAAAAAAAATATGGACTAGTAATATTAGTATATTTTTATAAATAAAAAGCGAAATTATGCAGTGATCAAGCCTTGGTGCCGTTGCGTTTAAATATGCATTACATAATAGCATGAGTGAAAAGAGTCGTTAAAAAAATTTGAATAGTGAAATAATAATGAGGTCTAGTTAATAGTGAAGTGATTCTGAAATAATAATATTTTTTGAAATAGTAAATTTGAGTTATTTATTTTCAATATTAAGTGCGAAAATTTGAATCGAAATATTTACAAAAAAAAGTGTCAAGCCAAGAACAAAATTATACGTTCTTACGTCCATGAAAGTTGAAATTCTTCCTCGTAGTTATAAATAGCAAAAAGTTGGATTGTGTTCAGTTCCCGGGATATGTGCAGCTCTTGATTGGATTTATAAATTTTAAGTAAAATAAAATGAGTGTAAGTAGCAAGCCGTTGTATTTGTAACAATTTTACCCTACTTATTCGTTCAAATGTAGAAAAATTATTCTAGTTATTTATATTTCATATCGTAACATCCTCATTCCGAATGTCTTCATCTCAGTTTTTTCTTCACCAAAAAAAAATTCAATTAAAAACAAACAAACAAAATGGCAGACCTAGCGCGATTGAAAGTGTACAACACATTCAGCTCGTTATTTTTCCGTATTTTATTTTTCTATTTTATTTTTAAAACGTGCCAATTTGATTTGGCGACAAATCTATATTTAAACTTATGTAGGCCTTTCTAGTGTAACGATGGCAGTGGCATCGACTGTAAATTATTCAGAACACATACAAGAAAATACTTTGGGGCACATTTGGCACAGTGTTTCAGGAAAGGAAATTTTCTTCAAGACAATTGAGGCACATCAAGTTGATTGATTTGGATTGGATATCATTGATGTGATTGATTTGGGTTCACCGGAAGGATTTTGATATTTTAGTACGTTTAATGGTTCGCAGATAGGAAATCGCAATAAAAATTTGTAAACTGGAGGATGTGATCGTTTGACTAGAACAACAAGAAGCGTAATGAAATGTTTCGATAGAAAGTAGAGGATTTTTGTACTCATGGGTAGGCCTTGAATGCGTTCTTAGCTTGCTATACGCGCGATTTTTTTAAAGTAAAGTAACGTAGAGGTGCCACTGAAGCGCTAGGTCATAGAAGGGTGGGCCCAGGTAGTGGCATCTTCGTCTGGCCAGCTCCATAGAAGCTTTTTTCGCCTTCAAGGGTGGCATGGCCGTCCAAGAGATTGTTTGCTAGCGAATGGTAAGCAATAATTTTTCTTGATTTTTGTTCCAAGAGGCTTTTTAGTACTATCGGTTAAGCCTTGATCAAATTTTTTTCCAAGTTTGCGTGTGAGCGTTTTGAGCAAAGTACCGTAGGAGGTATAGCCTCAAAATCTTAATAATTTGATTTTTTGTGTTGATTTCTTTGATCGGAAATAGCGAGCGGTCATTTAGATGGCTGAATCAATTGAAATGAGATTCGGGGTGTCAAAGCTAGAGACACGACATTACGCGTCTATCTGAGCTGGCCTGCCAGCAACCATTGCTTTTCCAGCTAGATAGATGCCGAACCAGAATTAGTCTGCACGTCAAAATGGTTCGTTACCTCGTCCCTGGGACTGAACGTCCATTAGGTCAACGAGACGAAAATTCTGTTGACAAGAATTTTCGTTGCGATATTTTTCGCTAAATAATATTTCATTACAGAAGACCAAACTTAGAACGAAATAAAATTGAAATGATAAATCAAATACTATTAATTTTAACTGCTAGTTTATCTGGTAATATACTTTAACGATACGCTATCAAAAAATAGTCCATTGATAGCAGATTGATCAAAAAAAAGTAATTAATTAGTTCTTGAGTATCTACCAAAGGTATTATTCTACCAGCACAAGAGCTTCCCCAGTGTTAAAACCGGGGGGGCGGGGGGTGAATTAAATGTCAATAAATACATCACTTGCTTGAATTATTTTAATCAATAGAAAATCAACATTAACAGGTTCGCAGTTTCAAAGGACATGTTTGCAAGCAGTTCTCGTTCAAATTTTGAAATCAATGATGAAGTTCTTTTTTTATTTGCTCATACGTGTATGATTCATGCATCTTATATGATTCATAGAACATTAAACCTATTAAAACAATTAACAACCCAGTTCCGTTTGAAAAGTTGACCAGTCCATGGGTTAGTCAAAATAACTGCCAAAAAATACGTTGAATTCCAAAAAATGTTATAAATTTCAAGCGAAAATACGAAACTCTTCATATTTTATTTCGAAAGATCGTTTTTCAGGTGCAATCAGTGTATTAAAATATATTTTAAACTGTCTTTTTATTATTATAACCAGTGAATATAGAAGGGCTATTCCAATTTAAGCGAATAAAAAATTAGGTCCAGGATGAAGCTTGGTTAATTTCTTAGTCTTTCTTGCATCTTTCGGGTCTGAAAAATTTATCTAAGTCACCGTCATTTTATTTGAGTTGAAAATAAGACAACGATTTAACTCATCTTAAATGAAAATAAAACCAAAACGGTTTCGTATACTTTTTGTTTTAAAAGATACTCTGAAAATAAAATATTACCCAGTTGAATGACAAGTTTCATGATACTGAAAGGACTTTTATTTTACATCTAGACCATGATTACGTATCTAAATCACCAACGCATATGTCTGGTATATCCTATTTAAGATTTCTTCTGAACTTAAGTAAGTATATTCTGTGTTGCAAAGTGGTGCATTACTATTTTATTGATTAGCTCTGCATTCTAAAAAATAATCTCTCAATCTTGACAACCCGTATAAGGCCTGAATGATTGAGGACATCATTTTCATATTCGGGTAACATTATTCGATCGTAATGGTATTTTTCCTGTGATATTCTTATCTGGACATGAAGGACTTCTTCGCTAATCACCAGATTGTCTTGAATAATAATGATTTGGAGCCCCTTCCGCACTATAAAGTTTACACAGAGATATGCCAACGACAGGACTCGTATTACGCATCATTTGATATAATGCTGACAAATTTGAACATGTGGGCATCCTATTTGGATGAGGAGCGAATAATTTACTTCCTAGCATCATGACAACTTGCCTTTCAAGTGTGGTAAACTGCTCGCCACTCCTAATTTCATCCTGGTTATGGGCCGGGCACTCCAAACCCTATCACAATCAATTGAAATGGTTTTCAGGCCCCTAGGATCGTTCAGCATATAACCTAAGGGAATACTCCTAGCATCGGAAAATCGACTGTGGACTTTGTCATTTGCATTGTGTCTCAATATATAATGAATTCCTATTGTTTCTCAATTCTTAATAGGATAATTTCGGTAGCACTTAGACGTGGCAGTCGAGCAGCAAAATTGTTTAAACTCATTTGAAAATGGGTTTATATCAAACTGAGACTCACCCTTTCAAACGAACAATTAAATTATCTAAATAACAAAATTATTTAAAAATTGTACCCATTGAATTTCGCTAGTAAAAATAAAATCTATTTCAAAATAAAATTTAACAATATTTTATAAGAACTTTTTCTAAACCAATTAAAATATAACAGTCCAAAATGGAAACTTGACAAGCTGCCATCGAAAATTGGCATAAACTCTATATATTTTTTTACATTCATCAAATTGGTCACGATCAAAATATCTAATTTTAAATTTTTTTTGAAAAACTGTGTTAGAAATTAGTTGGCACAAAATTCAACCACGTGCCCTTGGTAAAATGGTGTTGATGCAATGATGTGTTGGCATTGTCTTTAGAATAAATTTAATATTGATTTGGATATTTTTTTATAAATTAGGCTCTATTGTCTAATTCAATACCTTAAAATTGTTTTGAAACTTATTAATGTTTTTTCTAATAATAACATTCCTGAGACAATCTTCATGCAAAACAGCTTTTATAAATATTTAGGCACACATATTTTGCGACCAGAATCGTTGAACATGTGTATCTGACAAACAAAACCACCTCAATGCATTGTAAACGGTCCGACGTGGTTTGAAATGCGTCAATCATAAATACGTATTTTCGAGGCAATGTAGATGAGGTATTAATGTCAATGTGTAACGTATTTTTGAAATGCCGTCATCAATTTGCTTATTTATCTTCAAACATCTATTGGCACTATGCATTAGATATTTTATTTGCTTCCGAATAATGTGCTCAAATGAATCAAAAAGTGATGCACACAAAATAAAAAAGATTAAGGATTCCAAAGTTAAAGGATTATTAATAATACTATAGTAAGCGAAGAAAAAAAAACTTTCTCTAATGTTTAATTGACCATTAGTCGATTACAAACTTCAGTTAAATATTTACAAGCAGAGAACATAACTGCTGAAAATGTTTTGGTATTCAAGAAATTGTAGCAAACTTTATTCAAAAACATCGTCGTCAACAGAATCTTTCCAAGAATAATTAAAAAAAAAATTTAAAAATATTCACACGTTTGGGATACCTGAACTTTCACTATAATACCACTAAAAAAAGAAACCTTTACAGCCTAGCAGTATTGACGAAATCATGAAAAACTTTTCTGGGTTAATGAAAAACCACATACTGTTTTACTTTCGTTAACAAAAGCCTATAAAATATTTGAAAGAATCAATTGACAGTTAAAAACTTCATGATTTAAAACGAGTTCAGGTCAGTAAACTGTAGGAGCATACGCCATTTTATCGCAAAGTATTTAACTGATCAACTGCTAAGCCTGAACATGATAATGAACGCATTCCAAAATATTAACAATACAAGAAAATGTTTTTTTTTATTTAATTTTGAGCACATTAAGTTCTGTTTCTTACAAAAGCAACGTATCCTAAATTTCGTTTTTTAAATTTATTTTTATAACTTAGTGTTGAGAATGTAACATAACACAAAGTACAAACTCGATGATGTAAGCAAGAAAATATATCATTTCTAAAAAAATACGTGCTTTTGTATTGCTTTCTTTGGTTTTGGTTTTAGAACATTTTGAAAAACGCATGAAAATTTGTATAAATGAATCTATCGAAACCATTTCTGAGCGATGTTCCATTTTCGAGCGAAAACTTTATTTGAACTCCTTGAAAAGAATTATCAAATATAAGCTAACCGAAAAATTTATAATTTAAATTATTCAATTTGAAGAAGGATCAATGATTTTATGGGAGCGTCCACGAAAAATGATGTCATCACAATAGGAAGCAGTAGAAATTGTGAAATATTCATGGAAATATTAGTGCCTGTTATAATTTCTAAGCTTAAAAATTTTGCTTCACGAAAAGGCAATAATTGTTCAAAATTGTTGGTATTTTCGGGACTATAATAAATAACGAAAAACCATTTAGATTCTTATTTAATTGTCAAATATGTATTGATATGGAAATATGTAGCAACTTTTTATAGAACTCTAAGAAAACAAATATTAAAGATTGTCAAATCCAAAATACGGATTCAAAAGAATAATCTATCTATGTAAGTCTAAAAATTGGTAATACTTTAAAAATATTTTCAACATAAGCGTGGATATTCTAATGAAAAAAATTCATTAAAGCTAAAGACTCGTGTCAGCTTGTTTCTCTAATCTTAGCAGACTACTACATCAATTAGTCAACGAATTTTTTTTTCCAAAAGATGCTACCAAAAAAAATCAAACCTACACACGAGTTTGTAAGACAGCGTTAATTATTACTTTCCATCCAAAGAATTTTTTTAACAACTTGAATTTCGAAACGATCCAAGATTAATTTTACATTCCCACAACACACTTAAGGCTATTTTTAAAAAAATATTTCTTCTGCACTCGAGCAAAAAAAAACTATAAACATATTGTGCATACCATGGGCCATCATCGTCCAAACAATTCGAAGAAGAACCATTAAGTTTGGATTATGGTGCGTTCTTGAAACATCCAAGAAGCGATTTAGTCTATTTTTTCCCCAAAAATTTTGGTCCAATCGCATTCAAGTGGATTTACAATGCCTGTTGAAATGTGATTTTGCAATGTTTATACAACCGAGCTTTGTTTAATATACACTTTTGCAGTTTATTTGAATTTCAACGTTTATTTGAGGAATTTCAATGTAAATTGCAAGTTCATTGGTTAGAGTAAATATAAAATGTTGATATGATGAATGGGGATTTACAGATTCGCTGTGGAAGCCATGGGCGATTGTAATGAGATTTTCAATTAAAATATTTTTTTCCTGGGATTTATGTGCATTTTTAAAAAACCTTGAACTCTAAATTTGATTTATTTATTTCTGTAGATTTCTGGAATTTTGTAAATTCAAACTAACTCAACGCATGCTTAGTTGATTGATTCTAGTGCAGAACAAAATGGCTCCGTGCAAAACTTTAGAATAAAACTCATCCTTAGCTCTCAAATTTAGCTGCTCGTAAAGGATACCTCATTCGAGATTAGTAAGAAATTTTATTTTTTTCTAATGCGGAGTAAACATCTCATTAAGATCATACTGTTATGTCCTTCTTTATCACAATTTAGCACGTACGAAGAGCACTTATTTGCGACTCGGCTTTAGCTCATGCAACATTTGGCGGGCAAAATCGAACCGTTAGGCGGGCAAAATCAAACCGTCACCTCCTCGTGGTGCCCGCTGGATACCCAACTAACGACGGTAGTGGCGAGTGTGGGACGCCATATTCCTGCTTACCAGCGTGGGGCTAGCAACCCTGCCTGGCATTACCCAATTGCTACGAACCCTGAAACACGGCCTCGGATTGGATTGGATAAACGGAAAAATATGACGAGCTAAGACGGTTAGCTAAAAAAATAGTCAGACGCAAGCGTAGAACCTATAACAACCAGACTATCCAAAGGATCAATGACGATATGTGCAGAAACGACACACGGGACGCCTATGCAGCATTGAAGCGACTTAGACAAGGCTACAAGCCGCAATCAAGCCTATGTAGAGACAAGCAGGGAAATATTTTAAGCGACCCAGACGACATTAATCACAGGTGGACTGAATATTTTTCTGAGCTACTAAACCCACCATCAGTAACTACATCCCTGCCAATAACGATTCCTGAAGATGCTGACCTATGCAGTCCATCTTCGTCAATACCATCTATTGAAGAGGTGCAAGCAGCCATACAACAGCAAAAACCAAATAAAGCACCCGGAATCGACAATTTACCAGCAGATCTCCTTCAAAAAGGTGGACCAATACTAACACACCGCCTCCACCAGATCATCTCCAAGGCATGGGTCGATGAAAAATTACCTGATGATTGGCGGACGGCCATCATATGTCCCATACATAAGAAAGGAGATAAGCTTAGATGTGACAACTACAGAGGCATTTCACTGCTGTGTACGTCCTACAAGATCCTGACCAAAATTATTGAAAAAAGATTGACACCGTACACTTCCACAATAATTGGCGAATACCAAGGCGGATTCAGATCCGGTATGTCGACGATAGATCAACTATTCTCAGTAAAACAGGTGCTGGAAAAGTGCTGGGAATACAATATTGACGTGCACCAGGTCTTCGTAGACTTCCAACAAGCATACGATAGTATAGATCGAAATATACTATATAAAATAATGCTTGATTTTGGGATACCTATCAAACTAATACGAATGACCAGACTAACGATGACCGACACACGATCTAAAGTCAGATGTCAAGGAGATCTGACTCAAAGCTTCGACACCAGCTCAGGTCTTAAACAGGGTGATGGCCTCGCCCCCACACTCTTCAATTTGGCCCTAGAGTATGTCATCAGGAAGATTGCAGTAGACAATGCGGGAACGCTACTCTTTAAGTCTACTCAAATAGTAGCGTACGCCGATGACATCAACGTCATGGCCCGATCTCTATCTCGTGCCAAAGAAGCGTTTACTGAGCTGGAGTCAGCGGCTAGGCAAGTCGGCCTAAGGGTCAATGTGAACAAGACCAAATATATGACCCAGTCAAGGAAAAAGACGCCAAATAGACAAAACATGACGATAAATAACTACAGTGTGGAAAACGTTAACTCTTTTATTTATCTTGGTGTCAACCTCGCCAAAGACGGGAATGAAAAGGACGAAATTGAACGGCGAATTGGTCTAGCCAATAAAATATACTTTTCAGTCCTCTCGGTGATTAAAAGTAACAAAGTGCACCGAAAAAATAAGCTGCGCATCTATAAAACGATCATCCGTCCTGTATTGATTTACGGATGTGAAACATGGACTTTGACTCAAGCCTCAGAAAAAAGGATTGACGTCTTCGAACGCCGCATTTTGAGACGGATTCTGGGGCCCGTGAAGGACGGACCGGACTGGCGAATCCGGTACAACCATGAGTTGTACGCTCTTTATGACGAGCCACCGGTATCGATTCTGACGAAACTGCTACGACTTCAGTGGGCTGGCCATGTGGAGCGTATGGATGACAGGCGAATTCCCAAGCGCTCCATGAAAGGCCGAGCAACAGGAAGCCGCCCACCAGGAAAACCACGCAAACGATGGGAGGATGCAGTTGACAACGACAGCGAATCCTTGCTGGGATTCGCTAATTGGAGGACGCGGTCGCTGGACCGAGACAGTTGGAGGCAGTGTCTTCGGGAGGCCAAGGCTCGATTTGGGCTGGTGCGCCATTGATGATGATGAACATTTGTCTAATAACATATACATATGTCTTACATTTGCCTGCAGTGAAAATCTTTAAAAGGTCTCATTGGCTAAATACTTGGAGCTAATCCTAAGAGTGTATTAAATTTTTTGAAAAAATAAACATCAATATTTCAAGTACCTCATAACCCAGTTACATTGCCACAAAAGCATATGCTTATGATTCACGAATTTGAAAACATCACGAAGCATGGAGACGGTTTTTTTACTGAAACACATTTTAAATAGTTGTGGTCTGAGAATATGGATACATAACGTGATTATCTAAAATAGCTTCATGAGATACAATTATAAAATTTCCGCCTTTAAAGTAGATTCAGAAACGCAAAAAATAACATCCTACGATTGGCATCGTTGAATTCAATTTATTTTTCAAAAGTTGGGAAATATTTTGATGGTAGCACGACGTTTCTCTTGTAGAGTCAAAAAGTATGGTGAATTCGGAAAACAACTACTTAACAACATCTATTGTGCATGACAACATCGATCACCTAACTGGTTTTAATATGATTTTGTTACAACTACTCTCCTAGGGTGTTTTTGAAGGGTTTTCGATAACATGTGATTTTTTCCTGAAGTATGATCAAAATCATGATTAATCTCAAAATTGTGTGTTAACGTGTTCATGTTGAACGTCTATTAAAGCAAAAATAAATGTTTTAAATCGTTATATTTTCTTAGATATACTCAATCACATTCAACCTTTAAACTGTATATTTTTGCTTGTTTCAAGTCAAGAATACTATCACCCGCGTATTTTTCTCCAAATTGTCAATCGTGTCATTCCTTTCTTCAAGGAATTTGGTTTTACTTTAAGTTTTGCTAGAAATTAGACTGTTCTCACTTTTTTCGATTTCCCAAAGATACGACCAAAGATGCAATCCAAGTTACAGTTTCTGATGAAATTAAATTAACTTATCGATTTTACCGCTAAAATTGTTTATGGTTCATCAATAATAATAATTTATTTCTAATAAATCATTTCATTGTGAATTTTCTCAAGAGAAATTTTTTACACACTATGAAATTTCGTTAAAAACTTCATGCAACGCTAGAAAAATTCATACTGAAAAAATGGTTGTGATATTTGTTTATTTTTAATTCAACAAAAAACAGCATTTTAATGTAAATATATGTACGTGCATGTAGATGTGTAGACCATGATAAATGGAACAAAATTTGTTATATTTTTTTTCTTTTAAGGCAGAAGAAATTTTTCTTATCAAAGTGCTGAAGTAGCACTAAAAAGAGGCAGGCTCCCTAAAAACTAAGAAAAGCAAATAGCTATTTTTCTTTGAAATTAAATAAACGATCGTATTTTTTTTATTAAAGCAAAATATTCTTTTTGCATCAACATCCCTAAAAAATTGCATTGTCAATTTTGTGTCTAGACATATTATCGGAATAAAATCGTCCAAATCTTTTGAGGTACAAGACATTATTTACAAAAATCAATTAACGAAACTAAAAAACACATCGCGAATATTAGGAATATTTTCTGATGATGAAAATTTACTAAATTGAATTTACTATTAGTAAAAGTAGTTGTTCTATGACGATTAGTTTAAGCGAGACCTGAATCACATTTGCGTTCTATGACGCCTGTATCCACTCTTTAAATTGTTTCTGTAAATTTACTGGATGCTTGTTACTTTTATAGCGCGCTATATTTGTCCTGGGTCTCTCCTTGTACATAAAAGTGGTGTTCAAAATATTTCTTTAATTTTTCATCAATTTTTCGAGGTTTTCTCATGAAAATTTGTATTTCATTCTTTTCAAGATAGTTTTACGTCAAAAATCAAAGACTATTTTTTTATAAATTATTTCATTCAGCATTGGTAGTTCTCAGTTATATATTGCCAAAATCTTTGATACGATTTCACAATTTAAGTCACTAAATTTTTGCCCATTCCATCTCTATCTTTAAAGTTGATCTTTCATTTATTGGTACATTCTTTTTAACGCATTCAAAACGGAAGACGCATCAAGTCATCCACTAGAGTGCAGCCCAGCAACGGTTGACGTTCTTATGATGATGTGTAAAGGGTTTATTAACACAGTACCCGATCTTTTCACCTGATATGATGGTCACTTGTAGAAAATTAAGAGTTTTTATTCCATCAGTGACGCAAGTTTTAGTGAGAACGTGTCCTAGAGAAGTGTTGTTTTTTATCCCTACATCTAATGGAGTTTCACGAAAAACCAGGGATATTGAATGTTGATGACAAACATCATAGTAACAAACTTAAAAAATTAAACTCTCTCAATCCAGCCGTAAGAAATGGTAAGAACTTGAACAATTGGGACCAACCGTCTATATAGATAATTCAGGAAAATTAAAATCTCTTCCGAGATAAAAATTACGAAAGAAATTTATTGTATATATAATCCACCTAGTTCAAAAATAAATAAATAAATTCTTCCCAGGGTTCCTCTTAATAGTACTCGTGTGAAAGAAATTATTGGTTTTGCATTTTTTCCATTTATCTTACTACACTTTCAAATATCCCACCAATCGTTAATCCAGCCCTGATGCCACTTCCACTATTTTACGTAAGCTTCTTTCCGTTGGAGATTGCCACACATTTATAAATCTGTCTACTTCTAATTTTATGGTCAACTATTTTTAAATGTTTGTCTCATCACGAATCTAAATTAAGTCCATTCAGACGTAGCTAAATAATCATTTCCCCCTTTTTTCTCTACGAACAGAATTTAAACGGATTGCCAAGAGCTACATCGCCGAAATTTAAGAGCGGTCGATCGATGCCACAATGGATGGTACGTAAACTAAGCACATTTGTTTCATTAGAGTTTGTTTTACTTCCTTAAGCTAACGCTTACATGGTCCAGTTGTGTGTTCAGCAATAAACATTTTATAGTAAATATATAGTAGTCCAGAATCACGTTTAGATTTTGTGTTTGTTTAAATTTCATTTTGGGCCAGAATGAAACTCACGATCGAATTGGTCCGAAACCACCTGCTGCTCCACCTTCCGTTGGTGAAATTCCACCAGCACTTCCACCGAAGAAAAACCAATTGGAACCAGACTATGAGGTGATTGAATTTAATAGTCAGCAGTATTCGAATGCAACGCCTATGCGTCCTGTAAAAACGCCAGGTAAATTATTTCAATAATACAACCAAATAGTGGTTATCTACTTTTGAGAGTTGTTTATTCATACCTTCAAATTTTAGAAAATAAAAGAACTGATGGAATCAAATGCACTCTGTGTGGATCAAATTCTGCTTATGTACGATGCGAACAGTGTCCGCAACAATACTTCTGTGCATCCTGCGATGATATGTTCCATCGACATCCGAAACGACAGACGCATTTACGAAAGGTAATATTCAAATTTCGATGTTTCTACCGGCACACAATATCTTACAATATATTTCAAGATTTAACCTAATCTACTGCATCTCTTCCAAATAGGCCATTGAAAAACTGCAAACAATTAAACCACCCCTACCACCAAAAGCAGACTCACATGTATCTGCCCCGGTACCACCGCCTAGGCGAAATAAAAAAGGAATGCCAAGCCCTATGCCACTGCGCAAGGAACAGGTACGACTCTGCAGGATTTCTTAAGACTAGTCTTATCCCAAAAGAAGAGAAAAATAATCAGAACAATTTTCAAATTAAAATTTATTCAATAAAACATATATTTTTTGTCGCTGTGATTGATTGATTACATTTTTCTCTCTCGTTCCATCGCTAATTGTTATCGATTTCATAATTTCATTATGTACATGGCATTGCTTGTTCTCATGGAATCAAACAAAAAAACACAATCAAATATATTATTACTGTTGTAGTACTACAATTAAATTAGATCAATATTAATTTTTAAGTTAATATCCTCAATGTGAGAAGATGATATGTTGCGCTTTGATATTTCATTCCGATGTTAAGCAATATGCTTCTGTGGTGTTTTAGTTCCTTTTTTTGCTGCTGTAGTATTGACTTTTCATAGATGTTCCATCATAAACATAAACATTACATATTATATAATCGTTGCCTTGATTTCGACCAGCATTTCATTCAAAAGAAAACAAACTTACAGTTTGATATTTGCTTGTTTCGACTGAGGTTGTCATTCGGTGATTGACAACATTACATTGGCATGTGTGATGAAAGTATTCACTTGAAATTATATTCAAATCTTGCTTATGAATGTAGACATCGAGAGATAATTTTTTCTACATTATTATTTAGAAGTAAATATGCATATATGCAGGAATTATGCAAAGAAACCGTGTATACCATTTATTTATGAGTTATATTGTAATAAAAACCAATTGCTTTTAAGCAAAACGATTTGTTTTTTTTTTAATTTGAAATGTTACCACTTGTTTTCTACTTGATCAAAACAAATTTAAATGTGTGGTAAGTTTAGATACTTATGTATATGATAATATTCCTTGCGATCTGTAAATACTTTGTGGCATAATTAATATTTTAACCATAGGTTATGGGCGGTCCAGGAGCACCGGGTAATATTTCATCCCTACAACATCGCACCTCAAGTCCATCGCAGGCATTTGCCGATCGAATGGCAAATCTTCGACGAATGGCACCGAATCATACCAACCGTCCGCTTCCCGATACACCGGCAAATCAGGAACCTTTCCGCCAAACGGCCTCACCACGATCTATTACCCCGAACAGTATGCGATCGACACCTTTCGACACCATACAGCGACCACCTTCAATCGCTCTCGAGAAGATCAAATCAAAGGCTAGTGCAACCCTTGATCGAATGGCACTGCTTCAACAGAGATATCGTCAACATCAGGAAACCATGCGCAACGGAAAGATTGTAGACGATGTAGCCACACGTCGTCTTAGCAACAATTTCGAAAATCAGGTGAGTACAAGCCTCTGTTATCCCTGCAATTCGTCCCAACTTATCCAAATGCCAAATGCATTCAATCCAACTCTAGTCACATTTATCATCCGATCAATGGTCAGGACCACCTTCTCCTACACGTAATCGTACGGGTAGCATATCATCAGGACTGAATCTTGATCCTCCTCATAACAATCTTGATGCATTTTCTACTTCTGCTTCTTCATCACATTTTCATTTTCCACAACATCAACATCATCACCATCAGATGGATAATACACGAGCACCACAGATGAATCCACAAATGCGTAGTATGAGCACATCCGTTTTCAATTTAAATCAGATCGGACAAAGATATCCTGCCGGCTGGATGCCGAATCAACATATGCAACAGGTATGTAGTTTTTGTGAAGTTCAGGCTGTGAATAGTAAAAATTAAAAACAAATTAAATATTGAACATATGTAAAAACTTTATTTTGAATTCACCAAGATATGACAATCGTCAAAATTTTGAAAATACATAACAGAGGTTTAAATTTTTCGTATCAAATGTAGAAATGTTAAATCTAATCGCACTATCTCCAAATCAACTTGTCCAGTTTGCAATAGTCGTTCGAGCGAAAAGATACATTGTAGACCTTTGTAGCTAAAAATATATGAGAAAAGGGTGTCGGGAAAACAATCTATATCGACAGCTAGGCAACGATATAAATTCTGAACTCCCACAGATATGATTGCAAACTGATCGATAAATGTCGTCAAAGTCTCATCAACCTGACAAAGAGGTGTGATGCCACTCAAAAGTGGGTAACACACGCAAATTAAAGAGGTTGATCCAAAAATTTAGAATGGATTGCCTATGCTCTTGAGAATATATGTTTGCCATCCTTTCCAAAAATTGTAGTTTGATGGAAATCCTAAACCTTACAAAGAAGGTATAGTAAGACTTGTAGCGATCATTATTTTAAAAATAGAAAGACGTCGATGTTCAGCTTCACTGACTTTGCCAAATATATATTGTGCGGGTGCAATGAAACATATTAGCCACCTGGACAAAATCACATAATGGGCTATTCATTTCTACACGACGAAAAAAATATCTATTGTAGCTCATTTCCTTTCTGTCTACATTATGATAAGAACTGGTCTACAAATAATTTAAGTCATTAATTGAATCGATATTTTACAGGCACAGTCCATGGCACAATTGAATTGTATAAATTGTAGCAGTCAAGGTGGGGCATGGAATCAATGTGGCCACGATCAATGGCAAGATGGAATGAGAATGGGCAATCTGAGCGGTTCGAATATGAGTCTGAATCTCCCGCCCAATGGTTACTTTCCAAATCAGCATCCCGTTCATGGTCCGCCACCGACATGGGCTAATAATTGGGGACCACCACCGATGTATCCCTACCCCATGAATCCTATGATGGCAAACGGTTAGTAGAATACTATTACAAATATTTATATCTTATATTAATTTCTATCTATTTTTAGCTATGATGCCTCCCGCTTATCCGCCACGATCAAGAGTTCATTCTCGTGCCGCCTCGCGAGCTGGTTCACCCGCTCTTAGCATACGATCTAGAAAATCGACCAAGTCGATACGGACAAAACGTAACAGCTATGAAGAACATGAGGCGACTGACGACGAGGATTCAGAAGATGATCACCGATCGATACGCTCAGGTAAATCGGGTCTCACCAATACCTCGCGACGACAACGAAAAATTTCGTCAGCTTCTCAAAGCTACGATGTCGAGGACGAAAGTGAAGAGTTAGGTCCTGCAAAACAACGATCCTTGCAGCGATCCAGACGCGACAGCCGAGGTAGTCGTGCTGGATCAACATCGAAGCCCCTGCACAATGACTGGCTGCCAGGACGTAGACCTTCGGGAAGTTCTGCAGCTCGTGATCAGTTGTCCAGGCGGCCAAACTCTGATTCCACAATGACCCAAGATTCTGAATCTGAACACGGAACGAAAGCAATCGTGCAAGCTAAAATACAAGAGAAATTATCAAAACAAATTCAACAACAGGATTCAATGCCGAAAACAAAAACAACGCAAAGTTCCTCTTATGAGGAGGATGAGGCTCCGAGAGTGCGCAAAGAAAAACATCCATCACCACCAATAGTCACTGTGTCCAATACTAATAGCCTGACTCCTAAGGCTAGTCCGCCAAAAGAAACAGCGAGCAACGATAACAATATTCCGTTTATCGACAGTGGAACATTAGGCCCACCTCCAGTAACTCCTGAACATGAATGGGAGTGTGAGTTCTGCACATTTTTCAATGAACCAAATACAAGAATTTGTGCAATTTGTTGTAAAACGCCAACACATCCTCCAACAAAAGCTACACCCGCCGATTCAACATCATCGAATGAACATCAGCCGACACAAGAGAAATCTCTACAACCAAACACCGCAATGCAAACTATTACGAAGAAAACCAGTTCAATGAAAATATCAGCCTCTGAAGAAGATTCCGAGGATTTTAGAGGAGATAATAGCAAAAAGAAAGGTATGAAAAGAAAAATCACCTTTTGGCCGGGAACAAAATCGAAATGAGAGACAAACTACTTGAACAAAATCCTCGAAATAGTCAAAAGACGTTGTGTAGTGTGTTTTGAGGTCAATTGTCCTATATTTGAACATAGTAAAATATATAATGGAACATATTTTAAGAAGCATCAGATGAACAAGATGACATACAAGTAGAACCTTTTCGATCTAGTCACTATCCTCTTCCTGATATCAACTCCCCTTCCTTTGCATACTGTTTTTTATATTGTTCCAATTTGTAATAAAATCTAAAACTACAATCACAGTGTTTGTTATGTTATTTTCTTCGATTGATGTGATTTATCCAGAAGCCTGTTTTCAGGCTTATTTAGACGTCAGGCTAGCATGGTAGATATAGCATTTAACATTAAATATGCATGGTTCATTCAAGTTCAATAAAAACGAAATATGTACATAAATTGTCCAGAAATCTCCTTCATTTTATCAATATCCAATTATTCAATATTTAATGCCTTTATAAAAGCGCTTAAACAAAATTGCATCAATCAATGAGGTTCCCTAACAATTTTATAGGATATCAGAATATGTCGTTTGAGGATATTTGGGCTACAGTAGAGAATGATATACACGACGCAGCTTTTACTACTAATAAAAGAGATGGTCAAATCATTGCAGCAAATAATAACCAACTGAAAAACAAACCAAAAATGTCTCGAGAGCGCACTCAGAGCATTGGCGATTCTTACCAGAATAGTAACGATTCAATGAGTGTTGAAAATCAGAAAGTGTCCACAGCTTGTGGACCATCTCCACCCAAGGAAGTACAGAAAAACAATTCGAATAAAATTTCGACAGGTACCTCGCCACCGCCTCAAAGTATATCTACGCAGGTTGGAAAGATTTTCATCGTATTCAATTTGAAGGGTGAAAGCTAACATTTTTGTTTCATTTAGACGTATGAGGCGCTTCCACTACAGATGAATAGCGAAATTTCTAATCACCGACCGCCATCACGATCCTATTCAATTGCTACTCCAGGCATGTTGCCTACCAAAAATGAACAGCGGACTATGAGCCGACAGAGTTTGGTGAGCGACAGTCAAGTGAGTTTAAAACAATATTGAACGGAGCAAAATCATTTGAATTGTTGCAAACTCCTTCAAGAGCCTTCCACCTACTCCGCCCCGTCATGAAATGAGCCCGTTTGGTAGTAGCGGTCAACAAAAGTACCAGCCGAATGGTGGTCAACTTGATGCCGAGACTATAGCCTATTTGGATCAAAGTCTTCAATACTTTAAGGATTTGCAATTCAATAACAGGAGCGATAGATATCGTAGTCACAATGATTTGCGTAAGGAAGATTTATATTTGCAAAGAAAGGCCTCAATTGCTGATTATATGAACTTACAAAGGGTATTTTTTTGAATAAGATTCAATTCATTGTCTATACAATTAACCTTATCTCACTTCAGCAATATAACGAGCAACCATTCGAGCCTTACAGTCCGAGAAGAAAAGACTCAACTCCCTTTCGAAGTTCTGAAATGGAATTAGCGTTGCTTTTACGAGTAAACTCTAGAAAAAATCCCTCAATTTACTATGAATTCTATGTTGTTCTATTTCCAGGACGCTGAGCATTACAAATTTACCGCCGAGGAGCTCCAAGCGGCCTTAAAACATTGCGGCGATAGCCACCCGATCGTCTGGTTACGTGACAATTGGTCCAAGCTCGTGCAAACTGTTCAAACCCTAGCTACGAAATATGGTCAGGAGCGCAAGGAAAACATTATAGGAACAATTTCTGCAATAGAAGCTCGTGAAGCTCTACGAATCCATAAGGGTAACGTTTGGCATGCCGTCACCGAATGCATCGAACAGCGTCAACGAAAATATCATGAAATTGGCAATCGTGGTAACTATTCCCGCGAGGATATTGTTACAGCTCTGACCGCTCATCACGGGAATCTTGAATTGGCTATTATAGATCTTGGCAAGAGTCAATTGAAGCCGTTTCTAATGAGGATTTGGGGACCACCAACTGGAGTTGAAAATGAAAGTGGAAATCCTATGGAAGTTCAAGGGGATGAAGGCAATGCGAAATTTGGTTAGTATAACTACTTGTTCGTAGGCGAAGCTTTTAAGAGACACAACACAGAAATAGGCGCTCTAACTCAAATTTAATGTTAATTGTTTTTTTGCTTTGTGTGCTTCATTTGTTTGTTTATATACGTTTGCACAAATGTTTTTTGTTTAGAGAAAACAATAAATGGGCAAGAAAACGATAGAAATCTGTCTTTTAAAAATTGTCCCAAAAATCCTTGTCAAATAGTTACAATAATACCAAATGCTGCAAGTGAACATATCAAAAGTCCATCCTCAAATGAAGTAAATGTATGAATTCTCTTCTTCGTAAATTAGTTCCTGTTTTAGTGAGACGATCTTCTCAATATTGATAAATCCCGATTGTAAGCGTTCTAGTCCTGTTTGTCTAGTGAATGTCAAATATAATCATTAAATTTTTTATGTGACACTTTTCCCGGAACATAGATGCTGTATAAAGGAGTTGTATAATCCAAAATACTTAAAATATTTCCTAATTCACAATCGATTAAACTTAGGCTGAATAAAAAAAACTAATAAAGTTATTTTGTAGCTACAGATGCAAGCACCGAGTCTATTTTTACATTTAACATAATTTTGCCAATTGTATGTCCAGCTTTTGATGATAAATTAACAATAAGGCCGTTCATTCAGGTACTTTCATATCTACAACTCTTTGTAAGGATATTACTAATCAAGTGAAATATGATTCAACATTGTGACAATCCAGCCTGATGGAATTCACTCCGGGTTATTTTTACTTTACCACTATCACAAGTTCACTTTTTTTGTCCTTCTTTACAGAAATCAATCCATCAATTCAAGAGTTCTTAAATGCACATGCCGATAGTATTCCCTTGCCAATGTTCTGCGACCAAACTAGAAAAATATCACCCGGTCGATTTGCATCGCTCACAAGCCTCTCTACATTCGGATCGGAGAATAAGGAAAACTATAACGAGCCGGCGGGCAGTGGTAGGAGCTCTTTGTACACAAGCAATCAAAATCTCTTGAAGGATATCGAAACGCTTATTGGAAATATGGAACTGAATCAAGCCAAACAAAATGAAAATATGCTCAAAAACATCGAAACTATGCTTGGCGATTTAGTTGCCAATCAACCATCAGACCGACCCGAATCGGTTGAATCGGAATTTCCAAGTTTCAATCGAATTCTCATGAAGAGTCCAATTGTTCATTCGCAAAAATCAACTATCGATAGTTTGGATAGTATCAGCATTAAGAATTTCGTTTCGCAGCATATCCAGGATATCATACCGGATTTGGTTGAGCAAGTGGAGAAAGAACTACAAGACGATTCGAATGATATAATACACATAGTTCCTCAGCCTCTTGCGCCACCCCCACCGCCAATTGATCAAGATGAATATATTATGGATGTTTTAATTACACCTAATCTCAAGTACACCAGTGTTCGAGAAACATCACCTCATATTTTCGCAGAGACAGCCATTCTTCAGCAGTTCAGACCCAAACAGGAGAAGGACGTAAATGTTGTGTTTGTCGAGAATCAATTGGAAGAGTTTAGAAGTGTGGAAGGCCGTACAGTCGATACTAAGGTCATGGAAAACGCGGCCGATGAATTCAAACGAAAGAGAAACCATAAAAATCAAGGCAAACGAAGAAAGAGTGGACCAAAACAACATCAATTACCACCAAATTATAAAGGTACATGCACTTTCTCGTCTGGTATGCAATCTGAGACGTCCGCTAGTGAAAAACAAACTCCTTCAGCACAAGAGGGTGACGAAACAGTTCAACATATTAAACAGCCTGATTTGGCTGAAAGCTTTTCTTCTTCTGTTCTTCAATCAGAATCGCTTTCTACTGGATTTCAAACTATTCAATCGAATATCATTGTCAGCACATCTTCATCTGCGCCTCAATTTGAGCATCAGGCTATAAAAACGCAACAATCTTCTTTGCAAATAGTCGAAAATGAGCAAATTAAACAATCTAATGTGGCAAACAGCACAAATCATGTTCCAAATTCTCAAACATCCGTTTCCGAATCAGTTCAAAGCCAAGCGGCGCGCTCATCTGGCCCAAATTTGGAAGATGACAATTTTACAGCTCTGAACATATCTAAGGAGAATAACTTTCAAACTAGTAGATTTGCTACAACTGATAGTACCATTCAAGACGACCTAATAATGTCTGGAAGCTCAAATGAAACTGCACAACCTAGGAACATTTCCAGTGAAATTCTCATTACAACCACACAAGCAGACAAGAACACCAAAAAATCACTAGTCAAATCTCGCATTCCAGTGCGAAGTCGGACGCCAAGCATTACAAGTCCTATTCCACCAGATGAAAAGCCGATGAAAATTAGCACTGCAACTATTGTTCTGCAGCGTCGTGAATATCCACAAGATGAACTTAGACAAGCAGGCAGTTCTAATGGAGATTTAATGAAAAAAGGACAAACAAACATTGTGGTTCAAGAAACAAAGGATGCATTAGTTTATCAAAACGCTGAGTCTAACTCAAGCTCTTCAGGACTTCAAAATTTTGAAAAAGAAAATAACCATATCCAAATGGAACAAATGCCATCTACTGAAGGACCACAAATATTGAATGAAAATGTCCAAGACAACTCTTCATTCAATTTGCCTAGTTTAGAATCTTCCACGGACAAACATCTCCTGATAAAGTCTTTTAATCATTCACCAACGACGTCCACTAACCATCATCTAGTTCCAAATGATAATCATGAAACAAATTCTGATGAAGAACTTTATAGTGACATTGATGATAAAACTGATGACAAAGAACATCCCGATTCGACTTCGGACGAGCTGTACAGTCTTTCAGAATCGGAAGGGGCTCATGAGAATAAAATTCTACACAGCATCAACAATAATACTGAAGGTCTCAGCCAACAACCTAATCTACTCCAACAAAGTACTATTAGCAACGCAGAACCTGTGTCAATACATAATGAAACAGGATCTATGGACAGTCAAGTTCCAAATCGAGAGTCCGGCAGTAATCAATCACTGATTACTCCTTTAGTAATTGATTTGGAAGCCACAACTTCCATGTCGGCAACAGATCAAGCTTCCACCACTTTGGAATCTCCAAAATCACAAAATCTATCCGCTCTGGTGGAGGATACTCAACGTTTGATTAAGCAAATGAAAGAGGAAATTAATTCAGATATCGCTTCCTTTGTATCGGAAGACGAGCACACTGACTATTCTTCTGATGGCTATTCGGACGACTGGACTGAAGATGACAAGACAGACGATGTTACACAAGAACAAGGTAGCGACGAGGATTATGATGAGAATGAAGAAGATTGGACGGATGATGAAACAAATAATGAGTATTTAGCAAGTATTGGTGAGGAAAATGAAAGCGAACATGGTCTATTTATGATAGTAGCACCAGATAATGTAGAAGGAAATCATCTTACAAGTGAAGAAGCAACGTTAACACATGCAATAACAGCAGAAGTTGAGCGAACGCCATATGTGCAGCATCAAGACGAGCAAGAACAGTCAGAAGATTCTCGAAATTTTCAAGAAATTGAGACAGAAAACTTTGTGAATTCGGAAGCGCGAGGACAAACGGATGCTGTAAACGAACCTGGCAGTTTATTTGCTGAGCAAATGGAACAATTTGTTGAGTCTATATCCGAAAACAGAATCGTGCAGACAAATGAATCTGCAAGTGAAAATTTTAACCACATCGATTCAATACAGATGGACGGGTTTGGTTACCATAATAGTAATTCAATCGATAACACAGATATGGATGGGTCGCCCCAAATTAATGTGGCTGAAAGATTACAATCGTCTGTTTCGAATCAAATGCTGGATTTAGCTACAGCAACACAATCAACAGATAATCAAATATTCAATAACAATCCAATCGAATCAAATTTAACTGTGAACAATGATGATCAACTTAACCAATTGAATGAATCAATCCCTACACAAATGGATCAAATATCATCAACCGAGCAACATCCATCAGAAGGATTAGACAACACATTATCACATGTAGCAGATGTAGCTGCCAGCCAACTGGGAAACATTTTAACAAATGCAGTTGATCTTACAATTAGTCAACCGGAAGAGACTTCAACCCTTCCAAACGTAATGCAAAATGACTTGACTCACGAATTAAACTCGCATTTAGAGACAAAAGTGTCAACCAGCATAGCAAGCATTCATAACAACATCGAAGCGATTGCTGATCAAGAACTCCCAGAAAATCAAGCTAGTGATATCCAATTATTGGAAAGCAATCAAAATGACTCAATTCCTTATGCGGACCAATCAGAAACCGAGGAAACCAGCAGTGTTGACCGTGATCTGGCTGTACAAAATTCACCGAACGTTCAACCTGGCGAAAATGAAACAGCGCGGATCCTAAACACAGCTGATCTACTTCCATCAGTTTCTAATAGATCATCTGAGTTGACGCCCACCTCATCAACCGAAAGTCAAAAAAACACTCCAACCGTATCCAAAACTCCATCTAAAAAGACTCCTATTGTTAAAGTCGAGATAGCCAAGCAACAAAAATCGATCAATACTCAAAAGCCAAACAAAATTCCCGTCCGCAAATTGTCTCTCACAGGACCACCACCACCTATCAAGACTGGATCCATTCGAGCGATTCAACAGGAACTGATGAACAAACAGGTTCAAGATCTTCCAAAACTCTCGCGAACTCTTAAACCGTCCAAGCTAGTTCCGCCGAAAATAGTTGGCAAATCTGTATTCAGTTCAGTCACCGAGACGTTATCCAAACTCATAAAGCCGACAGATAAAAAGCCCACAATTGCAACAATTCACCATAAACTACCCAAGAAAAAATATCACGAAACATGTTTTAGTGATGATTACCAAAGTTCGTCTGAAGAGGAAACTCTAGTACAACGCAATCGGAAGCAAAGCGCTCCAGGACGAGTGTTTAAAACTTATCAATCGATGGAGGAGCCGGAATCTAGAGAGGTAAGCTATTATTGTAAAAATAATTGCCGCACCATTGTATCCTATCGATTGTAGCAAATCATCAAACGAGTTATGGACGAAAAACTAGTTAATAATTTGCTTGAAGCCGAACTTGCTGCCGAATTGATCGTCTTGAAATTTGAACCGGAAGCTGCGATTTGGGCCGCGAAGGAATCTTGCGATTTGGACCAAGCAATGGTGATGCTTCAACAGGATTGTGAGCTTTGTACAGGAACATATCCAATGAATGAGATTGTGTCCATGTTGAAATGTACACATCGTTGCTGCAAGGGTTGTGCTAAGAACTATTTTACGATACAGGTAAAATACAGATATGCTCATTGCTTATGAAAGGATTACTTTGGAAAAATTTTGTTCATTTATTTTCTAGATCACCGATCGCAGTATTATCGATTGCAACTGTCCGTTTTGCAAGTTGCCCGAGCTACACGAGCCCGATGTTAACGAAGATGACGCTCTTGAGTACTTTTCCAATTTGGACATTTTCTTGAAAAGCATTGTTGACGTAGAGGTTCATGAATTGTTTCAGCGAAAGATTCGCGATCGCACTCTTATGCTAGATCCGAACTTTAAGTGGTGTGTTCAATGCTCGTCGGGATTTTTCGCGAGGCCGAAACAGAAGAGACTGATTTGCCCGGATTGTGGATCGGTTACTTGTGCTCAATGTCGAAAGACGGTAAATTGAACAATGACGAATGTTTTGTCGCATTTATGAATTGTGAACGTCCACTCGATTTCAGTGGGAGAAGCAACATGAAGGAATTAGTTGTGACAATTTCCAGCTGTGGAAGGACAGTAACGATCCCGAAAAACAAGCCGAGGGTGTCGCGTTGCATCTGAAACTAAATGGAATTGACTGCCCTAAATGCAAGTTCCGATTCTCTCTTACGAGGTTTGTAATTAGGATTTCCGCTTGAATCGTATTTGATGTCAGACATATGTCGAATTGTACTTTCCAGGGGAGGATGCATGCATTTCACATGCACTCAATGCAAATACGAGTTTTGTTACGGCTGCGGCAAACCATTTATGATGGGTGCCAATTGCAAAGTCTCATCGTATTGCGCCAAACTAGGACTACATTCGCATCATCCGCGCAATTGCTTATTCTATCTACGCGACAAGGAACCACATCAACTACAAAACCTTTTAACTATGCACAACGTTCCATTCGACACGCATCCGAAAGATGCTCTGCCTGCAGAAAACAATGAAGGAGCAAAAGCGGTAGTACGGTGTCCAATTGCGCTTCAGAAAGAAACACCATCGGGACTGGTGGACACTGTATGTTGTGGCGACGTGTCGGACGGGAATGCTGGTCTTTGTCGGTAAGGTCTATCATAATCATGACTGCTCTGCGTAAAAACATATTCCCAACTGAGTCCTTTTTTCGTCCCTTAAAACGATGAGACGCGACTTGACCTACTATTTCATTGAAACAAAAATCCAATGTCAATCCATTGCAGAAGCCACTATGTAGAGTATCTGATCGTTTTAATATTTGATCATAAGATCGATCCTCTCGATATTCTAACCACTGATGATCTCGAAGTTTTGGTAAAACGTGCCAACAAACGTGGTCCGCCTCGTCCTTATGGCATGGTCGAGGGAATTTATAGAACCGAATTGCTGAAGGTGAGAGGTCGAAGCAATCCAAAATAAAATTCTATAAAATTAAGTTCGTGTTGTGGCGCATGCGAAGATGTCTTAAACTAACGAATAAAGCTACAATGTCGTGTGTGATATTCAGGATAAAGTATTTATTGTCTTCGTAATCAACTGAAAGTCCATTGAAATCCACAATATCAACAAAAATATCCTAATGTATTTTATTATCCTTATAAAACGACGAAGCTTCATCCTGAAATTCTTCGATTGATTCAACACACAATCTTGTATAAAGATCCTGTTTTTTCTGACATCATTTTCGTGTTTTCTTAATCATTTTTGTTTTTGTTTCCCGTTCGGGTTTTACAACAGACAACACTATGTCGAGTATTTGGTGAATGAAGTGTGGAAAGCTAATATCGATCCTTTGCCAATTCTCGATTTAACCGATTGTATACAAGAGTTGCGACGTCGTGGATTGCCATTGCCCGAACGTGGACCATGGGATACCGATGAAATTTATCGCGAGATGTGTATGAAGGTTAGAATCGCCAACAAAAAAAATCAATAATTGCATTTGACTCTTAGCACAAAAAGCAATAGTTATAATACTAGTAGTTTGTTTACAATGGGAGGCTTTGAGTGTGAACAGAACTGCATGCTATAATTCGCGAAGCCAACAAACAAAGAAAAAAGACATTGGCTGCTGTAAAACCCGATAAATGGCAATTGTTTGTGGATTTTTTTCCCATTTAAAAATGATTTTACTAATAAACTTTCATAGCTGTGTGATTAATTGCATGTTGTACAAGCTCCTGTGTATTTTCTTTTGTATCTAATGAGATTTTGGTCAGGATGAATTTTGAATGATTCATGAAAAAGGATTCATTTCCGAGAGGCATATAAATAAGTGTACATTCATTCGGAAACGAATTTTCCTATTCTCATTGGAAAAGCTATGAGGTTGTAAATTATTGTTAAGCAAAGATTTTTAAGTAGATTTCGGCAATGCGTTTGAAAATTGAAATACTTGTCACAGTTTATCTTATCAGAAAGTAGCAATTAGATTCAATATAGAGTTAATATGTGGGACTTCTTGTGTTACACTAAATTATTGTTCATTCATTTTTAAAATATCTATTTTTTCTTATCTTACCTGCACTTTCCAGCATAGAATTTTCAACTCCATTTTCATGCTAATCCTTTTTAGAAGTAAATTGCCGGAGCCTAGAGTAAAACAAAAAAAAATATTTACATTAGTATGATTGTTATTATAAAACTCAAAAACTTACTATCTTACAAACAATCCAAATATCGTTCATGATGTATTTTGCAAGGAAGAACGTTTCACGTCCAATAGAAAATATCAAAGAAAACTGTCATTGATTTGATTTGATTTGATGATTTTCAATGAGCCGTTCAGCATTGATTTTAAATCCTTTATTAATCAAGCAATCCCTATTCGAAACAAAGCTGCCGATCCTTCCTGCGAGAGAAGAGACACTCCTATCAGTTGTGATGTTTAAGGCACCCCTCCAGAATATCCCACGCAGTGTAATAATGAATGATGTGGTTGACTCAAATTCATGGTTTCGAGGTGAATTCTTCGGAAAGTTGTGGAAAAGACGATGCAGAAGAAACCTGAATCCTCCTAATGGCATGTGCTTCAAGTAGTGTTCGTTTTTATAGTACGTAACCCTAACATCATTCACCAACGCACAGTTCGTGCAAACATAAAATAACTGGGGAATGTGTACTTTTCAAAAATCTTAACGAAACTCATTTTTTTCTTAGAGAATGCCATGTGTCATTTATTATTTTCATGCGTGATATGTTTTTAAACTAAACAAAGGATTAAACTAAAAATAAACTATCCCCCAAACAGGTTGTCAAGGAACAGATACCAATGACTTAGCGCCCATTTAGAAGAACATCCAATAGAAAGTGAATTCGCATATCGAGCTCGGCGTTGACTGCAAACATACACCTAAGCAGGATGACTGAATGCGCGTCGTTTCACAAAGACACAAGAGTTTCACGTAGCAGAAGAACGAAAGCAGCGTTATTTTAACGTTTTATTTATTGTATGACTCAGAAAAACACGTGGATAGACATTTATACTATTTAAGAACGTAACGTTTAGCATTTTCTCTCATATGTTCATTTCAAATATTTCTACATCGTAGCCTTTTATTCATAGGTATATAATATTACTTCTTTTTTAGATACGTAGCATTTTACGAAGTCCAATGAAAAATTTCACTCGAGCATTTCCTCAAACTATTCAAATACTATCGTAATAAATTTTCTAAACCAGTCGATCGTTTGTTTATTAAGCTAGCGCTGGATTTTAAAAGTTGTGCGAGCTGAAGCAATGTGTTCTTCTGTTGCGTTTTCGATACCTCTCTGCGTGGTGGAACAATTTGAACGAGAGCTTTTTTCTTTTTC
The DNA here is from genome assembly GCA_963942545.1 of Oxycera nigricornis. Taxonomy (NCBI): domain Eukaryota; kingdom Metazoa; phylum Arthropoda; class Insecta; order Diptera; family Stratiomyidae; genus Oxycera; species Oxycera nigricornis. Next base: position 9,077,558 of record OZ012661.1, read on the forward strand.
GTCTTTTTACTAATATTATGCGACACCGGCAGAACTGTCTTTTCAGATTTCCTATTTTTTCTTGATGATCCTGCAGATGATGGCGTCTTCGCCGAATTCGGGGATTTGTTAGTAGTAGTAGTAGCAGTCGACGTGGAAGGTGTGGAATTACTAATTGTTACTGCACTAGATGCACTACTACTACAACTAGTTGAAGCTTGCGCAACTAAATAGGGATTTAATCCAGCAAATTTATCTTTCTTTCTCTTTTTGGATGGTTTCTTTTGTGACGACGTCGACGATTCTAAATTGTCTTGCGGCGCAGTAGGCGTTGCAGTTGCTTGTGAAGTGGAATCATTTCGATTTTTGGGTTTGTCTAGATGTATTTTTGTTTTATGTTTGCACAATAAACAGGTGATATCCTGTAAAAGAAAGTACACAAAGTAATGTGACTGTAACAATTGATAGGCATTCTCGTATTGGGTTTTGTAAAATTTCATTTAAATAAATTTAACAGGTTGTTTTATATTTTGCTCACAATTTGGTAATGTGTCACTATACAATGAGTGATGCTTCGTGGCGCGGCGGAGACTAGAAAAACCTACAAAACTTCACAGATATTCATAAAAGAAACCATAACGAAATATTTCTTTACGATTGCGGACTCTTCAATGTTGAATCTTCAAGAGAGTAAGTTTTCACATTTTTATAACAATTTAATCCAAAGTAAAACACGCGATAAAAATCAAAATCGAAATTGCATACAATTTCCCCATTCGCCAAACATTCGATAGAATAATACCGTCAACAATTTCTGCACAAAAAAAATTATACAAAAATGTTTCATAGGAAAATCATTATACAAAAAAATAGCTTTCATGGAATTAAATCCCAAAAAAATAAAAACAGATTCACACTCACGCTTATTATTACGAATTTTCATGGAAAAATGTTCATAATAAACTACGAAAAAAGAAAGAAAGAAGAAAAGAAAGAAGAAAATTCACACAAAAAAATTTTGGATAAGATTTTCGTAAAAATTAAATCGGAAAGTTGATTACTTTTTTTTAGAAAAAATGTCACGAACAATTTCTAGGAGAGCTGAACCAAGTAAAAGAAAAAAATTAAGCACGTATACTGCAAATCAATTGAAAATCAGCAGAAAATAATTTTTTTTTTGAGAAATAAATTCATTTTTACTAAAAATCTTTTGAAAAATTCGAGTTTATACTGTTTTGTAAACGTTTTTAAACAATATTTTTGCAAATTTCTTTTCAAAACTAAATATCTGTATTACTACTTTTGTATAGTTGCACATCTTACATTTTCATAGAGATTTTCATTATTATTATTGGGTGTAAATTTATTATTTATTTGGGTGTAAATTCATCATAACTTCTACCAACGCACTTACAGTGTATCAACGTCACCATGGAACAAACATACTTCTTAAACTTTAAATAAAAAAAAGCAACGGAAGAATGAAATAGAAGAAAAACTGTTGATTTCATATGTATTTATTTTGAAATATGTAAAATTAAGTGCTGTTTTATTAAATTGTAAATAGTGAATATATAAACTTTGTTATAATTAATATCAAAGATAAAATGGTACACATCATTCATATGATTTGCATTGGATGGACGAACTGAAGCTAACTTCATTATTATAATTTGAAGGTTGCAGGGAGTTATACCTCACCCAAATTAGCAATGGAATGTTGTACAAAATTGAATGAGATGTCCCTTCATTTTCAAGTCACCCTATGCCGGGTACATGTGCATAGTGACATACATACATGAGAATTGAGAAGCTAAGTAAGAGCTGGCCCTGATCTCCAGGACTATACATTAACACCAGAGGTCAACCAATTTCTAACTTCCATAAAGCTAGAATTCAAGCAGCATTACATAGACTAGGCTACTTGAAGAAATTTGTAGAACAATCAGATAAACTTGGCACGCACTGAGCGGCAAACGCCTCAAGCAATTCAATGAGAGGTTTCATAATATCTATGTTGACGCGGCATTGTCTAATAGGTAGACACGCACAACGCCTGAGAATTATCTTCAACGACTTCTGTCGTAGTTGCAAGGCGAAAGAAGAAAATGAAACTGTTCAACATTTTATCTGTGAATGTTTAGAAGACGAATGCAAATGTTAGGCTCCTTCTTCCTGAATAGCCGCACGGAAGTAGCTAATTTAAATATTAGCTGCATACCCAGCTTCATGCGAGATTCGAAATGGTTCTCAGCATCTCAAAGCTAATTTTGGAACCGTCCTTATCATTTGTGGTAGCATAATGGGCCTAAGTGAGCCATTTTTTGAGAAAAGAGGGCTGCCACTACAAACAACCAACCAATCAAAGAAATGGTACAAATTTGCATCTTGATAGAAAATTGCTGGAATATTTCTTAATGATTTGTGATTTTCGGAGAACATTTAAAATTTATTGCGTTGGATATATTTTTTAAAAATTACCAGTGGATACCTTGGTCTAATTTTAGACTCCAAAGTTGCGTGGAAATTGAACATTGAGGAGAGGATGCGGAAAATTTTACGCGCCTATTTACTGCTGCAAGAGAACCGTTCCTAAAATATAGGGTCTGAGCCCCAAAATCGTATCATGGATCTATACGGCGATAGTAGAAGCAATTCTATTTTATAGTGTAATCATCTGGTGTCCAGCTATTGAAAACATAAAGGTGAGAGGAATCCCAACCATTGCGATCATTGAGACCCTACGAACCATCTAAAAAGAGCGATTTATATGTTCGAAATACTAACGAGAAAAATGACTGAATGCTCTTCAATCTGACTAAAAGCTCTACACTTCTGATGCGAGGGAAACAATGACCACTCCACCATCTTAAAAAGGTATGGGTCAACACTAGAAAAAGTGGACTATTCTATTCGATTCCCTCTTTACACCACAACTTCTAGTCACTCATCTGAAGCAGTGCGGACTGGGTTAAGAACAGAGGCGAGCGAAAGGAATTGATCGAAATCCACGGGGATGGATCAAAAATGGATGGAAGGTTTGGCTGGGCTGTATTCTCTGAAGAGATAGGCTTAAAACTAACCTTCTGATTCCCTGATCACTGCAGCGTTTTTCAAGTTCAGGTCATGACAATATATACGGCAGGAGAATGGTTGAAAAATCCAAAACAAATCCTCCAGATACGTTAAAATTTTCTGATACGCAGGCTGCCATTTAATCACTATCCAATGTGTTCACTTCATTCAAAATAGTAATGGAATGTCGCACACAATTAAATAAGATGCCCCGTCAATCTGAAGGGACCCGTCAGTGACATTACCAGAAATAGCGAAGCAGATGCAGAGAGCAGAGAGGGAGGGCAGACAGCGCGCTTCAGAAATACACACTGACCACTCAGGTCGACCATCCTCGAGCTTATCCGAAGTTCAACTTCAACCAATATTACATAAAGACTGCAAACAGGGCCTGTGTAATGTAAGTAATGATAGTATTGAGATGGCAGGATCGCCATGTAATGTATGTAAAGATGCTACTGATTGTAATGAAGGTGGATGCGATGAGACTACTGTTGTCTCATCGTGCTGGCCAGGTGAAGAGCGTCTTCTTCTGTATTCCTTTAATGATATGAACTTCTTTTCTCTAGAAAGAAGCTATACATAGATAGGGTGATAATAAGTACGCGAGATGGACCTACCGGCATTCCGTAGATTGCCACATGTTTGGCGCAGTTCAAAAAAAGAACAGGCAGCCGATATTTCTAATTAAAAACTGTTGCCGAAGCTTGAGGCAACTTTTAATCTGCCGAACTTTCAAAGGCAGACTTTACTTGAATCTTCCTTCCAAACACTTTGCCGATTTTAAGGCAAAGGTTGCTAAATGAAACAAGCAACTTTGTCTGGCTATGGAACGATTCTGCCTTCTGCTAGACTCGTTCCTTCCTTTTATTTACAAAAACTTTTGCTGTACAATCGATTTGCTTATTCTATAAAATTCTTACTCTAGTTTTAAATCTACTTACCATAACCAATCGTTCCCACGGAATATTGCTTGCTTGCAATGGCCTAATTGCACATTTGCCTACTCTGGGCACAATGCTCTACTAAAGAGTTTCTCACGGTACGCGGGTTCGAGAATATGATTATTAGAGAGCTTACTAAAATTTTGTAGGACATAAATATTTGAGTATGCTGTCACAAAAAGCTCGTTTTGGGACATAGCTGTGTATTGGTCGTTTGGGACATAGTTGTGTATTGGCTAGCACCGGGTTTGGAACTGGGAATACACTACACATAGTTGTGTATTGGCTAGCACCGGGTTTGGAACTGGGAATACACTACACCCCTTTCCTTTAGAAGAGTATTTGTTTGCAAATACGACTGATTGGTTGTGGTATTTTGTTTTACAATTATGCTTATCTGATGATGAGATATAAGTTTGTATTAAGTATAAAGTGTACAATAATTTTACAATGATTGATTGAATGTTTTATATAATTTAAGTCTATTATTATGTATCCATTTACATTTGTCTTCTATCTCTAGTAGTGTATTTACATTGTTTGTGTTTATTACTTTATATGGGCCTTTATATGGTTTCTGGTTTTTCTTTCTGTTTTCTACTGTTATCAATACTAGATCACCAATGTTTAAATGAAGAGGTTTTGTATATGCTGTTTTATTGCTCCTAGCTAATTTTGTTTTCTCTATTAATTCTCTGGCTTTTGATGCCGATATTTTTAATCTTAGCTTCAACTCATTCGCGTAATTTTCAATATCATAGATTCTATCTGTGTTTTCTAAAATGTCGTTTGGCAAATAAGAAAGTTTTCCGAAAACTAGTTCGTATGGTGTGTAGTTAGTGTCCACGTGTGGGGTTGTATTATACGAGAATGTATAATATGGTATCCATTCGTCCCAGTTATTGTCATCAACGAATGCTAACAGATATTCATTGAGGACACGGTGGTTTCTTTCTACAACACCTAACGTCTCGTGGTGATAAGGAGTTGAAAAGATTTGTTTTATATGTAACAGTTCGCAAATGTTCTTTAGGAGATTATTAGTAAATTCTGTCCCTAAATCGGTTTTTAAAATTTTGAAATGACCGTATTGTAGTATAAAATTGTTTACTAAGGCCTTTGCTACTGTCTTAGCTTCCTTACTTTCTAAGGGTATAGCCGTGATATATTTCGTTAATTCGCATTGTATAGTTAATATATATCGAAAATTGTTTGAAAGTCTTAATGGACCTACGATGTCAGCGCTTACTATTTCAAAACTAGTAGAGGGTGTATCGGTTTTTATCATTCTTTCCTTTGTGTGCCTTGTGATTTTGTTATATTTGCATTTTTCACATTGGTTAATGTAGTGTTTTATCATTCTATTCATGTCCCTCCAACAGTATCTTTGTTTCAATTTTAAAAGTCTTTTACGGATTCCTGTATGTCCTCCGTGCGGCGATTCGTGGAATTCTTTTATAAGTTCATTTTGTTCAGCGATGTCATTAATTCTTTTGGGGGGTTTATATATCATAATTTTTAACTGGATATCCATTTTTCGTTGCAACGTATTGAATATTTTCTTAAATTCTTCTTTGGGTACGTACCTGAATATTATATCTTCCATAGATAGAGCTAGCTCGTTTATATTATAATTCTGCGCATAATTCAGTAACTTCTTCACTACAGAAACTAGTTTCGTGTTTGAATTATCGTTACAGTTATTGCGAGATTTCACACTTTGCTTGTCGCTGGCGGAAACGTATTTCTCGTGAGCTTTATCGCTAAAGTGGACCATTAAATAATCTTTCTCCTTTGAGATTATTATACTTTCTTTATCGTTGCGCAACATATTAAATTTTACTTTTAATGCCCCTGTTATATCGGATAGTGAAGTACAATCGAACGCATAGAGGTGATCAATCTCCCGTTTTCGTTTGTCGCTTTTGTTATCGATTTCTATATTTGTTTGTTTCTTTTGTTTAGTCGCCTTGCTTCTTGTTATCGCCATAAGTTTCTTGCTGATACTTTCGTCATTGGTTGGGGTAATCATTGATTTTAGTATTTCTGAGTCTAGTTGTATAGGACTCGAGATCAATTTTGCACATTTATTCACTGAGTATATCTCTTCCTAATATACCATCAGTTTCTATTGGAAAGTCCTCATCTACTATATGGGAAGAATCTGTTATCATCTTGTCTTCGATGATGAATTGTATGCCCGTGAGTTTGCATTTATTTTCGGGCTTTAAATCGATATTAGTGCGAATTAAGCTATTTGTTGAGTTTTATTACCTTCTATTTCTGTAAGTTTCGGGAATATTTCTTCCAAAAGATTTTCTGTGGTATATATTCTAATTTGAAAAACCAAATTCGCAGTTTCAAGATATATTGATATCTGAGTTTTCATTTTTTTTTTTATACCTAATGTCAACCTGTTTCACTATTATTTTGTGTTGACTCAAACTGTTTGTTGAATTCTAAATTCAATATTTCGAATATTTTTACGATCGATGGCTAATTTAACTAGAGTGTTAATTGTTATTTTAGTGCGCGTTACCAATTGTTAATTCTATACATTTATCAATCATTATCAACATCATTAACCATATTTTTCCTTTCAAAGATAAAGTGTATATTGTGACAATTTTCATAAGAATTCTCATAATGATCTTATGCTTTCTTAAAATTCTACTGATTTGTTTAGAAAAATCCTAATTAATATGATATTCTTTTCCAGTCCCTATTCTATATAAAATTGAAATTTGACTTAAAATATTTAGTGTTGAATTGTAAGTTTCTGGTCGTTGCCGATTAATCCTTAAGTCATCATTAAAATTTTTTGTTAATTCAATCGCAAATAATGCAGAAAATTCTTCTTTATCTTCGCCTTTTTCCTAGTTGTAATTGTCTTCCAAATTTTTGGTTGAAGTTCCAAATCCATTATTTCACGTCTAAATTCCATTTTCGGTCGCAGTATTAGTCGTCGACATTCGAATTTAAATTTTTGTTCTAATTTTATTACAAAACTTTCAGCTTCGTATGGGCCGAATCGCCCTGATACAGGTTTCCAGAGTGCAACATCGTGGCTTGCAGGTTCGTGGGTCGCAGGATCGTGGGTCGCAGGATCGTGGGTCGCAGGTTCGTGGGTCGCAGGATCGTGGGTCGCAGGATCGCCATGTAATGTAAGTAATGATAGTATTGAGATGGCAGGATCGCCATGTAATGTATGTAAAGATGCTACTGATTGTAATGAAGGTGGATGCGATGAGACTACTGTTGTCTCATCGTGCTGGCCAGGTGAAGAGCGTCTTCTTCTGTATTCCTTTAATGATATGAACTTCTTTTCTCTAGAAAGAAGCTATACATAGATAGGGTGATAATAAGTACGCGAGATGGACCTACCGGCATTCCGTAGATTGCCACATGTTTGGCGCAGTTCAAAAAAAGAACAGGCAGCCGATATTTCTAATTAAAAACTGTTGCCGAAGCTTGAGGCAACTTTTAATCTGCCGAACTTTCAAAGGCAGACTTTACTTGAATCTTCCTTCCAAACACTTTGCCGATTTTAAGGCAAAGGTTGCTAAATGAAACAAGCAACTTTGTCTGGCTATGGAACGATTCTGCCTTCTGCTAGACTCGTTCCTTCCTTTTATTTACAAAAACTTTTGCTGTACAATCGATTTGCTTATTCTATAAAATTCTTACTCTAGTTTTAAATCTACTTACCATAACCAATCGTTCCCACGGAATATTGCTTGCTTGCAATGGCCTAATTGCACATTTGCCTACTCTGGGCACAATGCTCTACTAAAGAGTTTCTCACGGTACGCGGGTTCGAGAATATGATTATTAGAGAGCTTACTAAAATTTTGTAGGACATAAATATTTGAGTATGCTGTCACAAAAAGCTCGTTTTGGGACATAGCTGTGTATTGGTCGTTTGGGACATAGTTGTGTATTGGCTAGCACCGGGTTTGGAACTGGGAATACACTACACATAGTTGTGTATTGGCTAGCACCGGGTTTGGAACTGGGAATACACTACACCTGATTAAGGGAGAAAACCACGAAATGAGCCCCAAAGGAACCAAACAACTCCTCAATATGAGTCGCGAAACAATACTACAGCTACAGTCATGAACAAAAGGCTACGTACCCCCTACATCTGAGCATATGTCTCAATTTCTATAATCATAATTCTTAGCATTCACTGCAAAAACATGTATCCGCTTAATTTTAGCTTAAGTATAAGTAAACATCTGAACTATTTTTATCGGAGCATCAATCAGAGGAAAATAAATAAAAGCTTGGCACCGAAAATGAAACAAAAGTCAAACTTGAGTTGAAATAATTTTCTTTGTGCAAGTTTTTATTGAAAGGTGAAATATGTTGTAGATGCAATAGCTGACGGCGCGTTGATAAGTAATTGTCAATTTGTTTAAAGTGATCATGGCTCCGATTAGAAAAGAAATTTCTGAAGACGTATGAAAATTAATTGTCAGCCTTGGAAATTCCGCTTTCCAACGTTGTGGTCGGGGAGGAACTGGAGGAGGTACAACCGGCCTTGAGTACGCCTGGGAAAAGTCGCATAGCCGAACTAGTACCTTGCAGAAAGAGAATCCGTGGGTGTCAACCAGCAGATGTTTAGTACTCGGCCAAAGCAGCTAGGAGAACTGTCTCAAGCCAGTGCAAAAAAAGAGGGGTTCCGACCGATCCTCAGAACAATATCCCTTCAACAGGATGTGAGGTGGGATGACGATAAATAGGGTCTATTATATATTCCTATGGTTTAAAGGATGATACCCTAAATACGGCGATCGATCCGGAGTTTTGCGTTGGCACTCAATCGAAGAGGTTGTGCTTGCACTTCCCCGAAACCCTACCAGGGGTATACTGGTTCCAAGGGTAACCGGGACCCCAGGAACTTGTCCCTGCCGGTTTTGGTTGAGGAGCCTGTGGAGATTGAAACTTGGTGGCTGTGGTTGACACCCAAATGGGTACAGTCATTTCTAATACAGTTTGAGACCGGTAGCTATTCAGCAAGTCCTCTATATCGTGGTACATTGGCGTGCTGTTGCGTTCCCAACAGGGGCGCCGCTTTCCAAAGAGCGGTAAGGATGCTGATAGGTCCGATCCTTACCAAGAGTTCGACGGAGTCCATGCAAGCTCCCGATAAGAAAGATTTTGGTACTCATACTCGGAAAAGCAGTACTCACAGCACAACCTATGGCTACTGACTAGTACGTTTATGGGGGCTGTGTTGCGAGCCCATCGCTACCCGTAGCCTAAGAAGCTCGTGGTGTTAAGACATCTCTGTCAGGCCATCACGTAAAACTCAAGGAACGTTCTGTCAGACTTAGAAATGTCGTGAAATCAGCAAAATAGTGGAAAAACCGCAGTCAAGTGTTATCATATAAGGGGAATTCATAGTATAATAATGACGACACAGAAGAAGCAATATCGTCAACTGTATTCAAATGAGCTTCAATCCAAACCAACTAAATTGAATACGTAATTTTGTTCTGGAAATGTTTATTGTTGCCATTAGAAGCTACCCGGAATATTATGAAACCAGAACGGCACTGCTTCCACACCCTACGATCACTTCGTAAATGTTATCAATTTTATATATATATATATATATATATATATATATATATATATATATATATATATATATATATATATATATATATAATCAACTTTACAGCGCATCTATTCAAACACTCGCTTTATAAAATACATCCGATCCGCGCCCCCCCACATTCCATTCCAAGAAAAAAATACTTACCACGCGACTCTGCGAGTTCTTTTCCAACCATTTCGCCTTGGCCCTTTGTTTCCTATTGAGGACATCAATTGCATCTGCTTTTGCGGCCAACTTGATCTGTTTAGGTTTCTTTAACTTCTTCGAACTGATTCGCAACTTCAAATTGCCGTCCAACCAAACTGCCGAGCATTTTTGACACATTCTCGTCTCGCCAAATTCCTTCTTTGGCAAAGTCACATTTTGCTCGGCCACTTCGCGCCCCGTTGCTCTGCGGAGGAAATTTTTCAGATGGAATTTATTCGAGCGGGAGTGCTTAATTCCACCGAATTCGCGACTACTTACAAATAATGTGCTTTAAGTAGTTTGTTGACGTATCCATTCGGTGGGAATATTGCTGCAGCTTGTAGTAGAAAATTCACTTTGTTTACAGCTGACATTGTTTTGGTCGTTTGACGAGCGAGTGGAAAATTGAAGACGTGCTGGGGGAGTTTCGAGTGAAGTTTGGCACAAGGCATCACATGCTGACAGTGACAGTTGCATTGACGACTTAATCAATTTTGGTACTATCCCTTATACCGATTCTTATCGTCTGGGAAGTACTATGTACTGAAATTTAAATACGGAGAATTACTAAAAATTGATGGAGAGAGTGATTGAAGGAGACGGAGGTGGTTTTAGTCGGTAAAAATCGAGAGGCAGGAGCTAATCGGTATGTTCTGAAGATTTCCACTTCCCAACGTTAGCGCCAAATTTTTGAATATACTATAATTTACTTAAATTCAAATTTTTTTCTGTAAAAAGGAATAATGATCTAATTTGCGACCAGAATGAGATGATTTTAGTCAATTATTATCTGGCATGCATAGGAGAAGTATTCTTTGATGAGTTCTACCTCTCAATATAGAAAACCAGGAAGCAAACATTATGTTTTCCCATGAATAGCTTCAGTATATAAACAGTTTTTCAACTATGTTCAACACTAGAAAATAATCTTCCGTAATTTAAGCTAGACTTCTGAAAACCAAAGCCCTCTAAATAAAACGAAATTAATTGAATTTTTTCACGTAATCTTTATAATCTCAGATGAACGTGCCAAAAAGGATTTTGATCAACTCGGATCGGAAAGGATTGAAAAAATTAAGATAATGGTTGTCGCAATAGGTATACAGTTCATTGGGCAGTTTCAATTGAAGGTCCACGAAGAACCCAGGTCGGTATGGCAAAACGTAAGCTGTCAATTAGTCAAATTAACCCGAACCATAGCATAGAATATATGTAGCACGGACTTTAGGACCAAACTACCGCAACTCTCTTAAACACTACGTTGGTGGAATTGTGCATCCGTATTAGTGCTCTAATTTGCATCGGTGAACTTGGCATTCGAACAATAATTCGATCGCGGCGTGTATACGTACACGAATTGCTGACAGCGAATTACGGCCTCGCCACAATACATTTGTCCATATCCACGTAGAGAAATATCACTGCGTGCTTTCATTTGTTTTTTCACGCACGAGTTTAGAAGCGATAGTTAGAGTGCTCCCTCCAAAAGAAGAGTAATTTTTGCATCTTTTGTCTCATATATTTTTGACAGCTCAGTGGATCCATGCTATACGATATGGGCCGAACTCGATCAGAAGTGACAGCGTGGTGATTGGTTTAGAATCGAAATAAATAAGAGCCATCTGTCGTTTGTGTTAATTTATTGTATTAAAATAAATCGAATTTATAAAACACAAAACTTTGTTGCGCTCATGCAAAATAATATAACCAATAAATACCGAACTCGGGCGGGTATTTGTTGTTCATCATCTGCCTATCTTATGTGGGCATCAATCAATATATATGGACGTTACTCTGTATTGTTTCAAATCAACGAACCTATCCATAAGACACCGGGGAGGGTTGAAAAAACATGTATTTATGTTTTTTCCCACTTCTATGTTTTTTAGATGTGCTCATAAACTTTCGGGTTCTGTTGTAAGAAAAAATCAGAAAAAAATGAAGGAAAAGGATCACAAAATCAAAATTGAATGTAAAAGATTAAAACATATTAAGTGTCAGCATAAAACATACAGATAATTTACCTTAATAATATTTTTTTATTTTATTGAATTAGTTTAGTTGTGTGTTTCCAAGTTTCATGAACCTGGGTATATTGCCTTTGTATCTTTTATTAATTTAATTAAACATCCTATTTATAATTTTGCCACTCGCCGTCGAGTCAAAACAAATATTCACATAAATGTTTTACCAATCAATCCTTCTATATTCCCGTTTGACATAACATTCCCTAAGAATTGACAGTTGCATTTATTCTTATTGTTGAGTATGTTATTGTTTGGTTTTTTATTTTAGCAATCGTAGTTAGGATATATTATAAAAAATCGTATGTTTTTCAATTGTAATATTATGGAAATCCGTATAAATTTCTTCACGCCCCCAACAAAAAGCTTGAAAATAAAGATAGCACTATTACGTAGTGTAAGCCAAAAAACTAAAAATGCACCGTACTGCAAAAATTTAGTGAAATTTGAAGAAAAATAAGATTAATTATTTGTGTTTTTAGGTAAGTACTTAAATTATCCATTACGATTGGTTCCCGACATTTCCATAAGTGATTTTTAATTACTTAATAAACAAAAGCTCAGGATCGTAAATTAAAAATATAATAGTGCGGAATAAACACCATAAGTAAATATTTATTCAATCTCTTCCGGTTCCAATCGCCAAAAATTCTTTTCAGTTCGCTAATATGAAGCAATACAAAACTCGTGAAAAATTTAAGTTGATTGAAAGCTTACGGTTTTAATAATACCGGCAGTTATTCATTGTCCATTTTTAACTTGGCAGTAAAGATATGCGCTACTAATTAATTTAAGGAAAAGGTTGTGATATTCAACTCAGCACTGGCAGCCCTCGACCATCACATATCCAACGACGTTGACAAATGCCGGAAGCTGACAGCTCAACATCAACAAATACCGCCCGTCAATGGAGACGTCCAGCAAAATCTTGGATTTAAAATCCATTATCGGCGACGAGGACATTTCAACAACGGAAGGAATCGAGAGAGCTTGCGCTGTAATAACCCAAAAGGAGGTAATCCAATTTACGTACATTCCAACTGGAAGTAAACAAACAGAATAACGTTTCTCTTGCAGAAAGAAGTCGACAACAAATTCGAAACGATTCTATCGCGACAATGCCTAATCGAATCGAAATTAAGTGCATTGTGTCGTTCAATGAGCATCCTTCAAACCGTGGAAAGCGACGCGGCCCAGCTATCCGAACGAATCAGCCAAACGGCCTCGCTTGCGGAAAGTGTAAGCGCAAAGGTGCGGCGCTTGGACGAGGCGCGCAGTCGAGTCTCCGAGTGCCAGCAACGCGTCCACGATCTGATTGATCTGCAACTGTGCAGCCAGGGTGTAATGACTGCCATCCGCGAGGAGGACTACGAAAAAGGTGCCGGTCACGTCAGCCGCTACCTATCAATAGGTAGGTGATCTTGCCGATATTTAATATATATATATTTAAAGTAGTATTATAACCATAATTATTATTTTGTTTAATCTAGATCAGAACCTGTTGCAGCACACCGCCGACGATGTTACTGGCTCGGTGACTTCCGTGTCCAAGGCGCTGCACACGCTCGAGGAGGCCACCAAGAAAATGCGCGAAATCATTGACCAAAAGTTCGACGAGGCCGTCCGGAAAGATGATCTGGCGTCCGTCGAGCGATTCTTTAAGATTTTCCCGTTGCTGGGCATGCACCGCGAAGGTATTGCGAAGTTCTCCTCGTACATTTGCCAAAAACTCGAGGTGAAGGCGCAAAAGGATCTTCGTACTTCGATGGACGTGGCCAAGGCGGAGAAACGTATGGCTGTCGCGTTTGCCGACACCCTCACGACTATTCTGGAGAACTTTGCCAAAGTTTTCAAAGTGAACCAACCAATAATCGAGTCGTGCTTCGGCAGTGGTTACCTGCTTCAAATGTACGAAATAATGCAGCTGGAATGCGACCGAGAAGTGAAGAACTTGATTCTGGAATTCAATAAGAATCGACAAGTCAACAAAAGAACTGGCCAAATCAATGATTATATGAAGTCGGGCGGCGGCGGTAGTGGAGCCGTATCCTTGGGTCACTTCCGGAAACCGTCAGGCAGTTCCGTGGATAAGTTGAATCCGAAGGATGTCGACGCGGTGATCGGCGAGATCACAATCATGCATTCCAGGGTTGAGTTGTATTTCAGGTTCATGCGAAGGCGAGTGTTGGTAATTTCCTGCGAACCAGAGAAGAACTTTTTAATCCTCAAATTATATTTAGGCTGATCTGGAAAGCAGTTCACTGGACGAGGATGTGAAGAAGGAAAAAGTGAAGCGGCTAGAAATTGTCGTCAGCAAATCTGATCTCAGCCGACAAATGCAAGAACTATTGGGAACTTATTTGCTGTTCGAGAGGTGATTGAAAAGAATTTTCTTGTATCAATTTCAGCTCATATTTTACACAATTTTAATATGTACATTATTTTATCTGAAACATTTCGAATGTGCTTTGTGTTTTGCATATTTTTTTATTAAATGTTCGCAGATATTTCATGGAAGAAAGCGTCCTCAAAGCAATAGCGCTCGACACGTTTGAACAAGGCCAACAATGTTCCAGCATGGTGGACGATGTGTTTTTCATCATACGCAAATCAATACGGTAGTTAATTCAGCTTATATTTCAGAAACAAACATTTCACTGCATATTTTATTTAGGCGTTCAATCGCAACGCAATCAATGAATGGCATTTGTGCTGTCATAAACAACGCAGCTTCTTGTTTCGAGGGCGATTTCATAAACGCTCTAAAAGGACCTTTAAAAAATGGCTATCCGTCGGGATACATTGACCTGGCCCAGGCGTACAATGCAATCCAAAGTTCCATACAACAAGGCAAGCTACAAACGAACGATGCGGAGCAGGCACGCACGAATTTCATTGTACAATTGAACAATGCCGACATGTCCACGGAATACATTGAAACGTTGTGGCAAACAATGAGCGAAGAGATTGGCGGCACGTTTCCGAATATGGTGAAGCGTGAAAGTGAACTGTTGGAAAGTTGTATGTCGGGTTTGAAAGGAGTGAAGGATTCACTGAAAACGGTTGTGGATTATGGTATGCAACAGTTGAAATCCAGCGCAATTAAGCCACGTCTTAATCCTTGGGTCGATCAGTTTCTAACGTACAATCATCGTCTCACCGAGGTTGGGTTTCCGCAAACATGCAAGTGATGCGGTGATAACATTAATGTATTTCAGGAAGAGCTAGCCGCATACGAAGCTGGTGAAACATTCGCTCAGTTCCTTATCGTTCAGATTGATGGTCTTCTGAATTCCTTCAAGAGCTGCCTTAGTTCGCGGAATTATGACGCGCTCGTTAGCATTTTGGCGACCGAGGTTACATCACGACTAGAGCGCGCTATCAAAAAGTCTACATTCAATCGAGTATGTTTAGTAATTCTTCAGCTTCGAATCCATCTGATTTTATTTATCGGACATCTCAGCTAGGTGGTCTTATACTGGACCAGGAAGTGCGTGCGTTAGGCACCTATCTGACCGGAGCCACGTCATGGTCGGTGCGTGACAAAATGGCACGTCTCACGCAAGTAGCAACGCTACTAAACCTGGAGAAGTTATCCGAGCTGGCGGAATATTGGAATCCCGGCGAGAGTAGCGATATGCCAGCGTGGCGGATTACACCCAATGAAGTTCGTTCGATTTTGAAGTTAAGGTAAGTGATGTTTGGACACTAAAATGTCTTAATAATGAATATTTAAAAAATGTTATGCATTCAACAGGGAAGATTTTCGAATGGAGGATATCAAACGAATTAAAATATAGGCACTTGTTCATGTAATTTATATTCGTTATGTTAATTTTCACTAGATTTATTGAATATATAAATATTGTTTAGTTGAATTTGTTGGTTTGGTGTCTGCGGGGACTATTATTCGGTTTTTAAGGTCCTAGCAGTGAAAACAATTCACCGATTAGGTTTCCTAAAAAGTTGACGAAGCGATGATGGATATGAAAACCAGTTTTTGCATCCTTACCTAAACATTTATTGCTGATTTTGAAATCAGTTAATAATTCCTAATTAATCATTCATTCCGCGTTTTGCCCAATACTTGCTCTAAGTTTGCGGTCTTGATCTCCTGCTTTGTAAATGATTTTTGTCGTTTATGTTTCTCGTTTAAGTCTACTGGAAGGGCATCGCAAATCACTCGGAATTTATTGTGGATCACTTGTTAAGAGCCCTCGGTTCTTCTATAATTTTCCTTCGCAGGAATAGGCATGAAACTTGCCGATATGAGCGACACTGTTTGGTTCTATTTGCTGGCCCCCACCTAATTGCACTTGATGGCACTTCACGCCGTATTAAGCCTGTACATTCCCCGTGCGACGCCTCTAATCGTCTCTGTTTAGTGGTAGCGTCTGCCAGTTCCATATATCGACAAGTGTTTTAATGTTTACATCGGTTTTCTGGCTAACTTCGTCCATTCTTTCGATCGTTGAGTACCCTTTTGGGTGCTCACTCTTCCATTCGTTCTAGATGATGTTCATTATCGTTGAAATTGTTGGCTCATTGTGAAGGCAACTCATTATATCAGATTCACCGTCCATCGATCAAATATTTAGTGCAGGAACATCATTTCGAAGGTATTTAGCATGTTTTCTGACGCTACATTTCACATTCTTAGCATGGCGCAGTGAGGATTATAGTTTTATCGATTCGAAGCTTCAATACACATTAGTAGAACCGAGAAATGCGTTTTGTTTACGAGTTGGATGCAATGATCAAGTTCGTCATGTCTCGCTGAATCCTCATACCGATTAGCTCCGAAATGGCTGAAACTTTCTACGTTCTACTCCACTTTTTGATATTATATCAAATTGGCGTCCTTTTGCTTGTTTGATTCATTATTTTTGGTTTGCCTTCGTTCAAATGCAGTCCAACTATGCAAACTTCGTCGAAGCCTATCTGTTTCGTTGACCGCAAGAAAAGAGCGTGAGATCATTTACGCCAAAATCTGGATTGGTTCTAGTTTCGAATGTAATTTATCTAAAGTCATATTAGAGTGCTAGATGCGACAGCATTGGAGCCAGCCCATCGCCTAGCCGGAATTCGTTTCTTGTCTGGAACTTGGTCGGCATTACATTTCCAACCGGAACGTTGGAGATCGCGTCCGTTGTAGCAATTTTTGATTAGTCTTTTTCTAATAGGTCGGCCACATTCAAGCAAGAGATTTTTCAATCCTGCCGGAACGATAATGTTGTTTGCTTCCTAGTTTCAACACATTCAAAACAACAGCCGAACCATAACCATTTAAAAATGAAGTAACAACAACGATTATTTTCATCATAAGTGCGTGACGCGCTATTTTTAACGAGTGTGAACACGAATTAAACACCGCGCGAAACGCACGAATGATGAATTCTGTTTTTCGTCACACAATTTTCAATGGCGTGGTGGTGCGCTGGCGGTGAAAGAGATCTAGGGGTTAGCTGTATTGAGTCAATTTATGCATGTGCAGATTTAAGGATTGGATGCACTGGCTGACACGAATTTCAGGCGACATTCGCAATCAGCGAAAAGTTTCACGCACATGGAGAATTTTCATGCACTCGGAGAATGTTTCACGCACTTGGAGGCACTAGGAGAATGTTTCACGGCCTGGAATGTGTGAAACACGGCTTAAGGAGTCCCGAGCGAAACCGATAAACCGAGTGTTTTATGCATCAATAACAAAACATATTTGTTTTCCAAAGATCCCCAATTTGGCCCACGTCCTTTTTTAGGTTCAATATTCAAAAACTACATCATATGGTTTTTGATCTTACAAAAGGCAACATAAAACGTCGAATGTATCGAGTTATTACATTCGTTATAAGATTCACCATCCTTTAGTTAGAGATTTTTTTAGGGCTTTGTTAATTGAAAATTTCCGATAATATTTGAACTTTTCCAACTCCCACAGGAGATTAATTCTCTTAAGATAAGCCGACACTTCATTTAAGGATGATTTGAAAAATGAAAAATGCACTATCAAACAAATTGTTTTTATGTATTTTGAAGTTAAAACGAAGATAAAACTATTTTCATTTGATTAATTCATAAATACTCAACTTTCACACATGTTACATCTAAAGATTGTAAGAAACTCATCATTAAAACTGTAAAATATCTATTTAAATCCATCAATTTATTTGAAAATATTGTTCAGACTGGTTTTTCATCTATATTTTTAGTATAATTCCCCTATGTTATTAAAGAAAATCAAGCAGCGAAAAAATCAGAATACCATAATACTTTCTACGGTTTACAAAGTCATCTATCTAAACTTATTCAATTTTCCATCTATTAAATGATGAAAATTTATTTAAATAATTTTTGATTTCATACATTAAATTAAATGCTAATCGTTGCATAACAACGATTAATCTTTACTAATAACGCAAAGAATGGTAAATTTGGTTGTAAAACAAACAATAAATTCTATGTAAAACCTGCACTTCATTAAATCATGGACAGACTAATCTACGTTTAATTAAATCCATGCTTATATACTATTTCGCTTACATATCTCAGCACTAATTCAAATTTCTCAGCCGCCCGCTATGAAATACAAAGAAACATTCTAAACAAAATGATTTGTTGCAGGCCGGACATTGATGCGGTGTTTTCGGTGTCTTATTCATGCCGGCTTTTCGTCCTTTCGCGCGACAAATACGCTCGTAGCATCCAACACAACGTTTCGACTTCACCAATCGGACTAGGATATGATCGTTTGCCAGCAAATCGTCATCGATGCCCAGTTTGCCAAGCGTTAAAGTACTCGGCTTTAAATTCACAGGCATGTCGAGTAGTCCGATGATGATATCCTCCATAAATCGTATTGATGAGATCTTTTGTGTGCACACTTTCCGATAAAGATAGCAGGAATTTATCAGACATGCGTTAATAATCACTTCCACGGCATATTTCTGATACCAATTTATGCTGTTCATTAGAACCGGATTGTCGACTTTGAGATCGTGGGAAATGGTGGTGGCCGATCGATATTTGTAGTATTCGGTGATCGTTCCACTTCTGCGTGTTGTTAGCAAGTATTGATCTGAGAAGGAGTTGTATTTTCGAAATATCAAGCGTTCGGTTGTGGTACACGATTCCGATTGATCGCCGTACAGTCGTTTGCGTTTCAACTCGGCTGGAATATGACTACTATTCGGATGGATCATGCCAACTAAATGTGTTTTCCGCTCCAGCAGACGTGTGGCCAAGCTCACCGAGGTAATATCCTCATTCGTGCACATTGTCCTACCTTTGCCGAGTAAACTGGCTACCAACGGCATGGCCTCCTTCTCGCTGATCGTCTTCACACGTTTGCCACTGCTCACCGCAAAATCATATATGTATCCTCCTTTTACATTCAAGAACAGAATATTAATGCCTTCCGATTCCGTTTCAGCCGGAATAAACAATTTTTCAACAGCAAATATCTCAGGCGGAACAAGCATCTGTTTGAATTTCTTCCGTAGCTCGTTGATCAGCGGACTAGCCATGTCGGCGGATCGATCGTCATCCAATCCCAGCCGCCACATATTCGACAACAATTGAAATTGACTACGCGACAATGAATTCATGATGTAGTTCGTGTACAAATAGCTTCGACACCAATACGAGTTCATAGTCGGATATTTCACCAGTCCCATCCAAATTATAATTCCGATAAATTTTTTCATTTCCTCGACACTCGTGTCGCGCCACGGTTGTATCCAACTATTTACCACTTCATTGTTTTCTTTGCACATATGTGCATAGTCATTCGTGGCGTTCACCATTTTCTGTATAAATTTGTCGTCGAGAAACGTGCGAAAAAAGTCGTAGGGTTTGTTCGTGGTCGTCATTTTGTTGGCAAGTATTGGTTTCACGCCCGCTTTCTTTTTGTTAAACGTGACACGTGGTTTTGTTTGGCGTGTTTTACGTTTTCGCCCTTTGATGTCGCTATCGGGCTTGTCGTGCGATGCTTGGTAGTCTGGATCGTCATCGTTGTTGTTGTCTGTTTCGAAATCCATTGGCGGCTGTTCCGATTGCGGATCCAGACTTGGAGGATTGTACAGATCAAGCTCCTCGTTGAAACCGTTGATTGTTGGACTTGGAGGCTGAAATAGAAGGAAATGTTCATTGAAACAGTGTCCTAGCAGATCACAGTTCCTACTCTCACGGTTAAAATCTAAGAAAGTAAGAAGCATTAGCAAGCACTGCATAGGTGTATATTTGTAGAGGATAGATGAAGTTTTTCCCAACCGTTTCAGTTTTCTGGGATGTCCTGTATTTTATTCACATCTTCAAAAACTAGAAAATGTTATACCCACGCATGTTTATCTTCTACAATATTCTTTATAGTCTTAACAGGAATTGTGGTTTTCAAATCGCTGTACAACGAAAGTAATCGTAGTAGAATTTGAAACTTTTTCTCGACGACCTTTCGGGCAGTGTCGTTATACTATGCTCAGGTTAGCAATCAGTCCAATGCTGGCTTTATCAAGGGACAACCAAAGTGAGATTGTTACGAGGAGAGGCAGGAAAGTTTTGAGCCTACGTACTTTTAAGTATTACTAATGTTTCTATCTGAAAGATTAAAATTTGCCCTAAGTATTTTTACCAAGTGGAGCAAAGAGTGCGGTATAAAGATTAATCTGCAGAAAATGGAATTTGTGCTCTCCACGAGAAGATAAAAAATTCCACGATTTGTCCCACCTAAACTTGATGAGACAAGTCTTAATCCATCTCATCACGTCAAATATTTAGGTCTAATTCTGGACTCCAAACTCGCGTGGAAAGCGAACACAGCAGAAAGAGCGCGTAAAGCGGTATGCGCAATCTACTGCTGCAAAAGAGCAATTGAGAAAAGGTGGGAACCGAAACCCAAAATTGTATCATGGCTCTATAGGGCGATAGTGGAACCAATCCTTCTCTATGGCGCGGTTATCTGGTGGCCAGCGATGGCAAAAACATCAAACGCGAACCTGCTAAGAGTCAGGAGGACTGCAGCTATTGGAATCACCGCGGCTATACACACTACCCCAACAAAGCCGTCCAAGTGTTCTGCGATTCGATTGAAAGCTCTAAATCTCTGGCATGAGGGGAATATTGGCCACTCCACCATATTACGGAGGGATGGACCAACGCCAGGGAAAGTAGATCTCACTCCTCCGATTACCTGCTTCCACCACGGTTTGAAGTCAGTCTTCCCTAGCAGGGATGACTGGATCATGGAAAGAAGTAGGATACAGGAATCGGTCGACATCTAAACTGATGGATTAAAGATGGATGGAAAAGTTGCCTGTGGCGTTTTCTCCGAACAACTAGGCTTGAAACTATCTTTCCGGTTACCAGATCACTGCAGTGTTTTTCAGGCAGAGGTCATCGCACTACATAAGGCAGTGGACTGGTTGAGAAATCAGAAAATATTCTGACATTCAAGCTGCTTTCCAATCATTATCCAATGTGTATGCCTTATCTAAAATTGTAATGAAATGTCGCACACAACTGAACGCAATGTCGCTTCACTGTGAAGTGATTCTTTGCTGGGTGCCGGGTCATAGTGATATACCTGGAAACTGCGAGGCTGATGCCCTAGCGAGAGCTGGCACTGAGCTTCAGGATTATACACTAACACCCCAAGTCGGCCATCCATTGGCCTCCGCCAAGCTAAGTTTGAAGCACAACGAAGAACCAAACGCTGATGGAAGTATTTGCAGGGATGTCTACAGTACATTGGGAGACAGGACCTTCATTTGCCACCATAAAACATTGGAGTCGAGAATTTAAGCATGAAAGGGAGTCGCTTGAAGATAATCGCAGATCAGGGCATCCAAACCCTACCGTTACCGAAGAAAATAGTGAAAAAGTAAAAAAAAACTTGTGCTAGAAGATCGGCGAATCAAATTGTGGCAGAAAACTGAAGCCATAAGCTTGAGCAAGGAATCAATCGTTGAAATTTTAAATCATCATTCGTACATGCCAAAAATGCTCACTTCGCTGGACGAGTAGCATCGAATCACAACTTCGCAAGAGTTTTTGGACATCTCATCGGCTTTGTTAAGGACCCCGTGGATGGTCGAATGTAGTGGTCGTAGTTTGGCCTTCACACTGGCAGCCATGCGAATATTCTTTGAATATTTGGGCTATTATGAGCGTCATGACCCAAGGATCGAGAAGGATTGAGATGGATCTCGCTTCAAACCAGTACGAAAGAACGATGCATGCAATCGGCGTTGAACTGATGCCATTATTGCATTGTAAACGGCAACCTTCCCCGTATATGAAGGAGTGTGGAGTGGATAGCTGCATCTAGATTTCCCATTTCCAATGAATCCCGTGGAATTAAGATGATTTAGTAAGCGAACGTATAATACCCACCTCCTCATGTTGTGCCGTACCACCACAATATACTACCGCTTGAAACAACACCTCCTCTGAATCAATAACATCCTCAATTGAACTTGCCATCCTTTTTTTGCTATTATTATTTCCACTGTTGACTTGGCATCGACGACGACGACGACAGATTGTTTACAAACAGCCTTTTCAGCAGATCATCAAAGCGTTCGCCACTGTATGAAAAGCCGTAAAATGTTATTTCTCAGAATAGCAGATTACATAGCATGTTTCCAAGTATCTCATCCTTGAATTTCACTTGCAAGTTAATATAATAAATAGAACTAGATTGCGTTTACAATTTTCGATGTAGTTTGAGCCATCATCTGTCACCGGTGAAGGGTGACGTTTGAAGAATGGGGAAATAGTTTGTTGTGTTTCATTTCAAAACGTTGCAGTCCCGTGGTGGCGCTACTATCATTTGAAATATTCTTTAAAAAAATTCAATTTACAATATTGCGCCCAAAAATCATGTAGAAAAATCCATACCATAATTAAACTGAAGGCAGGTCAAAATTTGCACATGGATTTTATTTAAGAAAAAAACATTGCCTGTTTGAAACTTGTAGAAACAAAAAAAAGATACTATGGGATTATTGTCTGTACATTCTGGGATAAAAAGATAAGACACCCCAATTTTTCTGAGTTACACAGAATTAGATAACTTTTAGTTTGAGTTTGTATGTGACTCAATTCACACATAGAGGAAAGCCAGAATTTAATTGCATTTACCTAAACGTTTGGTAGAAGCAGAAAAATAGAAAAGACCTCGCATTATTGATAAACTAACAAAAGTTGAATTCAAATTGCTTGGCATTTTTATTTGATTTTTAAATACATCTGTCTCATCTTTTTGTCCTATCAAGTCTATTTGTTTTTCATATAAATAAATAATTATCATGTTACCCGGCACCGGCATTTTTCTCGCATAAAGCCTAGTACACAGTTCGATTCAGAACAGAAATTTCTGCATGTCTCCACACTTGGTAAATAATTTGCTGCTGCAAATTTAGCAATGGAGACTAATGGATATTATTCACGAAACACTTATCTTTTCGCCAACGCCGGCTGCTGTTGATGTTGGCAACAACTTCAATGACAATTTTAATGACAGCTATTGCCAAACGTTAACTTTCTGTATCAAAAGAAATGTCAAGAAATGCTCAATTTTACGCGCGAAATTCAAATCTGCTAATTGTTTTGTGGATTTGTTTACAGTTAAATTGAAACTAAACTTAGTGACGATTGATAGCTTTAGACGAATAAGAACATAGTACTGAATATAAAATATATAGTTTTCGTAATTAAACAATCATTCTTGCTGAAAATAATGTAAAACTACTGCGAGTTTCAACCATATAGTGGTTCTCTTTATTGTGAGCTTTCTGCGTCATAAGCGATTATGAATATTCGATTGGATATTATTTTGTTTGTATGAATTCACAGTAAATATCCGATTTACTCTTTCCCGATGATGCACAAAGATGCAGAGCTTTATTGCAGTTATTGAGCTGGAGGGAGGAATTTGCCTACAACCTGCAAATTTTCCTTTCCTCACAAGATCACCTCGCCCAATTATTTTCCAGCAAGGATTTGCATACATTTCTTCTGTTTTTCACATGTGACCCTGAAAAATTGGATTGCACGTATTTTAAAAACAATTTGAGCAAGATTTTTGCAATTTAATAAATAGAATGATCACGTCTCGATCGCACTGTTTTCATCCTTTAAAATCTTCACGTATCACCGACTTCGAACGAACACTTTAAAATCGACCATGACGACCCCACGCGTCGTTTGCAGCCTTTTTATTTGTCGATTAATGGTCCTGGTGGAGACGATTCAAACAAATCACTCAACAAACATATCTTTTCTAAATTTTGCTTCATATATAGAATTTTCTAACGTTTTTCAACTTAAATAACTACTTTCTCTTTAATAATAGTCTCGGATCGATTGAAATGTATGAACAGCACAGCTGCAGCGAGCCTTGCTTGCAAATCTTGTTGATTCAAATCATGCGCCCACTCGACACGTCCCCAGAATCCTAGTTGGTACTCTTCTTCCAGGCGCGCCAAATGGACAGCCCGTTCAACGCTTAAATGCTGATCTATTGTGGCAAAAGCCAGGATTATCGATTTTAGCGTGTCGATTGCAAACAGAAAGCCTAAAAGGACATTTATAGGAACATGCACATTGAAGTTAATGATTTTTTTAACCATGCAACGATTCTGTATCGTGCGATGATAAATATTTTCCAATGTTCATTTTGTCGTTGGGCGTTATTTGTGGAAGATTCATATCAAGTGTTTTCCTAACGTTGGTGTCGTAGCGTTTGTTGAACCACGATATGATTGGATCCCATTCTTTTGATTGCAAGCTGAAAAGATCCTCTTCTGCCTGGAAATAAACGTAACGTTAATTCAACGTTCTTTGCAATTTGTAAAATAATCCGTGAAAACCCGCACATCCGATTGAAATAGGATTGTATCCGATCCGAGATAGTTCAACATATAGTTTGTCATATCTGGTCGCGTTAATTTATTCGGATTATCGATTGCCGTGCTACAGAGCGCCGTCAAGTGCATCGTGGATCGATCGAGCCGATCCTTTTGGTTATTCCACTCGGACGCTATGGCAATTGCTAGCGGTTCACTTTTTACTATAAACGGCAATCCACCTGGTGTTTTCAATTTCCTATGATCCAAAGTGATTTCATACTTTCCGTCGCTGAACAGGACGCTGGTGTTTTTATAAAATCGTTTTATGGTCGCTGAAAGAACAGGAGAATATAAACGAATATTTTGATTTTATTGAGTAGTTTTTACCATAATGCCGCAGTGATGTTGTGTTCCGGCGGATTGTGGATGATACGAGAGTTGAAAGGATTGCTTTACATGCGGAATTCATTAGATTACACAATTTCTGGAACTGTTTTGTTAACAATTCAATAACACAGAATACTGTGCAAGAATCTTTAGGTTAGATTTACCTCCGGCTCAGCAGCTTGTCAATCGTAAGGCATTGAACGTACGCAGTATGAATTTGAAATGGAAACGTTAGTGCATGGTGAAAATGCATTTTATCAAGAGATTTTTTTTCATCATTAGGAGGTGGAAATCTTCAAGAAGATATCGAGTTGGTCCTGCTTTTTGGTATGCTGGGCTATTAGCGACTAAAACCACATCCAAGCTTGTCTGGACATGCAATATGTCCATTCACATTATATGTTTGTTTAGTGCTCCGCAGACGATGAATTTCGATATCAGGGATAGTACTGGAGTCTCACTAATTTTTTTCATCATTAATTTTAGTATAAAGGTCTGTTACTTTGACAAATAAATCCATTCGGTTTTGGCTGTTTAAGTTTTGAGCTTTGGTAAATATTACTATTCTGAATTTTGCTTTTCAAGTATATATTTCTTTAGAGCTGTTTTGAAATATGATACTTTGGTTATTTCTTTTGAATTTATAGGGCGAGTCGTTATAGAAATTAGCCACACTGTTAATTGGATTCCTCCTTTCGCATTGTGTCCTAGCAATTTTTTGCTGTTGAGAGGTGGAAAACTTCAAAAAGTACCGAGTTTCTGCTGCTTCTCGGCATGTCGGATATAAACATATATATATATATATATATATATAATTTGTATTTCTCATATTATAGGCTTCTTCTACCAAATTTCAATCTAGTTTGATTGTTGGTTGTTGATCCAGGGTGAGTTCTTGCGCTATTTTATTCACTTCGGCCGTAAGAGTCAGCCATCGAAGGTTGTAGATAGTCTTATACGTCTTGGTGATGATTCGTGCCATGTCCATCCTGAGTAAATTAGAAATGTTTCGTCCGCATACATCACTACTTTCGAAGTTACCTCTGAAGTGGATAAGGTGTTCGTAAATAACAGGAAACAGATAGGATTTAAGATAGATGTACCGCACCACAATTTTGCGCTGATTGACTGTAGTGTTTCCCGATTCCTGTTGTTTGAGGTCGTCCGAACAAGTAACTACTCAGAAAATTTTTCGTCTTACCAACAATTTTTTATTCCTTTAATCTTGTAGCTAACGTGGATATCAATCAACTGCAAAGTGCTTGATTTCTGAGAGACGTGCAGCGGTCGCTATCAATTGAAAGAGAAAATTTCAATAAAACTTTATGTTCTGATCTCACCATTATTATTTTTTCCACTTGCCGAGCATTTGATTCGTACTTTCAAATTTTAAATGGATCATTCGATTAGTCGAGCTTAATTTGCAATCTGACCGTGCTGATGTTGATCACATCGATTAGAACCGCCAAAATTCAAACCATTAATCTCCCCGTTCCGGACTCCATCCGACACCCGACCAACTTCACATTATTTTCAGTTCGCCTTTTCACCACCCAAACACTACGACAGAACTCACCACACCAAATATTTGTTCTGCATTCTGCTCCGCTCGCGAACGTAGAAGCGTCAATTTTTTCACCCGGGCGAATTCCGACATCGAGAATTTCCCCCTGCGTGGAACACACTTCGATTTTTTCGCCAAGCCTTTACGGTTTTCGTGAAAACCCATCCATTCAACGTCTGTTGCAATTGAGTAAAAAGCCTTTGGACGCGATTGAAGAACTGCTGGAAAAATGAGCGTGGAAGAAGAAGTGTTCAAAATCCAGAAGAAACTAAACAAGATGACATCCCCGGACGGAACGGTGAGTGCTACTGGTCGCAAATGCTTGGTTTGTGACGGTTCGCTTGTGCGTGCGAAATGTATATACGGGAATATTGCGGATTGGTGGCAGTGATTTCGCGCCACTGCAGAAATCAGGAAGTGCTCGCCGCTCGGCTTCGTCTGGGATTCAGAATGTTTCACTGGTCGTGGAAGCAAAACGATTTGTTCAATCGAAATGGATGCGACGGCAGCGAATGGTTCTTGACAAGCAAGTTGGGATGGTATTGCAATCGATTGGTCGACTTGCTCTGGGTGTGTTGTGGCGGCAAAATGGGCTCCCCGACTATTTGTTTTGGCGGCTCATGTTGGAGGGGGCACAGAATGTTTTCGTAACAGTCGATCATAACCTGCAATGCCTTTTAGATTTGTGCGGGATCGGCGGGCGCCTCGCCTCAAAAGGGAATAAAGTTAAACAGCAGCGTTAAATTTGCTGGAAAATACTGCTTTGCCTCTACCACTTCGACTGTGGCTGGGGTGCTTCGGATCAGGCCGCTAACGGCCAAGGATTGCTCATGTGGCTGATCCCTCCCTGTTATCAACTGCACCCGCTGATTACGCTTTACGAAACAACGGTGCGCATAATCTAAAATATGCTCAACCCAAGTAAAAAAAATCCAGTTGGAAAAAATTGAAATAATTACGAAACAGCTTCCAAAAAATTATATAAATCCACCTGCCACCACCCACCAGTTCGCTTCAAAGAGTAACAAATTTTAATACAGACAGATCTAAAATTCAAAGATTTCTGAATTCGACTAAAAAGTCGCCGATAAGCATAAGGTCTCCAAGGAATCCATTTCCCTCAAATAAACCGATCTAAAAAAAATTAAAATGATACATACCAACAAATCAAACCTACGTTCCATTCCATTTATCAATTTCTCGTTACCGCATCTAAAAAAGAGCTGGAAAATATAAAGTCCTGATTATTACCGTAGCCTATTAGAAAATGACGCGACGACTGCTTCAATGTTTTAGATCAGAATTTAAGAGGATATGATATGAGGATCCAGGATTATACACTAACACCCCAAGTTGGCCTCCGCCAAGCTAGGTTTCAAGCAGTATTATATAGAAGCTGCAAACAGGGCCTGGCTGCTGGAAGAAACCTGCAGGACAACCAGGCAAACTTGGCACGCACTAAGCTTAAAGCGCACCAAGCAGCTCCTCAACACGAGCCGTGAAGCATTAAGTTTCATCGTATCCGTGCTGACGGGGCATTGTCTCATTGGCAGACACGCAGAAAGACTGGGTGCCCCTTTCCATGATTTCTGCCTCAGCTGCAGATCGAAGGAGGAGGAAACGATCCACCAGTTTCTGTGTGAATGCCCAGCACTCTCCAGGAAATGCATGCAAACTTTGGGCTCGCTTTTCCTGGCCAGCCTCACGGAAGTAGCCAGTTTCAATATTAGCTGCATAGCTGGCTTCATACGAGAATCTAAATGATTCTCGTCATCCCACAGGTTTTAGTGCCGCACCCTATCTCTATGTGGTATCACAATGGGCCTATCTTGGCCTAAGTGAGCCGCCTTTTGACAAAGGGGCTGCCACTACAACCAACCAACCAACCAAATCTTTGGGCTTACATCTCCTAGTAGTATTAACTGAACCGGTCATCCATATTTTCATCTTCTGGTAATCGTTTTCCCTATACAAATTTGCAATGTCCACTAGCGCATCACATACAGCACAGTGAATGCTTGCAAACTTCATCCGCCCGGCAAAGAGACATTTCAGCAAAGACTTTGTCAAAATATTGCGTAAAATATCTGCTTAAGCGACAATAAGGAATCCGATTCTTCATTATTGGAAAATTATAGACTTCCTTTCAAAATTTCAATATTAAAGGTTCGTCAAAAGTATTTTTAACTACGCATGGTTCGCGACCAAAAATACATAACAATATTTATTCTGTGAAAGCGGAAGGATATTTGATACGAAACTGAACTGAACTTCAAAATGTCAAAAATTGAGCTGCAAGCGCTTCGATTGTCTTTGTCAAATCTTAAAAAATCGGAGTTTGCAACCCACATTGAAATATTAAAAATGTTTTTACGAACACCAGTCAACATAAGATAGTCCTAAATTAGAACAGCTAACGGAAACTCTAAACAAGGAGGAATATATTTCATTGCTGCATGAAATAGAAGACAATAAAAGTGACTGAAACAAAATTTCCTTAGTGAAACGAATTATCAATTTCGTTAAAAAGGCTTACCTCCAGAAAGCATACCGCAGGTAGACCTTCCTGCTAAGAATTGCATCAAATAAAATTTATTTTTGGAGAAAAAAAATCTCTATTCTGGTTAAGAATGATATTCTGCTAAGAGAGCGTGTGTACAATAACTTTAGAAAGCAACAGGAATATCGATGTGATTCCAAAGTTCGAATGAAAAGAATAAATAAATTTATCAAATAATTTACAAAAGAAATAGTGAACGAATTTTTTTTGAGTGTAGAACATTTGACTAATAAAATAATTGAAATTAAGTGCAACATTTAAATCATCACTATTTACATTCTTTCTTTCGCAGGGTCAAGAGCAAGCGTTCGATCTACTTAAAACGCTACAAACACTCGACATAAACCTAGATATTCTCACCAAAACGCGAATCGGTATGACGGTAAACGAACTACGTAAAAGTAGTAAAGATGAAGAAGTGATCAGTTTAGCGAAAACATTGATTAAAAATTGGAAAAGATTCTTAGCAAATACACCGGCACCCCCGACAGGATCGAGCAGCAAAGATTCGTCAAACAGCAACAGTAAATCGTCCAGTAAATCGTCGTCGAGTAAAAAAGAAGACAAGAAAAAGGAAGAGAAAAAACAAGACGAAAAACCAAAAGTCCATCAAACAAGTTTTCCAAATTCGAGTAACTCAATGACAGACGCCGTACGATTAAAGTGTCGCGAAATGTTGGCGAACGCTCTAAAGGTCGACGGCGAGCAACCGGAAGGATGTCCATCGCCCGACGAGTTGGCCGAGGAACTTGAGGATGCTATCTATGTTGAGTTCAAAAATACCGATGTGAAATACAAGAATCGAGTTCGATCGCGTGTAGCTAATCTAAAAGATTCCAAGAATCCAACGTTACGCAGTAATTTTTTATGCGGTGCCATTTCAGCGAATCAACTTGCCAAAATGACACCCGAGGAGATGGCGAGCGACGAAATGAAGAAGTTGCGCGAGAAATTCGTGAAGGAGGCGATTAATGATGCCCAGCTGGCAACTATACAGGGTACAAAGACAGATCTCTTGAAATGTGGCAAATGCAAGAAGCGCAGTTGCACGTACAACCAAATCCAAACGAGGAGCGCCGACGAGCCAATGACAACGTTTGTTCTGTGCAACGATTGCGGCAATCGTTGGAAATTCTGTTAAGCAAGGTCACGGGACGAAAATGCTGAAAGTGCGACAACCCTCCTTAATTCAGTATGGTATTCGGGATCATTCGGATGAAGTATTCTCGTCGTTAGATTTAGTCGAATTGAATGTGTGGCGAGGGGAATATTCGCTGCAAGCGAATACGACTTAGTAGATATTAAAAAGTGTAGCAAAAAGAATTGAAATACCACCAAAAATTTATACTTGAACATCACCAGGAATATGTTGCTATGATGTATGACATTTGAACATTTAAATATGTTATCCTATCCTCGACCCATTTAAAAGCACCACCAAATCAATTGCATTATGTTTTTTTTAAAAGGAAAACTGTATCTGAATGAACCATTATACCATTCTCTACAATTAAATGTAGACTATTTAACATTTCGTTATGGTATCAACAGCGTATGACGAATCGCACGCGATCGTAACATATAAAAGAAATAAAGCTAAAATAAAATAACATAAATAAATGTTTAATTTGAACTTTTGCATTGATGAGAAAGCAAATAATGGTTTTCTATAAAATAATATTCTAGTATGTGTAGTTTTTTTTTCAAATAAAAACAAGCAGACGAATTAAACGAGATTGACGATTAGTAAAACTAAGAAGACACGACGAAGATAGTGGAACAATACTGACATTTTTCATGGTGTTCAAATCCTTTTTATTTCTCGAAATTTGTGGTCATGCTTTTTTCTATTTTACTTTCATCGAAGCGAAGATAAGACTAGAAAAAATTGTAGATGTAGTCTCAGACAAAAAAACCCGTGCAAAACACATTACTTGATCTAATGAAACTATTCTTTTTTTGTATTTAATTCTATAATTTTAAATAAAGTTTTAACATTTAAGGATGAATTGTATGTGTTGTTATTTTTTGTCGTGGAATTAGATTCAATAAAGTTTAGGCTATTGAAGAGGACAAGGTAAGAATTATCTCTCAGTTTACTCATTGTTAAAATTGAAGGTGTTTGCGTAGAAATATACAAGCGCTTGTTAAACGATAAGAATTTTATTAAGAATTCACCGTGAATACAGAAGATTATCTCATGTGACGAAAAATTTACAGAACTTTCGAAAGAATATGCTTTCAGGACTTTTTCGATTAACGGGTATACTATCGACCAGACTGACACATTATTCATAAATGACTAAAATTAGTTCAATCAAAATGCTGTCGAGATATCGAATAACATTGAAAATAGATTTTATTAGAAAAAATTGGCATGAAACTTTTATGCTAGATTTCAAAAAGAAATATCTTTTAATTTCAAAAGGCGTATTCAGAAAAAAATGATTTCGCAATTTCACAAGAAATATACATACATAGTATACAAAGTAGTAACAGACTAAAATATTGTAAGTTTACGGGCCATTATGGGTTCGTAACGCATTTTTGAAATTCAAAATAAAATGTCTTAACTATGAACTAATCACACTTCAGTCTTAATTGTTATTAAACAAACGCTGAGCTTTATACTCTATCACTAGTTTAATTCTACTTTATTTCCCACCGTTTACAAATTTACGTTTTTGTTTACTTTTGTTTACAAATTCGCGCGTCTATAACCCGCTTTATACTCGAAACACTTTTTTTGCAGCTTAGTCGAAACTCAATTCTCACACTTATTCAATCGACTGTTTCTCAGACGTTTCACTCGTGGATTCATTGTGTCTTTAAGCTTCTTATTTTACAGCTAATTGGGAAGTCGTTTATAGAAGATTCCCATGTATTCTAGAACGATCTCGATTGGTCTATCTAGAAATATTTCAGGAATTCATTGAGAATGAGCTGAGTATCCTGTAGGTTTTTGTACGTGATGTCTAATAGTCTTTGGAATGCAATGTCACCCTTACGGCAGAAAAATATTTGAATGAAAATTTCCCTGTAGCGTAGTTAACGCTTACTTCGGTTTATGGAATTTTTAAACACTTTTTACTGCAATAGTAACTCGTGTAGAAGTAATGTATTTTTGTTTAGGCGTCATCCATTAATTACATAAGGCTATTGAGAAGATGAGGCTTCAGCCGAAATTCTACTTGGAGGTATTTTTCACACAGCTATTTTACGTAATTGACTCAAGGTAAAAAGGCGTAAGCAACACATTTAACTTGATTGAGATTCAAAGATTATTGAATATAGTTTTTATTCTGCAACTGAAATCTTACAAATTGGGGATTAAAAATTTCCAAAATTCTCCTTCCCATAAATAGAAAAATAACATGTGTTTTGGAAAAAATTATATTATTTGCACAAAAAGAAAAAAATCAATATTTTGTTAAGCCACCTTTAGCGACAATCAAGGCCTCGATCCGATGGGGCTATTAATACAGCTCTGCGTGATCTCTTGCATGCATGGATGATGGTTCCACACCTCAATAATCCTTTCAATTAGCCGAGTTTTAGTAGTTATGTTTTCCTTTGCTATCTCCCTCTTCATAAGCTCCCAGACATTTTCGATCGGGTTCATATCTGACGAGTTTCTCGGCCAGCTTAATAGAGGGATATTAATCTGCTCTAGGAAAGTTTTTACTGAACGGCCAGTGTGGTAAGGAGCTCCGTCTTGCATGAAAATGAAAGGCTCTCGTGGGAACCAGTCCATTATTTGAGGAATGAGCCGATTTTTGAGGATCTCCTTGTGCTGGTCCTGTTTCATAATTTCGTTTACAACATAGAGGCGTCCTGTGCCCTTACCGCTTATAAAGCTTAGTACACAGTTCGGTTCGGCGCAGAAATTTGTATGAAAATTCTGCAGTTGCAGAGATTCCGCACAGAATTTCAGACTCAATTCTGCAGAAGCAGTACACAGTTTTCTGCGCAGAATCGATGAACTCGTTAGATGGCAGCACCGAAGCACCAAGTACTCTCCACACTTTTCAGACTTGAATTTTAATTGTTTCGACATTTCTTTTGATGCAGAAAGTTGACGTTTGGCAATAGCTGTCATTGAAGTTGTCGCCATCATCAACAGCAGCCGGCAATTTGAAGAGTCAAATGTCTAATTTCTTAATTTCCACTTGTCTCCACTAGTCTCCATTGTCAAATTTCCAGCAGCAAATTATTTACCAAATGTGGAGACATGCGGAATTTTCTGTTCTGAATTGAACTGTGTACTAGGCTTAACGGACCTAATCATAACCTTTGCGGGAAGTTTTAGGGTTTCTTTCATACATTCTGATCGAAATTTCTCCCCAGGACGTCGACGAACATTTTGTGCTTTATTTGATAATATCTCAAAAGTGTTTTCGTCACTAAAGCACACCTGTAATAGGTTTGGAAATGATCATTTAAGATACCCCCGTATAAATATTCAAGAAAAATACCGATTTCCAAAACATTAAATCTTTGTCTTTGTGCTTTCTTGCTCATTTGAGACGCTTCGATTTCATAGCCTCCGTCAACTTTGATATTTGGCTGGTCTGCAGGTCCTAAAATTCAAATCTGAGAGT
Organism: Oxycera nigricornis; assembly: GCA_963942545.1. Classification (NCBI taxonomy): domain Eukaryota; kingdom Metazoa; phylum Arthropoda; class Insecta; order Diptera; family Stratiomyidae; genus Oxycera; species Oxycera nigricornis. The sequence continues at coordinate 9,111,352 of OZ012661.1, forward strand.
TTCCGCCCCATTGCATTCAGACACATGAACATTTGACTCTTCTGAGCATAAATTTATTTGCTTTGTGGTAGCAAACCTGTTATTCAAGCAAATATTCTTGAGACAACGTTCCGACCTCGGCGTAAATAATGGTTTTCTTCCACAGTGCCCTTCCTTTTGGGGCTTAATTTTTGCCCTAAATCAATTTTCTTTTTAATGCGTCTGACGCTATTTTCTGAGACGTCAATCTTTCTCGAAATTTTTAAGTTTGAGTAAATTTTTATTGTTATAAGGACTTTAATCACAGCCATGCTGGGCGATGGTGGATCACTCTGCTTACCCATGTTTTACACTGTTTAATTTTTAATAAAATATTTAAAAATTATCCCAATTACACAAAAAATAACAAAAGTCCATTGAAAAACACTAAATTAACATTAAAATTTAATTTTCACTTGAATTCATGCGTCGAAACTTTGCTTATCGAAATTAAACTGCAACGTGTCGCATAGTCAGAGTCAGAAAGTCAACAGAGTTATGTTTTCCATTTGAGATAAGAATGTCATATATTGTCGAACAACAATATATTGAGTGACTAATGACAAATAAAATAAATGTACCGTTACCAACAGTCAGCGCCATAACTGTGGGCCCTAAAGCCCCCCAGATTTTTCTTAAAACCCAAAGTGCCCCTAATAATTTGGCCAGGGACTGTTACATTGGATTTTATAATATGGACAACAAACATTCTAACTTTTAATGTCTGAAGAAAGAGAACATTCAAGTCCTGTTCAGTTTTGAGATCACAAAATGAAAGTTTAATGTAAAAAGTGGAACGCGTCTAATAGAAGATTCCGCGTTGAAAGATAAAGAAATAGTTAATGGTGAGTCCTGTGTCCGTTATTTTATAGTGGCTCTAAGTTCCATTGAATTTAGACAATTAATTGTATTTTATATTCATGATAAACTGATTACTGTTTTGATTGTTACGAAAAAAAAATGTTTCAATAACATCACATGATCATACTTAAACAGAGCTTTGGAGTTAATTTTTTCTTTTGAAAATTAGATAAGAATAAATGAATCATCTTAAAGTTATCTGCTACGTCTGTGTATCATAAAATTTTGGAATTCATTTTATCATTTTTATAGTCTTTTGAGCAATCAGAGCATCAATATAATAACTTCTATCTTGTGATCATGTTTTTCTGTCCGAAGCGAGACTATGTTTTTACTAATATGACTTAATCAGTGCCCGCCTTTTTTTATTTTTGATAAAGAAATGTTCAATTTTCCAGTGAGTGATCACAAATTTCGAGTGTAAACATCATTCGAACACACCATTTCAAACAATATATTGAATCAAATGGTAGTAAATAGCATCAAAAAAGTTTTCTGTACTTTATAAGCGAGGTCATGGTCTCACATTCACCTGTTGACTCGTTTCGCATAATAATGACTTCATTTTGATAGCTTCATCACATCAGTAAAAATACTAAACTCAATTGCGGTTCAAATCTGATGAATATTTCACGTAATTTAAATTTTTTGTTAAAGCTAATTCTCCTGAAAAATTTAAAACCAGAAACACATACAAATCCTACATAGGCTCGTAGCATTAAGATAACTTAAACCCACCTTCTTCAAGCCGTCTTTGAAATTATTTAATAATATTCAAACATGGCAAATCACACTCTTTGTTTCTATCAACGTTGTAAGAGATTGCAGAGATACACTCGGTCTATGAATTAAATGGACATCTACATACGCACACATACTAGATACGAATTGAAAATCTTTTCGTACGACAACAGAAAATCTAGTAGGTAGAGTTTTGGGTAGGAGAGATTTTCCAAGTACAAACAACAACACTGCATTTAATTTTAACATATATTTATATAGATGGGAAAGATTGGCTGTCGTGGGGAGACCTAATGAAAAGGTTGCGATATTTTACAAAGTTGTCTATTACACGTTTAAACTTCGGATAAAAAACATTGAATTTCGATCTCTCGAGGTGAGTGAGACATCAGAGGAATAAGCTTTGTTTTTAATATCATAATTAATCTACTGAAATCTAGTCAAATTTTCGTGCAAGTAAATATGTTTATTGTTTTATAGTTGGTCATTTAAAACACTCTTAGTCGTAAAAATTATCAGGCTTGTGCTAAATGAAGTGACAATGTTTGCTGAGTTTAAAGTTTTGTAATGTGCATTTGAAATTTATCTTCATGGATATCTTGGATCATCCCAAGCTACTTCGGCAGCAAGTTTTTAAGCTAATACCACGAGTCAAAGAGATAAATTTTGACCGTTCGGAACATTACCAATAACGTTTTCATAACTGAGTTATTAATTATTGGCATTGGTAACGGATAAGCCTTGAGGCGGCTTTATTCAATATGTATTTATGTAGAGAGCATTTATTCATTCCGATTTTCGTACGTGCATGAAATGCTTCCTAGTCTTAGCTATGTTGAAAAAGATTGGAGCATAAATTAAAAGCAGTTGCGGAGATAGACTGTGATGAAGGTGCTATTAAATATTTTACAGTGAAAAACATTTTTTTCAATATTATGAGAATCGTTGAAAAATTTAGCACAAAATCTTTTGTGAAAAGTGTGTAAAATAAAACATTTTTTTCGTCATTGCGAGGTGGAAATCTTTAAAAGGCACAGATTTACTTCGGCTTCTTGGTATGTGGCATTTGAATTTCAAAGAACTTTCGTTGAAATTTTTCTGAAATATTTTGTTTTGAAGAAATTTTCTTGAAAAACTTTGCAACAAGTACGAAAATCAAAATTCATTTGTTTCAAATAAATTTAGTCCGATTTCATAAGCATGCCTTCAGCTGTGATTTTTTTTAAAATTATATAAAGCAACAACAAAAAACTTTGAATGTTCGCTTTTAACATCCCACGAAAAAATTCTACGGCTGAAAAAAAGTTTCAAAGCGAAACTCTATATTAAATTCAAAAGAGAAGTTTAATAATTATAAGTTAACTTTTTGGGGTGGAATAAAAATTGATTTGGATTTTTTTTGTGCCTACAAGAATTTGTTCCGTTGTTTTTTGAAATATTTTTTTCTTAAAACATTTCATAAGAAACTTTTTGGCATTAAATGAAGAAAATGTTTGTCACAATAGAAATAAAAAACGACATTTCGATTAGTTAATGGATTTTTACGCAAAAACAAACATTACCATAATTATAATTTACAATATTACGAAATTCTGTAGCAAAATAAAAAAATATTTTTACAACCGAACAAATCACTCTCAAGACCAGTATTTTTTCGAAAAAAAAAAACGAAAATATTGATTTGCAAAAACAAATGTAAAACTTTAAAAAAGCAGATGAAGGCAAACATATTTAAAGTGGGCAAATATTCTTTAGCGAATTAAAGTAGCACATTCTCAGAAATTTAAAACTCTTTCTTGGGAAGCTGAACACGTGCAATTATAAAATTCGCCTATTATTGCAGGATTTTGACATGTAAAAAAGGAAAAAATAACAATTAAGTTTTTCAAAAATATGGAAACTAAATCGTAAAACCTCAGTTTTCTAGTTAATTAAAATGTAAACTGTTAGTCTGGATGGCTTGTTTGCTTGGATGCTTCTTATGCATCAAGTATCAGGTTTGAGGCTGCTTGGCGACAAGTAGTTGTCGGAAATGGTATTAACGAGTAACTGAGTCAAAACCGCTTCACCTTCTAGCGTTTTTTGGTCAACAAAATGAGATAACTCTAACATTATCTCAATATTCTTACCGCATTTAGCCGATTTTAATTATTAAAGCCTTAATTAAATTGAAAAACCTTAGGATTACACCTTCAACATCTGTAAACGAAAATTGAGTGAGTCCTTGATTTTTTACTGCAAATTTTAGCACTGAAGATTGTAAGGGAGTGTCCATTAATTACGTAAGGCTTTGAGGGAGGTGTTATCTAAGCGAATCTTTCCGTGGAGCTTGTGGTAGGGGACACAAAGCTTTCCTTGCGTAACTGTCCTTTTTCTTGTATTTATTTTATCAGTTGATGAAAAAAGTTGATTTTGGCTATTTAAATTTATTTTTTTCAAATAATTTTGGCTATTTAAATTTACTTTTTCCAATAAATATCAGTTAAAAATCTTGTAGTAAATTTTAAAAATGTATATCTGATTTAAATGATTCCAAGACGTAATCATTATCTTATTGTAAGGAAAAAAACGGAATCTTACGTAAGAGAGACAAAAGGATTGTTCAAAACCTTACGAACCTTCGTAAGAGAGGGCGGGGAGAGCAATCGGAAACTAGTTAATTAAGTAACAATCCCTAAGTAGAAACTTGGTAGCATGAAGATTTGGAAATAATTTATTAGTGAAAAAATAGGTCCGACAAATTTTTTTGAAAAAATTGTTTGAAAGAATGTTGACGTTTCCAAAAATATTTTTACTATGAGGATTTTGTCAAAAAAAAACACACACATCAAGTTCAAGACAATGTTTTCAAATCGTGAAAACAATGGAAAATATTTCGTGGATTTTTTGTTAAATAAAATCATGAGGAAAGAAATTTAAATGCAATTTTATCACCGAAAATTGTGGGCAGCATTTTTGACAGACAATTTGTTAAGAGAGTTTATCGAGAAAAACTTTGGTGAATTTTTTTTGAATCCTAGTAATTATATATCAAGCTTCTTATCGTAATTACGAGCAACGTTTCAATATTAAAAATTTGCACTGAATGTTTAAAGTAGAAATCAGGTAAAAAAACCACAAAAAATGCTACTGGTAATTCATTTCGCACGCTTTTCAGTCTAGAATATTTGAAGCATTACAAATTGACAATTTGATAAAAAAAAATTCGACGAATCGATTTTAAGTCGAAATAATTTTTATCCGCTAAAATATCAATAATTTTTCCGGTAAAGCAAACTCCGCCCAAAGAATTTTTTTAAAAACACTCTGTCGTATAAAGAATCAAAAAAAAACCTTTAAATTCGCAATGAATTTTTTTTGTTGAAATCAATTGTCAGCATACCTTGCAAAAAGTAAAACGCAACATTTAGTATTACAACAAACTCGCCGATTTTCGAGCGAATCGGATCACATGTAACATTACTCTTGAATTTCAAATGAAATTGAATATCAATAAATTTATTAGTATTTTTTTTGGTGTAATTAAGGGAATTTTATTTAACGAGTTGATATGTGATGCAAAAAAATTACTAATGTGCTAGGAAAATTTAGAATTTTCTTTTAACAAATTCAAGCCAAACTACATGTAGTTCTCCTTCGTGATTAAAACAAATTCTACATTTAATTTATCGATTGTATAAACTCGTGTCAACTTCATAATTTATTGTTTTGTATTTGCATATACTCGTTTGTATCTACTTCCAACCCACGACCATAAATGTGCAATGCATGTTTGAAGAAAATTTAAAAAACCGACTTAAGGTGTCCCAGATTCATCTGTGAATCAATTACCATATCATGATTTGTTGTTTTGTTTATGAATAATTAATTTGAATTAAACAGAAAATAAAACAAAAAACGAGAAGTATTTATTGAAATTTAACAACTACTATGCTGACTTGTCGATTCGTCGTTTTTTTCACGGCACAATATTTATTGAAAAAAAAATATCATCCACGAAACATCTTTATGTATCTTCAATTTTCTTTTTCAAATTTTCATCTTAATACTTAATACTTATAGATTGCAACGGTTGAATTCATTCATGAAAGGTCAACTATTAAAGACAACATTAATGCCCTTGAAAATCGTTTTGGTTGAGTGTTTTTGGGTATATATTTACCCATTTGCCAAACTACGAAATCTAATCGAAGTGTCTTGATTGTATAATATTTAATTATTGGGAGAAACATTCAAAAAGCATTACTCTTGAACTTGAATACGAAGCAGAAATCAGCAGAAAAAAATCCAAGAAATATAATCCAAAGTTTACTAGCCTTTATTTACAAAATATTTAAATTGATTCGTAGTAAACGGTTTTCAAAAAAAAACAAAAGATATTTCCAAACGCTAAACTGGTCTTACTTTTATTTTGAATGCCATGGCGGCAACTGCTTGAATAAAAAACAATTTTAATGGAGATTATATATATATATATATATATATATATATATATATATATATATATATATATATATATATATATACTCGTATACATGGTAAATTCACTTTTCGCGTGAAACTAGTATTGAAAGTGTTAATATGGCACCAGTGATGATCTTGCAGACAACTTGCCTTCACGGGCCATCAACTTTGTTGGTTGGATTAGCCTAAAGTTCGTAGTGAACACGACTGACTACAGAAATCAAATAAATTTTCAGAAATATAAATTTAATTCATGCTACATTATGGCGAGTTAGTTGTAAAGGTGAATATGATGAAGGTGAGCAACTTTTTATTGATTGGATTGGATTGTAATTTGATTTGAGCTAAACTTTGGGTATGTCTTGGAATAGTGATGAGTAATAAGAACGTTAACGAATTGTTGACTCTGTGAAGACGATATCGTTGGTTGATTTATTCAGTGTATTGTAAAAAAAATATGTTGTTTCAAAGCTCAAAGTGGAAAATATTTTTTTTACATGCGTCAAGCATCATATTTTATCATAGGATTAAAATCAGCGACACTAAAAAAAATTTGGATCTCGTCTTTAATGATTGTCCAAATTACAATATAATAATCATCTCGTATTCAAGTCAATAAAAACAAGAACAATTTGTTTGATTTTTTTCAATTCTAAAATTTTAAGGGATTTCCAACAGTGTTTAGATTCAAAAACATACAATTTAGACCCATTATAATATTCTCAAAAATTGACCTAAAAAATTTGTTTCTTTTTGTTTTGAATAGTTTTTTTCCAGTATTTCTTCTTATCAGACTCAGAATTTTTTAGGGGCCCGATTATAAGAAACCCTTTTTTAAATATCCAGAATATTTTTTGAGTATGAAAAGATGGCATATTTTTTTTATTCAATCAATTGCCCCATCAAAAACATATAAAAAAACACTAAACCAGATAAAAGTCGTATTTTCTGATGAAAAATTATGATAGGGATTATAAAGGACTGTTTTGCGTTCGAAAAAAATATTTTCCTGCGGTTAGTATGATTATTACAAATCATATTGCTACAACAAGGATAAGAGCCTAGAGCATACGTTGCATAAAACATGCTAAGCTTGCTGAAATAAATCAGCAAGTCTAAACATAAACGATGAATAAGAACGAAAGGTAATTATTTTTCTGAACCCAACAATCAATTCGCTGCAAGAATAGATGAAAATTTTGAACCAAACAAAATTTTGTCGGAGAAAACAAAAATACTTTCTTAGCAAAAAAAATTTACACACGCTTGAACAAAAATTGTCTGGTACAAAAAATGTTTATTCTGTACCAAAATTTAAATTTAAAAGCATTAACCAACGCAAAACCAGACGGTAAATCATTGGAGGACAAAAAAGGGCTGAATGTTTCTAGGGATTTACGTGGCCTACTCGGAAAGGGTCTAACTCCACGGTCCACGATTAGACAACGGGCTGCAACGATGCGGCCATCCAGCGTTTTCCTGCTCATAGATGGAAGTACCAGTTCGCCTACGGAGTGCAGACTTAGTGACCTTACTGGTATCCATGCGTCTGCCAATTTTTCGTTCTCGGCACCGGAATGAATCGCAACTCTACATCGAGCCCCCAAAAATACTGAAAAAGTCCCGATACTCGGGAGTATGACGACTTCAAGGCGAGTCTTTGAGGGCTCCGCCAGTGATATGGGTAGTGAACCACAGCACTCCCCTTAAGGATGTCCTTACCGCGACCGGAGGAAAGTATAAGACTTCGCTGAGGGGCCCTGAACTTGAGCCCTTCCAAGCCCACTTCGATGATGTTCGACTGCAGACACAGGACAGCTCACCAATCTCAAATACGCGAGGTTGGCACACCCTGGAGGCTACACTGGAAACAAAAATGTTGCCCTTTAAAGTAAAAGTATTATTTAGATAAAACAATTTCGAAGAAAACAAAAACTAGGATAAACCAGAAATCGTTAAAACGATTCGAGCTAAAACTTTATTTTTCTAAAGACTAAACGAAAAAAATGACAAAATTAGAACCAAATATTGGTCAAGAAAAGAACAAGAATCTTTATTACTATCTTCTTGAAACACTAAGGGATACGTAAGCCCTAAACATGCGCAGCTTTCAATAAAAACAACGTACATTTAACACATTGGGTTAAAGATAATTTTCAAACTACCACAAAACTAAATTGTTAGAAGGTTGATTTCTAGTAGAGATATACTACACTGGTTGACAAGTTCGCAGCCTTGCACAGATATAACGTGACTATTTCAAAAAATTTATGCGTATGAATTAAAATCAATCTTCATGTTAAAATTGCATGACATTCCGTCGATTAATTGACGAGATAAAGTCATACGAGTGACGATAATTTTGCTGTTTGCGAAAATAGCATAAAGAATATATAGAGCGAGGACACTCTGAACTGCCAAAAAACATGAGACAAAAGATGCAAAAATTATCCCTACTTCAGAGAGAGCGCTCTGTTTATCGTTTCGAAACTCGCGCGTGAAGGAATGAGTGAAAACACGTAACGAAATTTTCCCATGTGGAATTGGGTGAATGTATTGTGGCGAAGCCGCAATTATGTGTCAGCCATTCGTGTACGTATACACACCGAGACTGAATAAGTGTGCGAATAACATGTGTATCGATGCAAATTAGAACACTAATACGTGTGGAAAATTACACACAACGCGTTGTATAACACATGTGCGGCAATTTGACTGTAGGGCACGTGCTACTTATTATTTATGCTATATTCTGCACATTGGTTACAAGCGGGTGAAATCCGGTCGAAGCGCCCAAAGACATCATGTTCGGCCGAAAAGAAGATGGTCAGTATTTTTTGGGATGCGCATGGCATCATATTCACGGACTATTTAGAGAAAGAAGAAACTATAACTGACGAATAATATGTTAAATTATTGGGAAAATTGGACATGATCAAGAGAAATGATCACACTTGAAGAAGAAAAAAACAAAAGCAATGGTGAAATTGAATTCTTTGGATTACGACTTGTTTTCCCACCCACCGTATTTTTCAGATCGAACCACTAGCGTCTATATGGCTACAGAGTAGTGGATTTGAAGCCACTGAGGAGATCAAATCGGAAACGAAGATTTATTTTGCACAATTTGATAAATCGTATCATTCCAAGAGTGTCAACATTTTAGAGGACTTCTGAAAGGAGTGTTTTTCACTTAGAAGGGGTCATGTTGAAGACAAATAATTTCACATTGAAAAATTGGTTCTTTCATTGGTAGGCCGTGAACTTTTCAAACCATGTAGTATAGCTAAGAAAATCTTCAAAGCAAATCAATTTCAAGATTTCAGTAGCAAAACCAAAATAATTTCCAACTTTAAAAACTGCCGCAAATGCAATTTGAGCTGCAAGACACAAAAATTGGAACTGTTCGAGTTTATTATCTGAATCAAAGATATCGAAGTTAATTAAAACCGATTAAAATCGAGACGGAACTTATTTTAATATAGAATTTTCTCAATTTCAGAATGGCTTTCCTTCACATCGTTACATTCCTAGCTCTCATTTCAACGCCAGTCTGGTCGTACAGCTCTGGTGCACCACCAACTGGTTGTGATATCCTTGGACCTAAGCATCGTGGTGAGGACGGTCAACCACTTCGTGCACAAAATGATCCTGCCCCATACAAATTCACTCTTGCTCAAAATTCAGTGCAAGCATCACAACCACTAGAAGTTCAACTTAGTTCTACCGGTTCGGTTGATATTCAAGGATTTTTGATTCAAGCTCAAGTCAATGGTAAGGCTGTTGGATCCTTTTCCGTTGGACCATCAGCAGGTCACGCCAAGACATTGCAATGCAGTAGAGCTGATGTAAGTGTACTACCCGTTTATTCAAAAGATTTTTACTAACCATCATTTTCATATTCAATCGAACAGGACTCGTTGACTCACACCAAAATCAAGGATGCTAAAGTAAAATCTGTGAACTTCTTATGGACTCCTAGCGCCGACTTGAAGGGAAAGACTGTTAAACTTATCGGTACAGTTGCCGCGGGCTACGATAAATTCTGGATTAAGGGAGTTACAACTGATATTAACGTTGCCTAAATTAGACGTTCCTTGCGTTCATCTTTCCGATGCTACTTGATGTATATTTTCAACAGGAGGCTCAAATTTCTCTCAAACAGCTAGCAACATTCCAATATGCAAGAGAATAAAGTTAAAGACATGATGATAATTGGTGCAAGTTTAGAATCGCTCACAATATAATTGCATATAATTCGTATTTAAGCAGTATTACGTTGGAAAGAAAAATAAATTTTGTCCATAAATATTAATGTTTCATTTCTTTTCAATATTTTCTTTCAACAATAACACTAAGAGAAATTTTTCTATTTGACACAGTCTATAAATGTTGTATCATTTCAACTAAAAAAACAACAAATAAAAATTCAAAAAGCATGATTTTTTATGGTTTTTGAAAAAAATATGGTAAATTTTCATTCATTTTAAATAAATATTTTTGCTCAAATTTTAAATTGACATTTAAAGAAATTTTTGCCAAATTTTTTACGCAATTATTTTTTCAAATATTGATTTTTCTACGACGTTTCCCGGAGTTGTTTTCAAAATAACACAATTATTTCAGTAATTTAATTTTAATCGGGATCGATTTATGAATTTTTTCTCAGTAGAAACTTGAAGGTGGTTTTATATCTGTGAACATATAATTAGAAACACTTGTAGCTTAATAAGAAAAACCCAATGTGTCAATGAATACTTCGATATAACTCATTTGCCTTAGATTTGTTTTTAACCTGATTCAATGACAAAGAAAGGCAAAAAATTGAAAGATGCTACCTCTTTAAGGACGATGACGACAGGACAACAAAGTCCTGGAAAACCCAAGATTTGGCACGGACACGTAATAAGCAACATTGTATTTTACTATAGATAGGATGGCATGCATATTCGTTATGATCAACTTGAAAAGGCCAGTCGCATTCGTTGCAGTTGAAACATCATTTCAAAAGTGTTATGACAGGTTAAGGCTAAGAATTGCACTCCTATAGTTAGATAAAATTTCGTGAACTTGAAAAAGTTAGACTTGGTTTTTCCTGGGTTAGACTTGTTATACCGTCGAATTATCAGCCGCCGAAATGTTCCGCAAAAATTATTTACGGAGCACTGAAACACGTAGAAAGTCGCAGAACTGTCCAACATATTCCCCGGGCTAAAAGGGCCTGAAAGACAACTCATAGGATGGATAGTCAGATTGTCCGCATATCGAAACGGAGGCTAAAAAGATCAGATCAAATTCATCGTCGACTTTCCGAGGAAAGGAGTGATATTTCTGTGAGAACAGTCAGAAGACATCTTGTGGAAGACGGACTACATGACCGGATAGCCAGGAAGCAGCCCCTGGTAACGAAAAATAATCGGAAGAAAGGAATGCATCTCGCACGGAAACATTTAACCTGGAAAAATGAGTGAAAATTGATCGTTTGTTTGTAGCGACGAAACAAAAATAAATCGCATTGGCCCTAATGGCAGGAGATATGTAAGACGACCAAGAAGAAAGGAATTCGACCCTCGTTACACTTCAACTGTTTTTAAGCACGAAAGTGGCTCCATCAATGTTTGGGGATGCTTCTCGTGGTTTAGTGTTAGACAAATACATCGTATAGAAGGAATATTCACTACGTGGACATCTTAGAAAACATCATGTAGCCATGGGCTGAGGAGAATCTTCCTATTACATTGAAGTTTCTGGAGGATAATCACTCCAAACATACGTCGCAACACACAAGGAAGTTTCTGGAGGGAAAAACCGCACCGTTTTAGACTGGCCATCAACGAGTCCGGGCTTATATCCAATATATGATACGTTTTTGTAATTTATTGTATTTGGTAAAATCTTCGCCTAAATGAAAGAATTTTAAAACAATTTTTAATTACGTGCACGCTCAAAATCTTAGATTCTCCAAAAATTTTATTGTCCTTTCGTAGCATCGGCTAATTGGCTAACTAACCTGAGGGGAATAAGTTATATCGAAGAATTCATTGATGAATTGGGTTTTTCTTAGCAACTTACAAGTATTTCTAATTATATGGATGTGCGCAGCTTTATATAATGAGTAATTTTTTTTATATGTTGTAGATTGATCGTCTTTATTATTTTACAGGTCTCAGGAGTTTTATAAGGAGATTCAAAGATTATTTTTGATGAAAACGTTATTCACGTGGGTAGTTATTTAGAGTTTTTCTCTCGTAAACGTTCATTTGATAAAGATTTTATGGAGAACTTTCAGGAAGGAATTTTTCACATAGTTTTTTTTCCATTTAATCGGACAAACGTCCCTTGAAGGATAAAAAATTAAAAAGTCATTGTGTTCATGATAACCACCTTGAATACGGAGAGACAAAAATTGAGATTGTTGTCGGAATATTTTAATAAATAAAATATAAGTTCCAATAGGGGTTTTCTCTAAAAAGGGGAGGAAAATCGTATTTTTGAAGATTAATAGAATTGAAGGATACACTTTTATACACGATGAACACAGATGGTAGCTTAATGCTGATATAAAATGAAAATTTTAACTAGACGAATGTAACAAACTGCGGGTCTATTAAATATAATTTTTTTTCAGATGCTTTTAAAAAAACTGAAGTATATTTTGAAGTTTCTATTCAAACCACTTCGGGTTAATATGAGACAATTAGCTTCAATTAAATTATTTTCTTGGAATACCTATTGCAGAAAAATCCCCGTAGGTTTATTTGCTTCAAACTCGTGACTTAGCACTTGAACTTCCACCTATCATTCAGCTTATCGTCAGAATCATCATTAATGTGGCGTAGATAATTTTAATTGATTTTGCAAATCAACATGTTTATAAATTAACTTGCACTTGATTGGCAATGAAACAAATATAATTGTTTATATTTACCAGGAAACCCCCCATTGAGTCTATCTGATAGCCGTAATATCTTCTATTGACCAGAACCACTTATGTTGATTCCTTGCGAAAAAAAACACAGTGAAACTATAACAACAAGTCATAAAAAATGTTACTGTGCCCGAAGTTGAATATCATTATCTCCATCATCTTCATGATGGTGCTCTTTGTTTGTATTGTTTTGGAATCTACTATATAAAGTAAATTAAAATTGTGGGGGATTGGAAAGTGATATTTTAAAGGAGTACCTCTGCGAATCGCTACTACTCAACCCTGAGCCATTAGTCGTTTATTGTTCGAATAAAGAGGTTCAACGCTAATTGATTAAGGTGAGATTAATTGTTTGTAGAATAATTAAGACTACTACTACTATAGAGAATGTGAACGATAATGATTTTGTGATTAGAATTTGTGTCGGGATAAATATTGAGCAGTTTTAAATTTACACTTTAAAAATCAATTATGAAGATAGTTCTGTGCTCTTATCATTCGACTGTTATGAGGTTTATTAAAATTGATTTACAGTTTTTAAGGAATTCGTAGTTTGTATTCTTCTCGAATCGATCTACTTATATTTATTATTTATACGAATAATAATGAGAATAGTGAATTTCGAAACATTTTTGTAAACAAAAAAATATCTTTGCAATGTATTTATGTATGTGAAATTGATAGTGGTACTGTGTTGGACTAGTGATAAAAAAATTCAGCGGTTAATTTTTTCTAGAAATAAATTCAAACACGTGTTTTCTAAGAGTTTATACTTAAAAATTCAGTACAATACGATATTCATAAATTTTTCATAAAAAAACTAAGATTAAAATTATGAAAAATATATTCTTGAACAATTTATAACGGTAAAATTTTCGTGAAAGTAATTTCTACCGTAGTACGGTACCAATCTTTGAAATATTACATTTAAAAAAAAAACAATGCAATAATTCTTCATCGATGTATTTTACAAGCAGGGTTTTTAACAATTTACAGTCAAATTTTTTAGAACAAATTCTATTGAAAATGTTGCCCGAGTTTTGGAAAACTATTTTTGACGAATATTTTTGAAAAGTTTATAACAAATAAAACTTTTGGGAAGAGGATGCAAAGATTAAAAACTATTCTTGGTTTTGAATTTTTGTATTTTCATCTAAAGAATTTTTTTGCTATAAACTTTCCAAAAAAATCTCTCTTACATTGGAATGTAAGAGATGAAAATACAAAGATTATAAACCAAGGAATGTACGACAGAATTTTTTTTACATAAATAGCAGCATACGGTTTATGAGAAAAGTTTCTATAAAAAAGAGACAAAAATCCTGACGAGAAAATTTCAAATGAACAACACACAATTTTATTAAAGGTCAAAATGTTTGTAGAAGGTTTGTTAATGATTTACAACTTCTTGCAACAATTTTATATTCATCACTTTCATCAAACGTATTTTGTTCTTTTACCAATAATTTTTTTAGATTTCGATCATTTAACTTTAATTTGAACAAATTTTGGAAGACTACCAGAGTGATAACTTCCAGGATGTTCATTCAACAAATCGAGGGTCCATCGGTTAATAAGAATTCGATTCAATATGGGAATCAATAAACTAGTCACTTAAAAAGGATTTTTATGACAATTTAAATCTGTATGATGATACAAGAGTCCTTTTTATTTGGTTGAGTCTCATCCCCCAAAAACACTGTTTTTGCTGTGTGTACGAAACATTAGGGTATCCTAGCTGTGGTGAACAGTCGCGATATTCTTATAGTTTAATCAATCGTTTTTTGCGGTTACACTATTTTATTGAATAACTCAAATGATCTCTCTTAAACGACTTTAAAAATAAATTGAATTATAAGTTACCGAAAAAATTGCAGAAATGATACCCGAATGAAACCGTTCTAAATTTTGTGGCTTTATTCCATGAATATTAATTTAAGTGTGAATAATTTTAATATGATTTCAAATGCATGAAAATTACTTCTGCATACTTAATTGGACGGAAATCAAGCAAAACAATTGTAATATGAATTTTGAATGCTAAACAGATTAGCTTATTCACCGTCGATTTCATTGCCGTGCGAATAGCGGTTAAAACCATTGATTTATAGGTTTAATTACAAAAAGATAATACATTTTTTTACGTAAAAATCTAATGCGAATGACTTGTCAACTACCATTTAAGTAAATACTACAGACAACCAGCATTCCATTATTCACGTATCTCATGCGATTTCTTTATTATCTGCTCGCGATTTGTCCTTGGTACCGATAAACTTGCATCGGCTTTTCAACGACTGATTAAAGATAGATATATCAACTCTCTAATTGCTATTACGAATCCAAGCTGCTGCTGTTGCTATTGCTGCTGCCATGGCATTAAGAAGGTTGGATTTGTGTTGCAGCAACCATCCATGCATGACTGTTGAACCGTAGCATGAAGGTGCATAAAAAAAACTGGTAGCCACAATTCACTACCATATGTTGGGGAGCTATGAACGCGGATAGTATGTCATAGGTGAGATAACCGGTTAATTGAATAAAAGGGAAATGATGAATTGTATTTAGATTGAATCACGAAAAAATTGCATTGTATCTGCAATCTTAGGAGATGTTGAAATTTCTTTTAAACTTTTTGCATAGTTACGACTCAAACTGAAAAACATTGACCTTCAATGGATCTTAAATTTCGATTTGAGGATGTTTGGAGCTATAAAAAGCTGTATTGCATATCACGTCTCCTCAGATAGTAGCTAAATTGACAGTCAACACTTGTAATGTGTTTGGTAAGAACGTGATTGTAATGAAAAGAAAACTATAGATAGTATCCAATAGCTTCAGTCATTGTTGGAAAGCACTTTATAATATCTATTGTGAAAAACATAAACATTACGGCGCCCAGTCCCCGTTATTGTTTATAATCATTTCAGATCTACGATTACAGTTAAGAGCCGAATTTTCAGCATACTCTGCATCTAAATTAATTGCAGGAAATACGAATTACCGGCTCTATGCTCAATTGGCTCAGTTCCTACTTAAGAGACCGAAGTCAATTAGTTAAATTTCAGGGATATTTGTCCAAGCCGATTCTCGTACACTCTGGTGTACCTCAAGGCAGTCACCTCGGCCCTCTTCTTTTTAATGTTTTTATATCAGATTTATCTGAAAAACTCTCGGACGTATCACATCTTCTTTACGCTGACGATCTGAAGATATATCACATCATTAAGTCTCAATCTGATACTGTTTTCCTCCAATCAAAACTAACTTCCCTCCAACAATGGTGTGATGTTAACAAACTTCATCTAAACGTTGGGAAATGTTTTGTAATGACTTTTTCCCGTAAAACCACAATATTGAACAATGCATACGTTCTCAACAATACGGTATTGGATAGGAAAGAAAATATTGTTGACCTTGGAGTTGTCCTAGACAAGAAACTATGCTTCAATTTGCACTACGATACTATTCTCTCCAAAGCTCATAAACAGCTTGGCTTTTTCAAAAGACGAGCCAAAGAGTTTAAAAATCTGTGGGTAACTAAATCATTATTTACCTCACTGGTTCGCCCATTAATTGAATATGCCTGTAATGTATGGAACCCATATTTCGGAGTTCATGATACGAGAATAGAATCAGTCCAAAAACAATTCTTGTTGTTTGCTCTGAGAGACCTTTATAGCCGTGATGACTATCAAATCCTGCCTCCTTATGAAGTTAGATTGGAGCTTCTGAATTTGTCTACTCTTAAAACTAGAAGAACAGTGTTGTCCTCTTGTTTCGTCTTTGACGTGATTAGGGGCCACATTAAAGTGGAATATTTGACGAATAAGTACGCGTAATACACGTTTACTAACTGAATATCAGCATCTTACTAGGTATGCAGATAATGAACCAGTTAATAGGTGCTGTAAAATCTTTAACACTTTGAGCAAACACTACTCCCCTACCATCTCCAAGTTCAATTTTAAATCCAGCATTTCTAAAGCCCTTCCATTATCCATCCCTAAATTATGACGTACATACAACAGTATAAATTAACGTTGAATGTAGCACGTATTTTAGGGATAAGTATATTGTTGTAATTTATATTTTATATTTTTAAATGTTGACATGTGATTGCCTTGCTTCGGCGAAATAAATAAATAAATTTTTTCATATCTTTTTCAACAAATTTCCTAGATGTAATTTATTCTTCATATACGGCCAGACATTTTCAATTGGATTGGTATCAAGCGGTTGTGATGGTCGATTTAATACCTTGATCCCATTATCCTCTTTAAAAGCTGCTGCGGCGAGTTAAATTCATTGTTTGGTATCATTATCCTCGACAAGGATCCATTCTTTATTATCGTTATCATATAACATTTTGGCGGACGGCAAAAATCCTTTATTATATAGTTCCATCATTTTGGAGTCGTTAAGATTCCAGTAAGAAATAAAAGTTTTCCAAATCCTTGCGCAGAAAAGCTACCATGAACATGAATTGAGGAGTGATTTTTCAAAAGGGCTTATTTTCGTGTTAAACAAAATTTCAGTAATGAGAAAAAACATTTAAAATTAGGTGGAAATATGCCGTTTTGTATGAAACTGTGATTTTTAATCACAAGTTTTTCCTGGAAAAATGACTTCTTTGTAATGGATTTGGAAATAGACGATACATTTAAGCATGGTAATCTCGATGGCATTCTTGGGTTCGTTCGAAGTCGCAAGTGGAAATAAGCCCTTTTGAAAAATCACTCCTCAAGTTTTCCAGGGTGTGTAACAGTTCGCTCGATCGAGGGTTCGTCTTATTTTCGTCACACATGTCTCATAGTACTCACTAGCCAAAATGAGGATTCGTCTGTAAAGATTACTTTCGCTCAGTCACGATCCTTATTCGTTTGGATCCGCTGCAGTATCCTTTCAATCTGTTTCGGTGTTAACATTAGTTTGGATATTGTGGTACTGCTTGCGATGTTCGATAAGACACGTTAATATTCTTTTTGCACAGTATTTCTCGTGCTTTTCTCAACTATCGTCTTATCGTCTTTCGTTGACGTCCTCTTCATTTTTCCTATGCCAGGCATATCAACCACGTTTCCGCTTTCCCTGTACCGTTTTGTCCATTTCTTAATGAATGTTACTGCATTTTTAAGGTACTTTGAGGCAGCCTTATGAGTCATTTTTGGTCCTAAATGGTGACAAACTATAAATGCAGAATCAAACCGAATTTTGAAAATGTCGCGAATTTTTGAAAGGATTATTCCCTTCTAACACGCAAAATTAAACTAATGTCACTTTTTCATCTCGAAATAGAGAAAAGATGTATAAATTAGGATCATTACCTATTTCAGGTCGATTCGTGATAGTGCAGATATGCGGAGCTCTTACCAAACACACTGTTTTAACAAATATTTCAGCAACAACGTTAGATTCCTGCTATTTACAACTCTCACTAAAATAATTGTATACCAGCCAAAGTAACAATAGTTTTGTCGTATACAATACTAACGATAATTTAAAGTTGAAAGGACTGTTCAATATAATTTTTCGTTATTTCTCAGGCACTTCAAATAGGATATTTGATATTTTTTTCTTGGAACATGTTTGGAAAAATTCCCTTTTCAGTTTTTTTTTGTATTCATATGAAAGATTTTTTTTCGAGAATTTTTTGTGTTATGATTTAGTGATTTATTTTTCTATCCAGTTTCGACTTAAATATTTTTAAACGAATTTTTCAGTAAAATTACTTCTAAAAAATTTAATAAGTTTATATTCAATTTTTCATGAGTTTTAATCGAAAAATTCCCCGATAAATTTCCTCAACTTCGTTTTAGTATATTTTTAAGAGAAGTATTATGGATTTCAGTTTTTTGTATCTATTTGAAAGATTTTTTCTCTAGAAATACTGGTGATACATTTTTAGTGATTTATTTTTTCATCCAGTTTTGATTTAAATGTTTTTAGTGAATTTTTCAGTAGAATTTATTTTTTCAGTAAAATTTCTTCTATAATTCAATTTGTCATGAGTCTTAGTCGAAAAATTGCCTGACCAATTTTACCAAATTTCATTTTAGTATTTTATTAAAAGAAGTATTATCGATTTTATTTTTTTGTATTTATATTTTTTTATATATGCTTCTTTCGAGAAATTTTGGTGTTATAATTTTAGTGATTTATTTTTCCATCCAATGTTGATTTAAATATTATTAAGTGAATTTTTTGTAGAATTTCTTCATTATTGTAGAATTTCTTTTATAATTCGATTTGTTGTTAGTTTTAGTCGAAAAATTCTAAAAAAATTTCAACAATTTTATTTTGGAATTTTTCTAACAGAGATTTACTACTTTTTTAGCGAAAATTTTCAAATAAAAATTTAATCGTCACAATTTCGTGAAAGTATGTGAAAAAAAATTTCATCTGAATTTTCAGTAAGTTTTCACTGTAGAAAACACAAATAAAATACACTTTGTCGACATAACTGGCTTCCGAATAGTTTGATTAGAAAAAATGAAATGAGTGAGAGTTGTTTCATTCTAATTTCTCTACTGGGAAGTATTGAAATATTCTGCACGATGTGTCTATCATTTAAAATAGTGTGCAAGAAATTTTTATATGTAGTTTTCATTGCCAAACGCGTGTATTTTGTAAATTTCACACATATTTTTTTTCCTGATGAATTTCAATTCAAAGCTATTACAGCTCTGTCGCTCATTGTAAATGCACGCTTAGTAAATTATACTCAACAACGATTAAGTAATTAAGAAGTACGGCGTTGCATTGATAATAGTCGCCATGAACTCGGCTTCATTCAAAACAAACAAAACATAGCTACACAAAGCATGGTTTGTTCACAGTGAAAATTTGCATAAATTGTACATTTGAAGTTAATTGAATGAAAGAATTTGTGTTCTAAAACTTCATAATTATGATGAAATTGGAAATGAGAGAGGAAAGTAGTTCATTTTAATTTTATGAATTGATCACTGGACACATAGACCCTACATGCGAAAACTTGGTATTCTTATTTTAAGGAGAAGTTTAACATTTTTCATATCCATGTCCAATATGGAAAGAATCAAACGCAAAAAGAAATCAACTGAAAAATTAAACTTATTATAGCGAAATAACTTATCACAATATCAGAATGTGTTTTTTTTTAAATTCAAACTAACGACCCTCATCAACATTTCCTTTATTTCAGGATGAACATCTTTTTCTACCTAGCCATTTTCTCTGTCGCCATATCACCAGCTTGGTCATATTCCGAAGGAGCACCTAACGATCAAGAAACATGTAAAACTCTATTCCCAGGACATTTTGTCGATCCACAAACCACACCAACACCATATACCATCGAAGTCTCTAAACAGAATGTTAAACCAAAAGAAACAATTGTCTTGACACTAAAGGGCAAAACCGAGAGCGATACGTTCAAAGGATTCATGATTCAAGCACGTCAAAATGATCAACCTATCGGCCGATTTGGAAATGTAGCAGGACATGATCTGATTCAATTTAGAACGTGTCGAACGGAAGATGTAATTCATAATCTTTTAATATGATTCCGGTTGGCTAGAAATATTAATTTTATATTTAATTTATTTAGGATACTGCAAGTCACGTTCGGGTAAGGGGTGCCGGATTAAATGAAATCAGCTTTACATGGACAGCACCGAAAAATCTAAAAGGACCAGTCAGTATTGTTGGGACAATTGTTAAAAATAGACCAACATTTTGGGTTGCTGATAATTATGCAGAAATCACGATAGATGAGTCGTAATTGGTATTGTTGGAAACTCTCTTCAATGAATTCGATTTTTAACTAGTTCGATTGATGTTGGATTTTTTTGGGTTGAATATACATTCTTTTTGGATTTCTGTTGATTGAGTGGAATGGAATACGTAAGAGAGCATAAAGAGAATGTTGAAAGTCTTCTATTTTTCCTATTGTTTGAATTTTACATAATAAATTTTATATACTCTATAACTCAACTTAAATTTATACGTGAAATCTATTCACAATAAATAATTTGTGATGCCAAGAATGTATAGGAAATTCGAGAAAAAATATATCCGTGTTAGTTGCAAGCTCAAATGAAAAAATACGTCACTGTTATTAGACATTCAACACATTTATTTGTGCGTTTAACAAAATCTGTATGAAACTTTTGCAGACTATACTGCTTTTGTAAATAAGCATCATATCAAAAGATTGAATTCAAAATTCCAAGTATGAAATTAGTAAATACACAATTCAAAGTTGTACATACCTCAAATCGTTTCATCGTATACTATTAATAATAACAATATTCATATAACCATTACGGAAATAAACCAAATCCTTTCGATCGTGCAGCTCCATGTTTCGAAACGGTCGGTAATCCTTATACGGATTTCGCTCGTCACTAGCCACAATATGATATTGTTTGCCCAACTCGTTGCTACAATCACTGAATTCGCGCAAATCAAAACGTGATTCCAATCGTGTGTACGATGTAAATAGAATAGGAATCTTTTCAAATTCAAATAAAGCCTTGATTCCTCGCCGCCAAGTATCCTTTACTGTGCCGGCATGTTCATAAAAGCCACAATTGAATGCCGCTATTAAATGTGGCATTTGATCTAAAGCCGCATTCGATATAACATTAAGTGCGAAATTTTCAAACCAGTCTTTTTCAAAATTAATGTTAATTTGTACTTCACATTCATGAGTGCTTACTGAGTAACTTAATGATTTAGATAGTCTTTGGATTTCCGGGCCGATTAGATAAAACTTAAATTCTTTAATGGATGGCAGTTGAGATGATAGGAATGCACAATGGGATTCTTGCAAGAATACAAATTCATCGCGAGCTCCGACCATGTAAATCGTAAGAGTGTCAACATCTTTTTCACTCAGACATGACACACGAATAGCATGCAGTAGAGTTGCAACACAAGAAAAATCACTCACGGCCACAAAGCTCTGATACTCCCTTAAATTCTTGGGTTGTTTCGAAATGTTCATTTTGTTGTTGCAAGGACTACTGGTTGTCTCCATCAAGCTGAATAAATCTCCAGGCATACTATTTCTATCCACGATGGGAGCTTCTTCGAAATTTAGCTCAAAATTTGCCTCGTCGGTTTCGTAATAGTCATAGTAGTATTTCAAATACAAACACCACTTGGAATGATTGTCCATGTCTTCCTTCTGATGGTCCTTATTACAATAGGACACCGCTTCGCAGTTTGGACAATGCGAAAATGTTTTCGAATCGGTGTACGAAAAGCAAACTTGGCAGTGTACGGGGAATGTGAGCAGTTCTATTTCGTGACTGTATAATTCTCGATTCAGAATTGTGTGCAAGAGACACTTGGCCAAAATCAACGCCTTTTCGAATTGCGTCCATGTGGTGACGAGTCCTTCCAGTTCCATGATGTGCGATATCTGACGACCGTTGAGAATGTGTTTGATTGCTGAACAGAATGGTTTGTGTATATCCCAGTCCAGACGTTGATGATCCCGTCCACAATAGCGTATGAGACGACATCCGGAACATAAGTGCAGATCGGTTTTGCCCAGAGTCTTCTCTATTACGCAAACGTTACATCTCCGAGAAGAGACAGTTTGTGGTGGCATTGTGGTATATTCTGTTGTAAAAAATGATTTTAATCTTAGAATATTTTTTTGAGAAATGCAAAAATTTAGTTGAATTTGTTGACCTGGAAAGGCGGCACACACACAAAGCATCGCTATAACACACCGCAAGCTTAAAAATTGGAAGAATTATGGCATTTCAGATGCACAACACAAATACAAATACCGTCTTAAACAAGTAGTTTATTGGGAAAGTTGTTTGAATGAGCATCTAATTTTTGACCCATAAATGCAAAGCAAATATTTTTCCTAAATTTACGCTTCAGAAACAAAACATCGTAAATATAAACAACAAACAAAAACAATTTAAAGTTAAATTGCATACAAATCAGTTTGGACGTTAGATGACAAAAATTTAAATGGGAAAATTTTAATGCAAAAATTATACGAAGCAAAAAAAACTTTGTTGAAAAATTAGTAACCAATGAATTTCGGATTTGAAATAATTTTTACACACAAAAATTACATGTGAATAAATTTGGAAAAATATTTCTGAAGTGTCAAGTATAACTTGCGAAATAAAAATTGAAAAGAATAAAATAAATAAAATAAAATGTTACCTAGTAGAAAAATATTTCTGTTTTTATTATTTATTTTTTCAGGTTTTATAAATTTTGGGTCATAATATTTTGACATATTATAATCTGTTTGGACGAGGCCCAGGTTTTCTCATAATGAAATAACCTACAGGCAAAACGTTCAGCAATTCCCCAGTTTAACTTATAAATGATGCCTCTTACAAATGATCTTTATATTTATGTGGTAGATGGTACCATAATTCAGATGATAAGTGTCCAAACTTGATGAGATTTCGATTATTAGTTATCGAGATATTAAGGTCTGAGTAATGCTGTTTTTGATATTTTTAAAACAACGAAAAAACAGTTACGTATTTTAGCAAAGCATTGTTTTTCGATGACAAAAAAACCGCTTAAGTAAAAAAATGGCTTGGCACCTCTGATGCAAGTGATTGGTATGAAGAATTTTAACGCAGTCGAACGAACAGCAATGATGCTGACCGCAGTGGACGCCCAAAAGACTCTCTTACTCTAGAATATAATAAAATTCACAAAATTGTGAAGCTGCGTGAGTTAGCTGACATCGCAAAGATATCAATAGGCACAAAAGTATGGGCATGCGATAGCTTTGTTCGAAGTGGATAGCGCGTTTGCTTTTTATGGACCAAAAACCACAACATGTCGATGCTTCAGAGCGCTGTTTAAGCGAAATACGAAGGATTTTTTCGTACGATATGTTGTAACTGAAAAAATATAAATCCACCACTGCATCGCGAAATCAAAAAGATCGTCAGATGAATGAGAGCAGTGGGTGAAAGCCGTCCGTAGCAACCAAAAACGCAAATACCGGCCGGAAAAATTGTGGCATTGATATTTTTGGGTGCGCATGGTATTTTACTCGTCGACTATCTTGAAAATGGAAAATCCAACAATAACTAACATTACATAGCGTGATTGGAGCGATTCAAGGTTGAAATTAAGAACAAATGGCGTCAAATGCAAAAGAAAAAATTGCTCTTTCACAAAGAAAGTGTACCATGTTTAGGGATTACAATCCCGGGATCCCGAAATTCGGCATCTCGGGATCTTGGGATCTCGGCTCTTTTTTACTCCCGAACGTTTCGGGATCGATTTCCTACAATCCCGGGATTTTTGGGATTATTTAAAATTGCCGTTGATAGATAATATGTTAATATGAACTCTGCGCATTAATTAACGGAAATTTGTTTGTTTTGAAATGTTGCATGAAACAAAAAAAAATCATTTGTGAAGGTATAAAGAAAACATGGTATAGCATTGCTCATTTATAATCTCTCCCTAACCATAATGATATTTCACATAGAAACTGATAATTCTCAAGATGTGCCACCACATCTCACGAATGACCTGAACATTAACGAGCTTATAAATAAAGTTCGCAAAATTGTACTTATTTTAAAAAAATCATCGTTAAAAAATGACAACATACTTCAAAAGTATGTCATATTAGAGCATGGAAACGAGCTTAGCCTGTTACTTGATTGCAAAACTGGATGGAATAGTCTGCTTTCAATGCTCGAACGTTTTTCTCTTTTGAAAAATAGCATCCAAAAAGCACTTATAGACTTAGACTGTACAATAAAGTTGAGAGAATCAGACTTGCATCTAATCGATGACATAATTAAAGTGTTGGCCCCAGTCAAATTAACCGTGGATGCACTCTGCCGCTCTGACGCAAATTTATGCACATCTGATGCTGCTTTAAAATTTCTTTTTAAACAATTAAATGAAAATAAGTCCATGCTCGCTAATAAATTAAAAACGCATTTGCTAGAGCACTTAGAAAGTCGCCGACGAACTGAATTATCGGGCGTTTTAAGTTATCTGCAAAACCCTTGGCGTGATAATGATAACTTAGACGCAGCAGTATCGCCCGAAATAGAAGTTTTTTTCCAATTCCCAGCAGCACAACAATTTTAAGGCAGATAGTCTCATTAATTGAAAGAACCAACAGAGAGAACCATTATGAAAATCGTAAGGAGGCAGACACTTTGGGAATCGAACCCACAGGAACAAGCAAAATTGAGCTAACACTCAAAGAAAAGCTTCAGTTTGAAATAGAAAACAGTATGAAAATATTGACACCTGAAATAAATAAAAACACTGATTTATCTAAAATAGTTAAAAAAGAGATGAACCTATATCAGATATCCTCTAGTTCCATTCGAGGATGTAATTTGGAGCAAACTTACAAGTATTTATTGTCGATTCCTCCAACTTCAATTGAGACCGAACGTGCCTTTTCTGCGGCTGCATATATTTGTAATAATTTGAGGAGCAGGTGATGAAACATTGGACGCATTATTATTTCTCCGTTATCATTTTCTAAACTCTAAATAATCTTTTTACTAGGCTATTGATTTGCATTATTTTATTTTATTTGAAGTCGATTGAAGTCTAAAATAATTTTTGTAGATTATGTATTATAGATGTCAAGTCACAACGATTTATCTCATCAAAGACTATGTTTGTTGATTTTTTTAAATTTAATTTTATATTTGACTAACAATGTGCGACAAATAATGTTAAATGATTAACAATTGAATACGGAATTACTAATTTAATAAAACGGCGATTTGATTACTACTAAAACTGTTTTTATTTGCCTCTTGCTTTTTTCATAATGCAGTCTTCAATCCCGGGGTAATACCGGGATCCCGGGATAGGCAATGAAAAATCCCGAAATACCGGGATTAGAAATAAGAGTCGGTACTGGATTCTCTAACCATGTTACAAGTCGATAGCAAAATTGGGCGAATTAAAGTTTGAATTGCTTCCGCACCCATCATTTTCGCCAGATCTGTCCTTCAACGGTTACCATCTGTTCGCAGAGCTCAAAAAAATGTTACAAGGAAAGAGATTTTACTCCCATAAGGAATTCATAGGCGAAACAAACGCATATTTTGAAGGTTTTGTGAAACCTTTCTATAAAATAGGCGTAGAAATGCTAGAGAAGGGTTGAACTGATTGTTTCGCTCTTGAAAGAAGTTATATCGATGAATAAAGTCGAAATTTGCAAAAAAAATGTATCGCTTCGGCGGTGACTTTTTGAACGAAGTGTTATTCAAACCCAAAAGCAAATTGCAACATAATGAGTTTTGTGCCGATAAAGAAATGTAAATCAAATCAAAGCGTTAGAACTGTAGAAAACTGCTTTGTTTTCCGATGAGAGGAACTTCAATTTAGATTTACTGAATTATTTTAAATTTTACTGGTACAATTTGATGAAACAAAAGGTGCATCAATTTGATTTGGGTTGCATTCCTGTATTTTGCTAAAACTTCTATTTGAAGTTTAAGAGCCAAAATGAAATAGCCGAAAGCAAGTTGAATTCTTTTAGAAGTTTTCAATAGCTTTGAAGAATCACGAACAACAGAAAGATGAACTTTCTAACAAGACTGGACTGGTTTCAAACTAAGCAAATATGAATTTCTAACTGGTTCGCAATATCCGACGATTTAAATTGCAAAGAGAATTTATGGTGAAATTCGGTATAAATCGGTAGAAAGCTTGAGGCGAATAGAAAAGCGCTTGGTAAAAATTCATGCAAGCGATCATCGAAAATTTCATTTAAAGAAGTCATAAGGAAAGGAGAAAGGCACAACAAATATCAAGTTTGTGATTGTTTTATTTTTTTCATAATAAATAAGATACGCTTACAGTCGATATAACTGAATTTCGTCATTTAATTCGTAAATGTTCAGTTTTTTGTTACAAAGCAATAAGAAAATGATGTTTTCTGTAATAAAATTCATGCAGATATTACTTAAAATCTCTGGGATTTATTTAAACAACGATAAATCCTTTGTTTTTGTTGAATTTCGCCCACTGTATCTACCTTGTCTATGGACACATCGCACGGTAACTACAGGACGGATATTGATGAAACATGGCATAACAATAGCTTATATGTATATCCTGGCTCAACATTTAGGATAATTCTAGATCGAGAAATTGAAAGGGTTTCTACTAGAATCAAAAGTTATATATTCTGAAATAAATTTCGCGAGAAAAACTGCAAACTATGCGAGAAAAAAATGGCATATAGTGAAATTTTCTAAACTCAAGTAGCCGGAGATATTTAGGCGGATAGACAGTGATGCCAGTTCAGCCTGTTTTTCAGAGAGAACAAATACTGTTAGTGAAGAACTTTTCGTTTCGCAAGATTTTCATTTGTTTCAATTAAGATCATTGATTTTATAGTTATCATACCAATTTTTATACCTTTGAGGAAGATATCAAATCTATCTTAAAGCCGAAAAAATTAAATACTGATGAAAACTGAATTATGCATAAACTTAAGTGCATGTGAAAGAAGAAGCAGACGCAGCTAGTTATTTAATAAACAGGCAGCAATTAAAGACTTAAACCAAACATACAAAATTTCAAAATCAATTGGCATTGCCGTCGACAGTTGGATTTATTTTAATGCACACGGAAAAATTTAATGAACACGGAAAAAATTCAGAAGAACAGTATGAAGACTGCCTTCGTACATTTGATGGTGGAGCAAAAGTATATTTTGCCCTGTTCTTCGGAATAGGATATGGAAAAAGTGGATGATGTGATTTTGGATAACTTTTCAGTCGCCAAACAGCGTATGCTTTACATTTACAATGAATGCTGAATATTTGGGGAAATTTTTAAACATTGAAACGAAGATTTAGTCCACAATTCCAGTACCTACAAGGATACAAGGTAAAGAGGCGATACTATTTAGTTCTTTCAGCTATAGTGAACGAGTCGAGGTGTGGAATATGAAATAAAATTATGATGAATTATTATAAATCGTACCAAAGGGATTCTAAGACCCAAGAATGACTTCTATCGATTCTTGTCGTAAGGGAAGTACTATTTATTGAAACCTAAAATGAATAATTAGTGAAAATTTATGAATTTTGTGGTATTAGTCGCTAGAACCATATGAAGACAAGTCTTCTCTTTATTTATTTTATATTGAAACCCGGCGTGCCGATAAGCAGGAGCTGATCGGTATCTTTTGAAGGTTCACATCTCCCAACGATGAAACAAAGAATTTCGTTAATGCATTTCACAAAGAAAAGAAAGGCTTTCTAACTTGAAAGAAGATCTAGCTGCAGCACTCAAGAGCATGACAAAGGTCCTTGATCCTTGAGGGACGAATTCTTCGTTCAACCGAATCTAACGTAGATATCTACTTTAAGCAATTAATTCACTCACCTCGTTCCTCCAAGCACTATGCTCGCGATAATACGAAATATTTCATCGCAAACTCCTTCACCACACAGTTGACAACTCCTGCCAGCCAATTGTTTTACAATTTGTCACATTGGAAACTGACAGCGTTCTACTTCCCGCCACAAATGTCATTCTGCTCAGCTGATAGTCTAACCTCCAACGTGTGCCGTCATAACATCTTCGGTACGACGGGGACCAGTGAAACGATTCGATGTGTATTTTAAGCGTTTTTCAGAGTAAAAATGTTTCGAACAGTCTTCAGACGAATATCACAAGACCTCTCCCGACTGCAATTGATCAATCGCAACTATCGTATCGTGTCATTCAAGCAAAACATTGACTTAATTCGGACATTATATGCGACGCCGAAATGCTTCCACAGCGAGGACAATGTTCGCCAGGATCCGGATTCTACACCATCCCCAGCCTCGATTGGGGAACTCGTTGAAGATCTAACCGCCACGAGTACTCGTTTCCTCAGGGACGAACCGAAACATATGCACAATAGATTAATATCGCGGCAAGAAGCTGCCGATTTGCTGCACGACGAATTGTTCATCAGTCGTGAAAATTGCACAAAGCTTTTTGAAAAGGAGCCGAAATTGCGTTTCTTGAATCGCACTCACTTTACGAAAGTGGTCGAAATCATCAAGACGGAAAGGATACCATCGGATATTGTGGAACAGTTTCCATGGATGTTGGGAATGATGTCGCGTAAGTATTGATTGATTTGTTGCCGTGAATATGTAAGGTTCAAGTTCCCTATTTGATAGGGAAAGTATAGGAATTTATTCTGCAGACTATATAAAAGACGTCTGAAGAAATCGTTTACTTGAAACTTCTACAGATCCCATTAAATTTGTTGCATGAATGGTACCTTGAGTTCTTGGTGGTATCAACTTCAGGCGAAAGGTCCTTCTCTAAGCAAAGCATGCACCCTAGTTTTGTTTGAAACATACTTTTTTATTACGGAAAAAATATTCTAACATAATTTGTCCCCGACCTGAAGAAAAATTCAACAGAAGATATATGAACTGTTTCAAATCAAGACTTACATCCTTCTATCTAAAATTTGGCATACTGCTAACAATTATTCAATTCCAATTCTTATTTCAGATCATCTACGCTCGAAACTCGACCTCCTAATCCAAATGAAGCCGAAAAAACTGCAAGATTTCGTGCCACTGTTGCGTGTATCGAATTTCCGATTGCTGAAGATCCTTACCATTTTGGAAAATGAACGTGAAGTTATACCTCAAGGCAACAGAATCTATTATATGGCTACTAAGCTAGAAGTTCCACCACAAACCATCACAAAATATATGTCGAGACGATTGTTTATGCTCGAAATACCAGCTCACACCCTAATGGACGGTCTTGAGACAATGCTTGCGTATGGAATAACGCCGACAAGCATATTACGTGACTTGTGGGCATTTCGTTACAATACCGAATCAATGAAAGAACGTTTGGCGCGGGCGAAAAAATCGCATAAAACGAAATTGATGCCGTGGATGATTCGATGTCCTGAATCGGTGTTACAGAAGTAAGTAAATGTCGTTCAGGCTTAATCGCGCCTATCGCCTTTCGTACATATGTCCTACAATCACATTTGTAAAGATTGTATCTTTCTCACTACAATTTAACGTTTTCCTTTATATCTCAAATCCAGATCGCTTCGAATTGCTGCCGAAGAAAGGAAGATTTTAGGCAAAAATGAAAATGTTTACGAGTATTTATCGCAACGTCTCGGCTTCGATGTGGAATCTACGAAAGCAATTGTCGCAAAACATCCGGTTGTGGCGAAAGTTCGTTTAACAAAGGTGCGTACAATTAATTCATCAGCAAAATCAAAAAAATTGAACGAAAAATTCCAGATCAAAGAGATTCTCGATTATCTTCTCAATGAAGCTGGATTCAGTCGGCATGAAATCGCTCAGGTTCCGCGTATCCTATCGCATGGTTTGGAAACAACCAAACGGCGTCTGGATGAATTGAAGTCGTACGGCTGTAGGCCAAGTAGTTTAGTGATAGTATGTAGGAGTAAACGTGAATATGTTAAATTTGTTAGAGCGTGGCTTGAAAATAGAAAGAAAATGCAAATACAGTCTGATGAAAAGTAAAAATGGAAACACTCTTGTGATTTAATTTTTTTTGCGCATATTCTAAATAAAATGGAGGTGAGCTAGAAAGAGCCAATAGCTATTACTCCTCGAAATGGCTTGGTTATAGAGATAAGAGCTGTTGCGCAAAACGTTTATGTAATGAAAAGAGGTTATTTTTTAGGAACAGTCTCCGTGACTTGCACTGCTTACAGTCCCGACGTTGAGCGCTATTTATAATCAAGTCATTTTAGAACTTTTAAAATATTCCAGTCTCATTCAGTTCAGGAACGATATATCGACCGTTAAGTTACGACGCATCCATCCGGTCTCTTGACGACTAGACTCAGTTAAGTGGGAATGTGACCATGAATAGTTTTCGCTCTTTTTCTTCAATAATCTGTACTTAGTCTGCAGATGTTGTTCACAACACTTACAGATCAATTTTTAAAGTGTTCAAAACAGCAATTCATTGTAACTGGATAGCTGTTAATTGACGCCTCCTATTGAACATAACTCTACGGAATCGACGAGCACTTTATCATCAGTTTTCAGGAACTCCTATCGTTGAACTTAGCGTATAACTTTTCTGATTAAATTTTTGAAACGGGCCCAGATCGTTTATATGTACGTGTATTTTAGAAGAGACTTTTTAGATTATTTTCTTTGTAATTCGCCTTATTATGAATTCTAAGAACAATCGAGTCTACTATCATAGATTCTTTCTGAAAATTTCTAACAACACGTGACAATCTGCGTACGTATGTAGTGTATCCGTACAACACCATTTGATTACCACACACGTTGCATTAATTACAACATTCATGCATACCCATACAACAAATATATATGATTTTTTGAATATAATCCGAAAAATTCCGAATCAATTTGATCAAATTTGAATTCCATCACATGCCAGAAAGGGTCTACGATTCACTGCTCCAAAATCTTTGCGAGAAACGTGAAGTGGCGTATTTCAATTTTTCAACTGGCTCGAGAGATGCGTTTAAAGTTGTTTTAGAGAAAATTAAAACATTCTTAGTGGATAAAACTAAAGCGACTCTGGTTTAAAACAAACTGTGTACCGTTCAATTCTTCCAAAACTCAATCCTGTCTTATTACTAATAAACGAAGTGTTCGCCGTCCGACTGTGATGATCCTTGTCAATGGTGGAAACATTTCCGAACCGCGCTCTGAATATTTTTGGGCATCTTTAGTGAATTTAGCCTGATTTTTTTGCACTGCAAAAAATTCAATCAGGTTTCCGGGATTTCTGAATTGCTGTAAAAAATATTTATATTATCTGTCGCAAATATACAAGACCTGCATCTGGTCTAGAATTTAACGCCCATATCTGTTTAGGAGCTGATAGTAGAGAACTGTCTAATAGAAAAATTTCAGCAAGAAGAATTCAAGCTGATCTACAATAAAACTATCATTTCCTTAATAAAACCTCTTGAGCAAAGATGTAATATCCGTAGCCTGTTTATTTTTATTACTACTATCAGAGTTGTTGTTTCAATTATTAAATCTCGCACCTTAAAGCTCGTGCTAAGCGCAGCATTCGACTAAGTAGTTGCTCTTCTTTTCATACTCTTCAAAGCGGTACTAGTGGCACAGTGAAATTTCATGAATCCTCCTTATCAAGATAACCACGAATGTGGAATAGTCTACCATCTTGTTTTTCTGGCCTTTTACAACCCGTTAATGTTTAAGCCTCCTCATTTCATGTGTACTCAACATATTCTTCATCTCATTCCTTTACTTCCTATTATGTAAGGCTCAGCTGTTGCACTGCTGTCTCCTGAGCTTTGATAGGTATCATAAAAAACCATAAGATGCTAGGCACCATCCCTACACAGCACCATTTATTATGCTCCAAAAAGTGTCAAAAAATCAGATAAATCTTGTCAGCCTCACAGGGCTGAAATTTTAATATGCATAGTAAAGTTAAGAAATAAAAGTGTGAAAAGCACTTGGCAGACGAATCCAAAGGTGTGCCGAATAGAGCGAGGAATACACTTTCATTTGAAATAGTCCGGGAAGCAGCGTTTGTCAATGAAAAAGTCACTTGGTAGGATAGATTAGATCTCCGTGATACGTAAATCTTGCATCAATCGATTGATCGCGGTTAGCCGCTATCTTGAAAATATGACAACCAACCGCCTTTATATCTGCAGAATCATGGTTCGTACAAAAATTCTGACTCACAGACTTGTGAAAAAATTATTGTCCAGCAATTTGTACTAACATTAATTTCAAGTGGTGGCAAATACCAAAAAAAGTTTGGATCGAAAAATTATCAGGAAATACGAAGATTATCTTTTGGATGCCATAACTTCTTTGTTCACGGCAACAAACAACGCTCACCAAAATCCAGGCTCCGCCCGGTCTACGATGCGCCAACGGAGTTCCCTATGCGCCTGTGATACCCACAACCATTGGTACTTGCAATTCACCATGGTTAACGACTGCCACGATTATTTCGCCAGCGCTCCAACCACATCCCACAGGCAGCAGTCACAGCATTCACCTCGCACCGAGGTGCAACGCTCTGGCCAAACCCACGAAGCTTCAATCGCCAGCTGACGTGCGTCGCCAAAACCGATCCCAAGCTAGGAAGCTTTGATGAGGTCAGCGAACTCGTGGGCATTGACCGTCGATGTAGCAACGGGATTGGGATTTCCGATAAATAGGGTTGCGGGATCAGCTGACGATCTCTTTGTCGGTGCGGAGT
Source organism: Oxycera nigricornis (assembly GCA_963942545.1). Classification (NCBI taxonomy): domain Eukaryota; kingdom Metazoa; phylum Arthropoda; class Insecta; order Diptera; family Stratiomyidae; genus Oxycera; species Oxycera nigricornis. The sequence goes on from OZ012661.1 coordinate 9,144,599, forward strand.
TTGAGTGGTGTGCATTTTTCGAATTCAGATTTTCAAGTGCAGTGTGTGCTATCGTGACCGCGCAAATCTTACAGTCAAAACTTTTCTACGGTAATTTCCCAGTTTTGGTTATGAAAACATATAGGAAAATTAAAGACGAGTGCTGAAACCAAGAAACCGAATTTTATAAACATTTAGACGAAGTGAACTGTTCAAGAATTGATCCATAAGAATATTTACGATATTTTTGCGAGAGTTTTGAGTGGATTCCAATGATACTTTTGAAAGTCAGCAATTTGGAAAAATACCAAGTGCCAGAAATAGTGTAAAATAGTGTGTACGCGTGTCTCCAACAGCCAGACGAGCGACTCCAACCAACCCAACCCCACAACATCGAGCAGTACAACGAAAGCGACATCTACGTTAGCTTATTGGACGAATTCGGTCAATAGAGGGAGTGGAGCCAAGTTAGCAAGGACGGCAACAACAACAGCAATAAGGCCGAAAGTTATTGACCCTACCAGCATTACCGAATCGCAAGTGTTATCCGATTACGTGCGGCGGAAGTAGGTTTAAGGAGACGGAGGAAAAAGTGTAAGTAGGTATAAATATCGATAGGAATTAAGTAGGTTTTTTTTTCTAGAAAAAATAAAATAGTTTATCGAATTAGATTGTCGTTATTGTGTGAAGTGGCGAAACGGAAATCGCGTTTTCGGCTCTTGGGTGCGTCTTTCCCAAATTTCCGTTTCCGGATTCGCGGACAGGGCAGTCCGGGCGCAGAAACGGGTGGCACCCTTTAAAAAAATATATTCCCACACCCCTCTTCGCGGATTTAAGCTGGGTGGGATTGCCCAAACCGTGGCCAGGGTCGGCTGCGGAGCGGTGTTGAGCGTTGCACGAATTACAGGTGTAACAATTTGGTAGCAGTAAAAATGTGGGCGCAAAGCTCCACCACCAAAACCTGACTATCTTCTGATGGTCGAACCTTAAACTGGATCGATCAGTATGTCGTCGAAAACAGTTCACGGGGAAATATCTCAAAACGTCCATCGGGAAATACACGCAAACGTTGAGAGGAATCAGTGGATGCCGATGGAAATTCATATTAAGATTTGTAAATTGGAGAACGCAATCGAGCGACCGAAAGAGATATAGGCTTTATCTTCAGGAAGCCAAGCTTGATCTTGGCTGGTGCACCGCTGAAGATGATACCGATTAGCATTGGCATTGTACGCTAAATATAAATCCAAACAAGGCAGATATCAAAAAGACGATACCAGTAACTGACGATTTTCATAAATTTAATGCTATTTTCAAATAAAACACATTTCTAGAACATTAAACTTGATGCCACGTATATTTTCATTTTGCATTTTCATTACAATTCCAAACAGAAATCATCTATCTTTAGTTTGTTCTTACGTTAAGCCATCAGGAAAAATTTCATATTTATTTTTGAGTTACATGGGAAAAATATAGCAAGCACAAGCATGCATGATTTAGACTTATTTTGTGACTAATTTTTTTGCTGCATTAAAGCATTTAACGCGCATATATATATATATATATATATGTATATATATATATGCATATTTATTTTTTATGTGTATATAATTTTTCGCAAAAATATTTTTCTGATAATTTCGCCATTCTTTCTTCAACACTAACCGCTTTTCAATTCACAATCAATTTTATAATGTTGTACGCAACATTTCTGTTATCTCATATGCATTACCAAAGGAATGTACAATCCAATTTATTTCAAGCACTTTCGATGAAAAGCGTATGTAAATATTAGTAACATACATAATTGAAACTATATATTATTTTTGCACCATTATTCGCAGACTTTACAATACTTGATTTAAATATTTCTGTTGTTGAGAATAATTCTCATTTTTTTTTGCTGGTGTTGTTAAACATCTATCTATACACAAAAATACACAATAAGGCTGATCAGTGACCAGAATTCTTTGGGGATTTTTAAGCGCACAATTGCATTTGAACTATTATTGTGGAAAAAAATTGCGGATAGAAAAACAGGTAACGATAATCAACGATTAAAAATATTAAGTGAGTGGGCTATTAAAACTTTTTGTGCAAATTTTGAGTAGTTGTGGTGTTGTTTTTTTGGAGATATTGATTGATTCAATTGGAAGAGTTATCAAATGTATATATTTTGCATATATTAAATTGCAGACACTTTTTTATGACTAGTAAGTAAAATAAATGCTTCACTCTAAGTAAGATATCCTAGTTTACTTTTGCAATGTGAAATGATTACGGATTCCGCGAATTTTCTCCCTTGAAATGCAATACAGTGGGAATGATATTTCAATACAGATTTCAGCATATTACTCAACCAGAATCTTAAAAGTTTGATCATTAGTTGAAACAATGAAATTTTCTGAACTATTTGTTTGTAGTAGAAATTTTGTTTTCTTTATTTTTTGTTTTAAAAAAATCCTACGCACTATCCTCGCCCGTTCACTGACTAATAAATGACTTTATTCATGTAACAGATGAGCACCAATCATTCTTACATCGCGTGTAAAAATCAGTTTGTGAAACAACACAAAATAATTATCATTTTGTAATCAAACATAAAAAATCTACATACTAGCTATTGCACAATTGATGTGTATCATTATGTCATCTAATGACAAAGCGATAAAGTTACGATTCGAAATGCAAAATCTAAGAAAAATAATAATATTAACAATTTGTTTAAAATCTGTATTATATCACAAGTTAGAAGGATAGGTTTCATTCAAGTAGGACTGATGTTTTGTTTCGTAGCAAAGATACATAAATTGTTATATTACGAAGAATGCTTAATCTCTAATCAGTTTTTTACGCTCCCATGCTGCTTGCATTGCCCAAATGCTTAATGGTCGCATATAGCCACAAGCGCGGAATTTCTTTTCGGCGTAGAGAGCTTCGGGCGTTTCAAAATTCATACCGACACGTTCTGATAGGGTTTGGTATAGTCCACCGGCTGTTTGAAATGCTTGCTCGACCATACCCTGGAAATGATTGGTCGAATATATTTGATTTTATGGTTTTTAAATTGTTCTATTGAGGCACACACAAGGAGATTAAAAAGGGGTTTGGAATCTAAGCTCGTTTTGAGCTGATTAACGCAACTCTGAAATTTGCGTTAATCTCGAAATGTTGCAGCTCAATTTCAAATTAATGGATAAAACTGCAATGCTATTTAAAGGCTTTGAGAACAGATGATAGGAAACATTTTTTGAACAAAATTCGCATCGTCTTGAAACTAATTCTATGACTAAACAATAGGATACAACCTTGTCAGTTCTTTCTTACCTCTTGCAACATTGTCGCAGCCAGTGCATACGTCACTCCAGTCCAAATCTCCTCACTCTGTACTGTTGTCGTGTCGATATGACCTGCCTTTTCTGGATCCGCGTTCGGTATGAAACCATTCACTGCACCCAATTGACCATTACAAAAACCCAACACGTTATTTTTGTAAATCGTTTTCAATGCTGTTCGAACATTTTCTTTCGGGAATATCTAAACGCATAGTAAATTAATTTTGATTGAACAGCAAATCAATGACTTACGTCATAATCAAAACCGCAAGCCTTCAAATACCAGTGTCCACATAATTGATCGGCCATTATTACATCTTTATTATCTTTCGACATATCGAAACGATAGTAGCTTCCATTCCACAATTTCTCCTCGAATGATTGCTTGCCTTTCTCAAGCACCTCCTGGTAGTGGATGCAATCGTTCGGTTGGTCTAGAATTGTTGCCATTGCTGATATACATTGCAGGGATGCAAGCCACAATCCACCGCAATATGCACTGGTTTGAATTGCAAGCAATAAAAATAGAGTGTAAAGTAATCATTCAGAAATTCACCTGGGACCCTCCATCACCCATGTGTCGAAAGTTTGATCGGCTGTTTTGGAATTCTCAATAATACCATCTCCATCTTTGTCCCATTCCATAGATTTCTCAATAACAGTTTTACAGGATGGATACATTGCTTTCAAATAGGTGATTGCATCCATTAAATAGACTTTTCCATTTGCCTCGTTAATATACATGGAAGCCGATTTGTTGTTCACTGCAATTAAATCAAATTGAAATCAGTCAGAGCTGATCTTTCTACAAGAAATTCACTTACGAGGTGGATCATTGGACGGTTTATTACGGTTGTCCTGCAAGTACATTTCGTACAAACTATCCTTATCGATGAATTCAATCGAACTGAATTTGCTAGCATTATCCGCTTGTGCTTGTTGCAATTCATTCAATACAAAATAGTCGCGATAGACTTGAAGAACAAACTTCATATTGAGATCTCGCCACTCGGAGACATCGTGGATTGGATACGCGTTGATTAAAACGAATGGTTCTTCCTCTAAAACATCGATAGGATGCATATACACGTTAACATGATTATTCTAGTTGAATTACCCGGATCGCCAAGATCGTGTGGTACGGAATTCTTCACTTTGCGCGGTGTGACCTTTCCGTCATAGAGATTTTTTCGATTTTCAAGAATTTCGGCCGCAATAGCATCCTTAAAATCGTATTGTAGACTCACCTGGAATTTGTTTTTTTAAATATTATAAGACAAACGGAATGTTTTCAGTTGATTTATTTTTGGTGTTAAGCTGACTGATATTTCGATTCAAATGGAATATTGTTTAGAAAATCTAAACAAACGTAGTTTGCATGTAGCATTTTTTTGTATCAGGCATCAAATTGTTAATGTTACAAAGCCAACTATGGTTTTGGCTTACAACAAAACGACATCCGAGATCGATTTATTAGACGGAATGGATTCATATATTACTATTATCAGGAAAGGAATCGCCGTGAATGCGTATATCATATACCAAATTGGAAGCTTCACTGAAGAACTAAATGCCTTGACGAATTTTACCAAAACTCCATTTCATCAAAAATCCAATCGCACAAACGTTCTTCTTTTGGTTAAGAGGGGCTTTAGATTCGTTGTTGTTTCAAATGAGTCAGTTGACAAAAAAATCGTTAAAAATAAATTAGCTATTCTAGCTGAGTAAACGGTGTCATGCTCCAAGTAAGTTAAATAGTACTACCACCCGTTCAATTCAGTCGTTGAATGTTGCTTTTGCGGTACAATCAAGCGATTGTGGAGGAAAATTCTTTTCAATACAAAGCACGAACCATAGCAGAGAAAAATGGTCCATTACAAAAGCAGCATTACCCCCATCTGCTTAAAACCTTAATGGACGAACTTTCAGAAAAAACAACTAGTAATTTGAAGACAGGCTTTGCCACTTGCGGTATTCGTCCTCTATCAGCACAGCCATTACTGGAACGGCTCAGCGTGCGACCACTTGATCAAATAGCCCTCAACCAGTCTTTCATAGACGCCATTCATAGGAAAAGAACAGAATGGGTTGGTGTTTCTTCATAGACAATCAGACGGAAGAAGGTGAAGCGACAGCAATGAGGTCAATAACCAAGCTTCCCAATCATACACTTTCACCAGCACAGAAAAAAAGCGATTAAAAAATCAAAGCAAATTGAAGAAACGTCAGCGAGATGCCGAAAAAGATTCTGACATTGAAAAGGGTAGCTTTCATGAAGGACCTCAAGACACAAATGATGAAGATGCAGACGTCTGGATGGATAGAATCACCGAGGAAAAGAGAGAAGAAGCCACTTTTGCAGCTATTTTAGATGGACAGCCTGCCAATAGATAATAAAGTCGTTCGGGAAGATGTAAAAAGGAGCATCGGTGAGCATGTCGTTTTCACCAACGAAGGTCAGTTGTTCCCTGGTATCACTACGAAATTTGATGAAAATGTTGCTTATAATTCGTCGATGCAGAAGGCACTAAAATCATGGAAGTGGCCTGGGTGAGCTTTTCTACAAGTAGAAGGAGGTTCTCGGATGTTTAGGACCACCAACTGCAATCAATTACAGAGGTTGCTTTAGAGTTGATGAGCTAGCAAGTATCTGGGGACTGTAATATTCGGATTTCACATAGTTTCTTATTATTGTTTAGTTCCTAGTTATGTTTAGAAAAATTTACTTCATTGTACCTTGTCATGTTTAGTTTGAAAAATAATATAACTCTTTTGTGAACCGTGTAAAAATTGGGGCAAAGTCACCCCAATTGATGGTACTTTGTTGTTTTCTCAATAAAAATTTACGAAATAATGTGTGTAAAGTTGTCGTAATTCTGCTCGTCATAGGTCCATGTCGCATAGATCAACATATTTATTCAGGGACGCACTGGTTTATATTTATACTTATACATTTCTCATTGGATTCCTTCATATTCTGATGGCATGGCTTGACATGAAGTGTATCCGTCAGCAATATTACGCTGATAAGGTTTCCGGGACAACATAGGTGTCAGCCATGTTAAGATAGCTTCTAATGAATGACTTCCGAAATCACGCGAATCTCAAGCCAGCAAGTAGCGGAAACGATATGGCTCGAAGTTGCGTGTCCTACATCTGCAATACGTAGGCTTCATATCCAAATGAATGCATGGAAGTACAATTGGCGCGCCGTGCGGCGAAAATTTAGAAGCCGTGGGAAGCCGGCATTAGACTGCCGTGGCGTTCAAATGTTAAGAAAGTTTTTCTCAAAATGTGGTTTTATTCTACTAAATGCAATTATTTTTGTTTTTTTGTTGTTGTAAAAATCCGTGCAAAAATTTTTTTTATTTATATTATGATCTTTTGAGTTAAATGTTCGAATGTAATATCAAAGAAAGTTTTTACTGGAAAAAGTATGTTTTTTTTCGCTTACTTTCTGGCAAAGTTGTATATGAGAAAATTTATTACTAAAAAATTTCTAGTCTCGTATTTAAGAAAATATTTGGTTTTTCGAATTTTGTTTTGTTTGGCAGCAACTCAAAATAATTCATCATAACTGTTCAGATCGTAGCATGCAGAGTTCGTGAAGTGTTCTACCTAAGACGTTCTGATTTGGAATTAAGATATAATTGTGAAAATGGAAGCTAAGCAAAAACAATCAGATATATCTACTCGCGAACTTACTGTTAAGCTGTGCTGCAAAGGTAAATCATTTCGAGAGGTAAGAAGAAATTGTTGTGCGGACACACTCGACAATTCAAAAAAATTACAAATCTGGAAATACAAAGGAACAGGCCTCGAAGAGAACGAAAGAAAATTCTTTCTCAACGGAAACGGTTCGTCGTGTTTTGCGTCGAAATAACTTGAAAGGAAGAGCTGGTCGGAAAAAGCCATTCATATCTGTCGCAAATCAAAGAAAACGTTTGCAGTTTGCAAAAATACACGTAAATTTGTCCCACAATTTTGGGAGAGCGTCATTTCCATAGGCAAAACAAAAAATTAATCAATTTGGCTCGGACGGGAGACAAATAGTATGGAGGAAATCTCTGACACGGAACTCAAGAAGAAAAATCTTAGTCTTACTGTGAAGCATTGGGGATGGTAGGTGTTATGCTGTGAGCATCTATGGCTGCAAACGGTTCCGGAAATTCGGAATTTATTGAATTGAATATGGACAAAATGAAATACCTCGATATATTGAAAAGGAATCTGCATCAATCAGCCCGAAAACTGAATGCTGCTTTCAACTGAATAATGATCCGAAGCATACTTCCCACATAGTCCGAGAATCGCTTTGTGCAATGCCTCAAAAAACAACAACTAAAAACTCCACTACAGCCCCCAAATCTCAATCCGATCGAGAATCTGTGACATCTAGCTAAGAAAAGGATGAATCCCACGAACAAAGATGAGTTGAAACACAAGATACGGGAAGTTTGGGGAAATATTCGTTCTTCTTATACGAAAAAGTTGGTAGAATCAATTCCCTGGCGGCTACAAGCTGTTACAGATGCAAAAGAAGGTCATGTTTTTTTTTTATTTTTCTATGATGTTTATGTGAAGTGTAGTACATTCAATTTTGTGACCTGTTAATTTAATTATATTTTTGTATCAATATAATAGAAATAGAGAAAAAATATTTTTTTGTAATAAGGTGAACACTTTTATTAACAGAAAGATTTTTAATAAAAAAAAGTTAACTGATAAATTGCAACGAAATACGTTTTTCTACTGCTTGTACGCTCAACATTCTGAGTATATTAATAGGCAAGGATTTAATTTACCTGTAAATTAGGCCAGAGATGAGCTAAAGCATGAGATGCATAGAAATGTACGTCGTAAGTGTTATACATTCGATATTCATGTCCTTCTAAATAAGCAAAACGTCCATAAGCCAGCCTACAAAAAACGCATTAAAGTGATTGGATGAACGATGAAACGCATGTGTCGAAACTAAGTCTTCAATTTAGTGTCGCATTCAAACATACCTTGGATCGTCATAGTCAAGTTTCCGCTCCAAATTCGAATCGATATTCAACCACATCGTGCCGCCGTCCGATATAAAGTAGAGTTCATTGAATATTGCACTTTTGTACCAGTCAGGAAGAGCACTGTACAAAAACATACATACATCGGGATTATATTCGGAATGTAAGTAAACCGTCACGAGTTAGTGGTAAATTATTCGTACCTATCATCCAGCACGGGTCGTTGCCATGAATCTATCAATTTATCCCAGTTCAGATAGTTTTTTAAAGCATAGTCACAGATCTTCGGTCCAGCATTGCCGTCCTGTCCGAAATATTTCGTATAGTAACGTGAATATTTCTTCATTCGTAATGGGAATTCAATGTGTGGCATATCCCAGGCCAACACAAATTCCAAATCGTATGTTGTTTTCGGTTTTATTGCCACTTGAGCGCATAGAGCCGTGGCAACATCTTTTGCTGAAATACGAACGTGTGGTGGTTATTTATAGTCGTAGAGACACTCGAAACATACTACTGGGTTAAGGCAAATCGATAAATGAACATTAAATTTTCATGATGATTTTTTTAAAAGCGAACATATTGAGGATGCAGATGCAAATAAGATAAGATTAATAAATGTTATGTTTAATTATATTTTGTGGCTCCAATTTTAGTAAATCGGACATGACTGAGTCTTCTTATTGTGCCGATACCGACATAGAAAATAATGAGAAATCCACTTACATTTCAAATGTTCATCGACACATTTATCACCCAATCTTCCTGACTCCTTCAAATCCATCCAAACTTTCTCACCATTGCCAGCTGGATCGAATCTCACACATCGCGTTATATTGATTTCCGGTAAAAGTTTGCATGCCAAGCAATATGTGCATTCTAATCCGGTAATAGTTTGTTTAATACTAACACCCTTTGCCTGTCCTTCAGCAAATAGATCAGTCGATGGAGCACCCTCGCTATCTTGCTTCTTCGTTCCCGTGCCATTCTTAAATGTGAACGTAATTGAAACTTTTCGCTCCGCCTCGCAAACATTCTCCACCGACCAAATAAATGCTGCACAAGGTAGTGGCGAGTCCTTGTAATCATGTGGTATCACCGGGGATATCTGACGACCAATAAGTTTAATCCCATGTTCAGATAAGTCGATCTCGGTCCACGCGCGTGGATACAAACCTGTGTACTCGCATTTTGTCGGATCTAAATTGCTTTCCCAACTTGAGAGGTTGCCTTTCGGACGACTGTGGAAATTCATATTGGCCTTAATTAGTTTGAAATGCGAACCATTGCTTGCAGGTGATATTGGATGGTGAGGTATGTTATGTTATGTTAAAGTAATTGAATAGAGAATTCTGTGACATACGAAGTCTTAATTGAAAATTAGCTGTTTTAAGTTTTTGTTGCCAGCCTCACATTTTAAGCTGCCACAAAAAAGCTGAAATATTTCATGAAATATCTAGAAAAAACAGTAAAAAAGTATGCTCGTGAAAAGCCACTGCAATTAATCCCTGTACCAAATAAAAACGACTTTTCTGATGTTCCTTGCCGACAAGATGCATTTAAACTTGTTCAGATACAGAGAGCTCACCATCAAAGCATCCCTAAAACATAGTGGACTCTTGAAAAGTTCGAAGCAAATTCAATGGTGAGCAAAATCTAGAAAAATATGAACCATATGCGCAAGAAGGAGGTCATCTAAACCTTAAGTTGCCACTTTGGTGCACTTGAAATTGCAGAATACGCCAAGCATAAATGCATTTGCTGATGTTTGTGCACCACGAATTGTATTTGTTGAGTGGCTTTGCATGCTCATTCAGCAAAAAAGATAACAATCAGGAGAAATGGATAGAGTTTCGAATGAAGTATGTCTTGCACGGAGCGTTCTCTTCGTTTGAGAATATTTATGAGGGATGATGAATTGTTAAAATTCAGTCATGTTTTTCAACTGATCTTTTATTGCATATATTACGTAACACTCCAAGGGGGAGGAGACTAAGCCATTATTTCCTTTTTCTACTTTTCCAAGTAAAAAAAATTAATTTCGTTTTTAATTTCGACAGTTCCTAACAAAATGGGGCTTATCTAGACTTGGAGAATGCAAAATAAGTGCAGTGGCACATTTTGAATGTGGCAGCGAAGCTTGAAATCGGTTAAATATTATATACAGAAAAAAAAGATTGTAACAGAAATAGAATAAAGTGGAAAGGTTGTTTTGTATGTATCTCACCGATAACTAAAAATTGATAAAGGCAACATGGCAATTTTTTTTTACAAAGTTTAGCTTTTAATCTGAAAATTACTTCATCATAAAACCAACCCACCATCCGAGGAAGAAATCCAAAAATCGACTAAATAAGAGGATAAAAATACGCTCAAATTATAATACCATATACCTATAACTCGACAACAAGCTCTGAAACAACGTATGATCCTTCTCGTCCTTAATCGTAATAATAAATTGATTAGCATGCACCGTATTATATTCATAGACGCCTGGTTTCATTTGGAATCGTGTAAATTCGCCGGCAAATCCACGTCCAATAGTGCCCGAACCAATACCACCAATTGGCACGCCATAAATTTGTTTTCCTTGTTCCGGATAGTAGTAGTCCATTAGACAACGACGTCCTTCACGTGTCACTTTCCAATAGTATTGAAGATATCTGGAATTCATGGAAAAAGAAGTGAATGAATAATGATAAATTCAATACATACAGTCGAGGTAAGTTGGATTCGATGAGATTTAGGTAGAGAGCAACTGATATCGATGGAAATGATGCAATCCAAACGATAAGGATTATGTAGGTTTATTTGTGTTTGTTTATGAAAGACACTACAAGATGTAAATGATATGTGAAATCCAATATGAGATGGATGTTAACGATGTTTGCTTGATTAAATGGGCTTTTTTCGTTCAGAACCGTTACAGATTTTGTTTTTATATGCTGTTTGAATTTTCTTTGATGTATCAACGCTATAAAATTTACAAAGCAAACATTGCTATGTGTCCCGAGCATTTAAGCCCATATGAGAGCTTTTGCTCTTGCACGTGACTATTATAGAGTGTTTTTTAGAGGTATAGAACTTTCCATGGATATCTTTCGTTGTAGCCGTCAAATTTCGCTGTCATTTTGAAATTATGATTAGCTTACGTTGACAAACTACCAAGCAAAGATGTACACGCGAACAACATTTCGAAATAGTGGACGACCCAAAATTTATACAAAGTGATGAAAAATTTATAATTCGGGAAATTAAACAAAAAGATGTGTGTCCAAATATACTTTATTGGAAAATGTTCACCCAGCACGAGCTTGTGCAGTGCGTACTGAAGCAGCTCTGACTGAAGATCAAAATTAATCGATTCGACGTCGTTTTCAACGACTTGGCCGTCCTGTGTACGCTTTGAAATTCACAAAAATTAGCGGGAAAGAAGTGCATTCGTCAACAATTAGAAAAAACAATTAATGAAAAACGGTTTTTACTCTTGTATTACTCGTAAACCTTACCCCTCCCCCAATTAACAAAAATAGGCTGGATTTCACGTTAGAATACAAAAACAAGAACTTAGAACTTATATTAAATAGCGACGTACGCATATATACGAACCAATGTGACAGTCGTTATAATTCGCAGATACAAATATTAAAAATAGTTGAAATACAACGAGCTTAACCCATCAACAAGCCTAACCGTGGTCGTGCTGTCTGGTGACGGATGGTAAATGACAGCACCTGAAGAGGATGCCATCCGACACCCCGCAACTACAATTTCTATTAAGAACATAGAGCTTTACAAAAAGGTTATTTTTTGACGAAATCAAGTTCAATTTATTTAACAGTGAAAAGTATGGAGAAAAGTAAACAAGGAACTCGATAAAAAATTTAGTTGTATAGCAAGGCACGGTGGTGAAAGTGCAATGGTGGGGGGGGGGAGGTGCTATGAACTGCAATGGGTAGTTGAATTGGTAATTGAAAATTTGTGAACGCAACTATGAATAAAGAAGAATATTTAAAACTTCAAAAGAACATTGGAGACAAACAGCTGCGAACTAAGTAGTTGCTGATGATTTTTACCTTTACCAAAATAACGATCTCAAACGTAAAGCGTGGATTGTTCACCGGCTGCTATACATGGTATGTAACTGTCCACATGTTATGGAAACATCACCGCAAAGCCTGGATCTGAAGCCGATTGAGCACCTTTGGGATTTGTTAGAAAAACATTTAGGAAAAACAGGAAATCCAAAGAGTGTTTCAGATATAAAAGGAGCTATGAAAGTAGAATTTACGACGCTTCCAAACGATTTTGTGAAAAACTTGAAGAGTCTATGCCGCGTCGATTAGAAGAAGTGATTAAGCACAAAGACTGTCATACTAGATTTTAGTTTTTAGTTTTGATAAGCATTGTTGGTTTTTTTATTTACTTCAGAGGAATTTGGTATAATGTTAAAAAAAATTCCTCTGACCATATTTTCGCATTTAGATCGGGGATCAGCAATTAAACAAAAGCGTGCTAGGCATTGGAAAATTATCGGCAAACATGCATAGCATATGCAATATATGTATGTATATATCTATCATAGAATAATAACTTTTTTCAGTTAAAGAAAGTTGTGTGTACACTTGATGAGGCATAATGGAATAAAATCTTTATAAACACTTGATTTTTTTTACTCACAAATTTTTATTAACACGACGCGTTTCGATCCTTAGATCATCTTCAGGTCTTCAGGATCGAAACGCGTCGTGTTAATAAAAATTTGTGAGTCAAAAGTGTTTTATTTTATAAAGATTTTAATAACTATTTTATCTGACTAACCAACATGCTTTCGATAAATTGTATCACGACAAAATAAATATGTATCTACTATAAATGCGGGCACATTTCCACAATTTGTAACCCTTTCCAAAGTCAATATCTTAACAATGTTGTGTTTGGAGCAATGGATTATTATCAGTTCCTTTATTACATATATATTAAATATGTAGGTACCTGTATTTGAATTGTAAACGTTTTTTTGATAACTGGACTTGCTCTTTGGTATTTACTGATTAGATAAGCTTTATTTGATTCTAAATGGACATTTCTCTCTCAAACAAACAGGTTTGCACGTATGTAGATAATACCAGTTTATAGTAGACTACAAATACAACTAAATGCACCGGTGCCGATAATATTATATAATCGCGAAAGTAGTATGATTGATAACAAACAAACGAACAAATTGTCGTTGTTTTATTGATTGATAAAGAAATAATTTGGTTTGGTCATTAGCTATAATTAAATTAGAAGAAAATGTCATACGTTTAATTATGCGTTGAAAAATTCCAGGTGTATTCACTGTTGCTATTTGTCAAATAAACATGTACTGGAAAGTTAATAATAAACAAATTCCAACATAAAAAATGGTCCGAAATTTTTGAATACAGTAATCCCTCAACATTCGCGAGGTTTAGGGACGAGAAAACTTCCGTGAATGTTAAATCCGTGATTGTTAAGCATATTTTTCTGTGAGGAGAGTTACGTTTCATAGCCGAAAAAATTAAGGAAGAAAACATAGGTAAACGTAATTTTAGGAGTCAAAAAATATTTTTATATACAGGTATGTACATCTTGAATATGTTGTGATTTTGACGGTAAGAAATAATTGTTAATTCTTTTCTGATGCGCCGAATAATTAACTTCCTTAAGGATTTTCACGTATGGATTTGCGGCGACCTCGACATTCTTTTAAATTTCAAACTCAGATTAAAAGAAGGGTCCAAATCCAAAGCTTTTTGGACAAGTTCGTCGTTCAGAAACATGCAACAAAAATGTAGGCGCAGCAACTATTCTTTCAACTGTAGAGGAGCAGGTAATCAGTAAATGGATGGGGTTGCCTTTCAATAAGTAATACAATTTTTGGAATACATAAATAGTTGCTGAAAAGAATGCCAAAAACTTTCTAAAGACAATTTTACAGCATTAATAGGTTTATGTTTAACACTGCTGCTAAAGTCTAAACAAAAAAAAACTATGATATATATCCATTTGATCCTGATTAAGATGTCTATGATAATTTACTTGAAACTAATAATATTAGCAAACAAGTATTTTTAACCTAGATACAATATTTAACATTTACCATCGTTAAATGTCCGCAATTGGATGGATACTAGCGCTAAGCCTTTTTTCGAAAACGGCATCAAAAACTTTCCCCACCACGGAAAAAATGCATTTTTAAAGAGGGGAACTGTAGAAAAGTGACGGAAATGGTTTTTATTTTTAATGTAAAATAAAGTTTTTGCACTGAAAGGCTCGTTTATAAGTGAATGAAAAAAATACAAACATGGCTAAAACAATTCCAGTGTTTTACATATAAACGTGTTGTATATATTTTACAGCATTTAATATTTAACGTATTAACTAAAACGCTGTTTTAATAATATTTCTACTCCGACGAAATTCGGTTATTTATTAGACGAAAATCAATACCGAGATTATTTTCGTTGACGAAATTGTGTATTTCATTTTGCATTTTTTCTTCACAATCATTTAAATTTCATGTTAAACATTAAACAATTGAACTTTTCGTCAAAATGTATTGATGTATTAGTTATTTTAAAAAAAGTTCCATGAAAAAACTCGGCTTAACATGAATTGTGGTCATTCACCTTAAATAGTACGGTTCCCTCGTCTAATATCCGTAATTTGCTGATTATATTCATAACGGGCAATGGGAAGACCTTTGGTAGAGGACGAGAGATTCAACAGAATTAACGTTTTGATCTGGTTTTCCGAAATAGAAGTTTGATCTTCAAAAGATAGCTTTTGCATATTTATTTATTGGTAAGTCAGGTCTTGAAAACACCAATTTTTACCTTAGTAAATAGGAGTTCTGCTCGTTTCCTGATTCTATCAAATCCGATTTTTACCTACATCTTCCCTTATCGGAAGAAAACACAAAATTCAATCCCACGATGGCAATTAAATCCTGAAAAACGCTTTGTCGGAAATCGTATATCGCATCCGAGATTCACAAAAAAACTTATTACGTCTGGAAATCCGTTTTTCCATTCTCTCCAATCGCCAAATCGTTGTGTATACATTTGCCGCGGCGAAGCTATAAAATTTGGCGCCACTAGGTCGCACTACATTTTATTTCCAGGACATCGGCGAAATGAGGCTTACAGCTCGAGTGATACTCGACGGGAGGGTTTTGGATGGATGATGATGGTGGTTGATTGGGGGTGCGCATATCGTGCGGCTCCTAATAGACCCAAGCCAAACAATTCGGCGGTGATGGAGCACAAACATATTGTTTGTTGCACGGAAACCAGCTTTCCGGGCTCTTGCAGGCGATTTCAGCTCCCGAAGGAGTCGTGCATGAAGGAATTTTAAGGGAACTGCAGGAACATGCTGTGCAGGATATAGTTTTCGCGAAGCACGGTGTCATGCATTGTTAGCTGCTGCAAGAGTGACCTTGATTGACTTGATTAGATGACCTACGACAATATCGAAATTATGGTACATGTTGGTGGGGTGGGATTTAAAGGTGCCTTAAAGGGGAGCGTTGTGTAGCCCTTTTTGTAAAGGTGCGCAATGTTTGGCGGCAAGATGGCAACAGCAATCGCTTCCAAAGCGAAGAATAGTGAAATAAATTCTAAGCCAGATCTCTTCCGTGCCATTAGACATTCGGAACACATTTCTGTATGTTTGTTTTAAAGGGAAGAAGACACTCAACCCACCTGAAAAACATTGGAATGAATGGCAACGACTGCTTGATTGTCGGCCTCGAGTTTTGGATACGCTTCTCCGGGAATGTGTGGTTGAACTTCATTTTCAGGCCATATTTCGGCACGGTCGTGACTTCCTTTTTCAGGTCGTAGGTCGCACTTTCGTTATCCATCTCGCTTTTTGTTTGCCCCGGACACTACACTTAACTAATTCCAGTCGCGCACAAAATCACCGACGGACGTCGCAAAACCAGAAAAATTGAAATCAACCGCGACGTTTTCGTTCCACGCGAAAATAACATAGGCACAGCTCGTGCGAAAATCACGTCCGATTTCACTGTCAAACCGGCACTACTTACGAATGGCGCACCCGCCGGATTAAAGCGACAATCTTTAACGCCACGAAATTATTTTGCGCGAACTACTGTCACTCCCACACCAAATGACGACCAACACTCGACTAGAAACTTGTTTGAATCTTCCGCACGTCAGATTTCGCTGTCAAACAGGAATTTTTATAGAATCCGTTAGGGCTGCGCATGTACGTACCCTGATGCCGAAAAACTCCCAGTGAAAATTTTCATCTCGCTTCGATGACATTGAAATGGTATTCCAGTAGGATAGTTGATGGATATGTCATTGGCATAAGTAATGATTTATATGAAAAGCATGATGAATAAACGAATGCCAACGATGGCTTTGGTGTATTATATGATTAAGCATCTTCATAATAACGATGTGTGTATCAACGGGTACGTTAGATTTCTCGGAAAATTACGGAATATATGGAGAAAACCGCACGATATACAAAAATGAATCCTGTAGAAACTTGACAAACGTTTGCCTAATAAATTCCAATTGTAAACTACACGCGGCGGTCCTACAAAAACAATATTTGCTAATGCAATTGCATGTTTATGATGAACCATTTTCCACTTTTTATTTCTTTATTTGCACACAATGCTTCCACTGCATGGTAGCACCAATGCGTAAATTTCTTGTTTTATTTCCGTTACCAGAACCGGCAGCTATGAAAATCGTGCGTCGATTCGGCATCAGTTCATCATATAAGTGCAGTGCCCAGAGTTGGTTGCAGATTTGGATTATTTAAAAACAGGTAACGATTAAAAATATTTAGTGACTTTGATTTTTGTTCCGCAAGATCTGTTCTTCCAACAATTCAAAGCCATTCGTCTCGCCTTGAAAAAAATATTGTCGATTTTGGTACACCATGAGCAATTTTGAAAAATAAAATAGAAAACCATCGAAAGAAGTTTTTAACTGAATCTATGCAAGTCTACTGCAAATTTGAAGTGTGACTGTTTGAGATTTAATGTGACTTTATTTCTGCTTTAGGCGCTAAACAGCTCTAACTTTATAAATATTTGTTTGATTAGTTTGTCGTTACAACTTAATTGAAAACTTATATAATTCTGTATAGCATATATTATAATTTCTTTCCATGTAGTGGCTATGGTAATTTTACTTAACGACGAAACGAAAGAACCAACTGTTAACTGGTTACCCAATTCGTGAGAGTTTGCAAAAATGCGGCAGCATAAACAAAATATTGTAGCCGAGATTGCCGTGTGTCACCTGCACGTTTCTTTGCGAGTTTTCACTGGCATTTTAAGCTAAATAAAAATATGTGCTCAATTAATTTTGCCTTGCCTGCCACATTACGTATCTGTCACGTAGAGCACTGGAAGATATCAATAGACCGAGGTGTACGCACTTGCATAAACCAAGCAAATGAATGTTTAATATTTAATCCAAGTATGAATTTGCCTTAATTTAGTGTTATTCATTCACAAACTGCAATAGATGCCTAGTAGACCAGGGCGGATCTGTAGAAACACAACTAAATTTGGTCCTTGAGAGGGGGCACGCTGATTTTTGCCAGAAAAGTTGGGGAATAACTCGTATAACAATAATTGATTTATGCTCCCTCTCAAAAAAGTCGGGAACATTAGAAAAAAAAATCGAAATGCTTAAAAATTTGAAAAAAAATCGTGTTTTTTATGCTTGTCTCACTCCTAACTTGTAAACGGTTCATTTTAGGTCAAAGTTGTGTGGTAATAAAAGTTGCATAATAAAATTTTCTATAAGAAAGGATTAGTCAAAAATCCTCAAACATTTAACCCTTGTCGCAAATTGCAATAAATATAAAAAACAGGGGGGGAGGGAAGCCATTTTTTATTTAATTTTTTTTGCCACCTAAAATGCACTTAGGACCTTTAGATTTTGGTTGAAAAATCTTTACAACATCATAAACCAGCTAACAAATTTTCATCAAAATCGATTCTGTAGATTGGCCATAATAATTGTGCAATCTAAATTTATTTTAAAAAAGTCAAACATTTTGAAAGCTTGCAAGTCAGAAACTTAAACTTATAAAAGTTTGAATTTTTTTGCACATATGAAAGAGCACTTCACTTATCACATGCATTTTACAAAATTAAAATCGGATAAATATGGCGGCCTCAGCAATTTTTGCTAAACTTGGTAATAAACTCTAAAATTGTGCTGAGCGCATGCGCATTCAGTCGTAAGAGCCATGCTCCCATCAACAAAATCCGCAGCCGCCCAGCACAATTTTAGAGTTTTAGACTTGCAAGCTTTCAATTTTTTTGATTTTTTAAAAATAAATTTAGATTGCACAATTATTATGGCCAATCTACAGAATCGATTTTGATGAAAATTTGTTAGCTGGTTTATGATGTTGTAAAGATTTTTCAACCAAAATATAATGGTCCTAAGTGCATTTTAGGTGGCAAAAAAAAAATTAAATAAAAAAAAGCTTCCCCCCCGTTTTTTTATATTTATTGCAATTTGCGACAAGGGTTAAATGTTTGAGGATTTTTGACTAATCCTATCTTATAGAAAATTTTATTACGCAACTTTTATTGCCACCTAACTTTGACCTAAAATGAACCGTTTACAAGTTAGGAGTGAGACAAGCAGAAAAAACACGATTTTTTTTCAAATTTTTAAACATTTCGATTTGTTTTCTAATGTTCTCGACTTTTTTGAGAGGAAGCATAAATCAATTATTGTTATACGAGTTATTCCCCAACTTTTCCGGCAAAAATCAGCGTGCCCCCCCGCAACATCCATCTGAAAACAGATCCGCCCTGGTCTATAGCCCATAGTTTTTCCATGAGGGATGTTTTCAAACGATTTACTTCACGCGCTTCATCCAAATAACATTACGAGTTTATTGTTAATTTAACATATAGTCTCCTTCCTTTTATTGTCCCTTGGGTAAGTAAACAGCTTTCGTTCTTCTCCTCTTTTCTTTCCACACACTAAACATATAAAGTTACTCTTTTGTTGGACATCTTCACAATCGAATGAACGAACCATTCTGACATTTCATACAATTCGGGGAACTACTATTTAATTTCCATATCAACCAACATATCCATCAACTATCCTACTGGAATATAATTTCAATCATCGAAGCGAGATGAAAATTTGCACTAGGAATTTTTCGGCTACAGTTACGAACATGCGCAGCGCGGATGAGTTTGGAAACACGGAAGATCATACCTTGTAGTCTATATACCTTGGTGCATACATAGACTATGGCATGGTGGGTAGTTTTCCAATTCATGCACCAATAAATGAAGCCGCTGAATTGAAATTTTCCAATGCATTCACCGTTACAGAGAAGTTTCAGTGAACGTAGTCGGATTGTAGGTTAGAGGGAAGTTCATAGTTATTAGTGTTGTTGATCCTGAAACATATTATAAGCAGGTACGTCATTTTTTCATGTCGTAAGTGTTTTATCAATAACTTAGCATGTAAGCTTGAACGCTTGAAACCGGATCAAGTTTCAAGTAATCGATCGCGTATATGGTTGAACACATGCAAGCTATACCCGCTCGAAATCGGATCGAGTTGTGTGGATTTGTGCGTACATCTATAGGAGTGAAATTTCGCATATTGGCGTTTTTACGAAAATGAATGATGATTTCATTTAACAACTTGGTCTCACTGTAACTCCACATAATCCTTTTTGCCATTGCTTGGTGCAATTTCACAGTCGTTCAAACAAAACAAACAGTTCCTTCTGACAAACTCTACCACTACACACACATCTCGATCTTTCGATCGTTGAAGTCGGCTTTATATGGGCCTGTTTGAAGGTAAAATTTTCTGATCGACTCGAGCGGGTTTGGTTTACATGGCGACTTGATATATAATTGAATTATGCTTCAAGTGTCCATGAAAATCCGTCTATTAACATTATGAAGAATATAAGTTTTGTGTGAAACCAATTGAACAATTGTGTTTTTGATTGTGACAAATCCTTTCCCAAACGTTAGATCAGTTACTTCCAAAAGTTGTCCCTGTGTTATTAATAACCATGGCGTGCAGGTTGTCAAGAAGATCACTAGTAGATCTAAAGGATGAGATTAGGTTGGTATTTCTCTACTTTTAAATGTAGCTGCTTGTAATAATTTTTTTTAGCATATTTTTCGTTTTAAATTTTACACGAGGCTCTAGCTTGTCACTTTTTATTTTTATGTAATTGCTATTTATTTCTTCTATATGTCTCTCTCTATTGTGATATTCGATGGCCTTTGTTTTGTATTCTATAAGTTTTTATTTACATGTTCATTTTCGGCTCGATTGTGGTGGACTTTTGTAGCTGTGTGTAGAGTTGTATTATAAGTTCTAAGTTCTTCTATAATAGGATTAAAGAGGTTTAGATCGTCTTCTTCCTTTTGTCTCAAATGAAAAATTCTTAAGTTTTCGTTTAGTGTTTTATGGAAAGTTTCTAAGTATATCTGAATTTCCGGTTTTATGTGTTGACGAGCAAAAATGATCGTTGATGTTATTACCGTCAAGCCGAACTTTCGTTATCCGTCACGATTTTGCTTTACTTTCTCATTCTATCTATTATGTCCGCTAACACTGAATTTACATTGTTCCATTGTCGGGATTTTAACTTTACGAGAGATGCGTACTTTCTGAACTTATCTATGCAAGATAAGTAGAAGTTCTCTCTATCTTTGAACCAAATGCCGATATGATAGATAAATTAGGTACATGGAGGATTTCGGCTAATTTAAAAGGTTCTTTAATTGGCTTTTTCTCATATTTTCTTTTCATGCAAATTGAACAGTTGTGGGTGATTCGATCTTTAGAAATAGTAAAAATAGAAAAATTGCTGCCGTGAAATATTGTATAGTTTTTTTATTCTTGCAATTTCTTCTGAAATTTCTTCAAATGAGCAATCAAATAAAAGGAAATTACACTTCAATGGGTTGACATTCAGATTGTCCCTTTTCCACTGAATATAGACATCTTGAAAGCCTTTATAGACTTGAGAGTCTGGTATATAAGCAGTTTCCTACGTTGCCTATTTGAGAAGTTTGATTTTCCAAAATATTCTATACGCATTCAATGGTTGTTCTGAAATGAATACATATTCTGTGTTGTCTTCGGCGGTTGTGTGTTGAGTTGCTATTCTGCACTATTTTGGTTTTTGATACTTGTTAATTCCTGATTTAAATGATGAATTGCTATTCTAGATAGTGCGTCTGTGACTTTATTTTCTTTCGTTGGTATAGATTCCATATCAAAATTGTACTCGTCTAATTTTAATTTCCACCTTTTCAGTTTTTGGTTTGGTCTTTTCGGTTCGATAAGTATTTCAACGATTTATGGTCTGTATCTTAAATTCGATTCCATACAAATATGGTCTGAAATATATTGTGGCCCATATAACGGCTAAGAGCTCTTTCTCAATTGTTGAGTACCTGACTTCACTTTCACACAAAGTTCTTGAGGCATAAGCTATCGGATGTCCTTTTTGAGACAATACGGTTCCTATCGCAAATTGTGATGCATCAGCAGTGAATGTAAACTGTTGGGAGATGTCTGGGCGTTTCAATAATGGTTCAGTTTGCGAATATGATTTTAATCTATTGAACGAGTCGACATAATCATTGTCCGTTATAGTGATTTTGGTTTTTTTTAAACAGGCCGTTAAGGGTCTTGCAATTTTTGCATAACCTTTTACAAATTTTGTATAAAACCCGCTTGGTCCTCAAAAGGATCTGATTCCTTTCGAGGTTTTGGGTATAGGGAACTTCTTGATAGCAATTTATTTATTTGGGTTGGGTTTCACAAATTCCGTTGTAACAACATGACCAAGAAATTCGGTTTCCTTTTTGAGAAATTCGCATTTACCCTGTCGAATTTTTAAATTTGCTTTCTGCAGAACCCATAGAATTTTTCTCAGAGAATCGATATGCTCATTTAAAGAAGTACTGAAAACGAAAATATCGTTCATGTATACACAATAACTTTTGTTTATATAGTCTCCCAGTATTTCATTGATTAACCTTTGAAAGGTAGGTACATTAGACAAGCTAAATCATTCATAATTTAAATTACGATCAGCCATAACAATATATTTAGATCGAGAATGCACAATTCCCACGTTCCACGTGCTGCATTGCTCAGCGTCATGGTCTGGATAATTCATGGCTGGTCATCGTCTAGACAAGTGTGAAAGGATCATTTATGACCCCATAAAAATTGAATCATAAAAACCACGACTATCCGTGGGAATAATGACCATCAATTTGTTTCAGAAATTAATTAATTTTGGTCATACGTGACGCGACTCCTATGCATGGGTATGTAGATTTTAATACTGTACATAAAGTTACATCCCTTCTTTTAATTTAAGGGTAAGATTTTTGTACATAGACTTTAGGATAAAAGAACTGTAGAGTACGAAATAAAGTTAGAGTTATATCTGAAGTCTTACTGTCATATTCGGCAAGTGTTTCACTGAAGAATATTCTTCTGCCATACTCGGAAGAACTTTAGAAATATCGGCATATTGAAATAGCAATTAAAACTAAGGTACATGGACAAAATATGCTTTTTTCAACCAGCTCTGCGATACATAAAGAAAGATTTGCGTTGCTTCCGATCAGAATTTTGAAAAATTATCTAAAAAATATGTAAACTGGCAGAATTGAGCAAAATAGACGCGTAAAAAAATCGAATGACAAAATGAAGGAAAACATACGGGAACAAATCAGGCCAGTGTTTTTACAAGTCAAACGTAGTTTATGGTAAATAAAACAAAGACAACGAAATCAAACAACACAAATAATCTTTACGACAATATTATCTAATGTACCATATATCTATTGCAGCTGCTGCAGCACTTTAAAAATATCGGCATTTCGCGTGCCGACTAGCGCTTGTCGCTGGCTAACACCCAGCGATAAGCGCTAGTCGGCAAATTTTGTCAGAAAGTCATTATTTTAACCAGAAACGTGTTACATCTATCTAACTATATTTCTATTGCAGGTCACACATGCGACGTCTGTGGCGCAGCTTTCACTTTAAAAAGTAATTTGCTGCGTCACAGTCGCGAACAGCACGAAGAGGTACGATACCGGTGCGGCGTGTGCGGTAAATCGTACACGCGGCGGCACCGGTTGAAAGCGCACCAAATACGGATGCATTAAATTGAGTGTAAGTTTTTAACTTTCCAGTATATGCGAAGTTCTTGTAAACGCCTCGAAAATCGAAATTAAAATTTTCAACATTTCTTTACGTTTTAAGGTCTATAGAGTATATACGAGGTGTGTTCAAAAAATAACGGGAATTTTCGTTTTGTGAAAAAAATATTTATTATTATTATATTATTATTTATTATTTGTTTATATTAATGTTGTCCCATTCGATATTATGCACTTGTGTCAGCGCTTCTTCCAATCGTCGAAACACTTCTCAAACTCAATTTTTGGGATAGCCTTTAGCTCTTTCAGCGATGTGCTTTTAATGTCTTCTATGCTTGCGAAACGACGGCCCTTAAAGGTTCTCTTTATTTTTGGAAATAGAAAAAAGTCACACGGTGCCATGTCTGGCGAAAATGGAGGCTGCGGCATCATTACAGTATTGTTTTTAGCCAAGAATTGACGAACAAGCAATGAAGTGTGAGCAGGTACATTATCGTGGCGCAAAAGCCACGAATTATTTTTCCACAAATGTGGGCGTTTTTTTCGGATTGCTTCACGCAAACGGCGTTGAACTTGTAGGTAGTACTCCTTATCGATCGTTTGACCCTTGGCAAGAATTCATGATGCACTATTCCATTAAAATCAAAGAACACAGTAAGCATAACCTTCACGTTCGAACGCACTTGTCGAGCCTTTTTCGGTCTTGGCGAGCCAGGATGCTTCCATTGAGACGATTGAGCCTTAGTTTCAACGTCATATCCGTAAACCCATGCTTCGTCACCTGTTACACGTTTCAATAATTTTGCATCGTCGTTGACTTCATTAAGTGACTCCTGAGCAACTTCCATTCGCCGCTGTTTTTGTTGAAAATTCAACGAAAATCGCCGAGCTCTTTAAAACACGTCTAACCTTAGCGGCTGCCACAGACAAAGTAAGCAATGAATACAGCTGAAAATTTTATCATACTTCAGAGGCATGTATGCCAACATATTTAAAACAAATTTGACAATAAGACTCTCCAAACCCGCGAAATTTTGAAATTCCCGTTATTTTTTGAACACACCTGGTATAATATGTTTCAGAAAGAGACAGTTTTTTATACGAGCATAACTCACGTAAACAAAGTTTTATCGATTTCGTTGAGGTGTCAATGAAATCGTCTTTGCAATTTTAAAAGCTGATTAGTTTTTGGATCATTTCGGTCGGGGGTTTGTAGTTTTGCCCCTCTGAAGGTCATTTCTGTCATGTGATATATCTCACGAACTGAACATAGGATTTACATGACTTAGGTGTCAATCGACGCGTATAACCATTTGTGTGATTCCATCAAATTTTAAAGAAAATCGTTGAAGCCGTAATTTATTAAAAAAAAGTGCAAAAAATTAGGTTTTTTCCATAAACAATAAATTTTCTACCTGATTTGCAAAACACAGTAATCAATTTGTAAAAAATTTAAATACTTTAATCAGTTTTTGTAGAAAAAAACAGCAAAACTTTCTCTCATGATAACGTAAAAAAATAAATTAAAAATAAAAAATCATTAAAAGTTATCATGATTTTCAAGGTCATTTTTATCATTCCCTATATCTTAAGAACCAAATATGATATTTGTATCATTAAGGTCTCAATCAGCGTGTATTATCATTTTTGTGATGTTCGAGTTTTTTTGTAATAACCAGTATAGTTTTTTTAAATTTGATTTGTAACTGGTCCTTATTTTTTTCAATGTGGGTTTTCCAGGTTAACCTCCGGTCCAAGTGAATTCCTAGGTATTTTGTATTATCGGCTAAGGGAATTCTTTTACCGTTCAATGTTATTGGGGGCATGTGAGTTTTCTAAGGGTAAAGGTTAGCTGGACCGTTTTCGATTCATTGATTTTAATTTCCCACTTTCTGGCCCATTCCATTATCTTAATAGCGTGGAGTTGCAGCTCTGTAGTTGCAGTATAGGGGTTTTTATCCGCAAATGTTGACTTCATGAAGTGTTGGTCTGTTGGTATATCGGCTGTGTACAAGAGGTATAGGATGGGACCTAGGACACTTCCTTGCGGGACGCCTGCATAAATTAAGTAGATAGAACTAATGGATTCTTTGAAAATGACACGAAAAATACGATTGTCGATGCACTTAAAAAGAATTTGGAGAAATGTATGCAAACTTTTCTAAATACCTATTGATTTGTTGAGTTACAAATTGTTGTTCCGTTACTAACAGCCAGTTGTGTTGAACATGCGCTTTTGAAGCCTTTGCCTGAACAAATACAACACACCACTTTATTATAAAAACGTACGTCGTTCTTAAATAATTGACGGATTCCGACAACGATTCAGATTTCCCTGAAGAATAATTGTTCTTCCGGAATTTTCGTATTTCCCCGCCATTGTCGAACACTTCTCAATATAACCAGTAACTTTTGAGTTACTTCGGGGATAGACATGCGTACAAAACATCTTTGTCGGAATCTTAAAAATTGGCTTGTTTGTCAGCTGGCAGATACGTACTAGAAAACATACCACCAGCATTAATATAGGACGCTAGGAATGAACGAAAAAAACCACAAAAATATTTGTTCAATTTCGTCGAGGAAACTAGGAAAAAACATGAATTGAGTATTTCAAATCAAGCTTCAGCAGACAAGCTGCACATTCATTCCCCGCCCTGTCCTGCCCATTGTTGGTTACAGTAGTATACACCCTCTCCGTCCCCGTCTGGGTCAGCTTTTCAAATCGCAAATACCATTTTCCAACATTTGAAAATCACTCAAAAATAGCGAAATCGCCGAAAACGGCAACATTGACTCAATTGTATATCGACTGATCGAGACTGGAATATTTACCATTTCGCTCCAAACGAAACATCTCATGCACACATGCATGCATCCATACATAAATAAGCTAGGATAACGGGTCTCAATAAAATGATCTCCCAAAGGTTTCTACATAGAACCTGCCCAAGGTATATAAACTAGACAGTCTAGTTTATTGGAACCTGCCACCCGGTAGGTGTGAATTGGAGGTGAGAGTATAAGAGGCAGTTTACGGTTACGCGCTATCTATACATACGCAACGGGGTGGAACAGCATCCAACATTTGCAACTCGAGTCAGAGTCCTCGAAACTCTGGGCAGTGCGGAATTGTGTCATTGTTTGCTGAATCTTTCGGTGGATTCATTGAAGTGATGTGTTTCGCCCGCCGAAGAACACGAGTGGTTGAATTTCACAGGACGATACAATTATGTTGACATTAAAAAGGTAACACTCCAATTAGAACACATCATTTTCTCATTTTTCAAGTTCTTTATTCGTCCGATTGATATACAATTTTGTCCGTAAGCTCTTTCACCTCTTCTCTGATTCGTCTACCGTTAGGTCAACTGTTTTTAATGTTGTACATAGGTTTTGAAAATTTGATCCCGATAACTTTGAACAGTACTAACAAAATTATCTTTTATTTCTAATCTTTCCCATTTTCACAAATCATCGGAATGCTTTAATGTGTGTTCGTTAATACTGATCCATTGTTTCTTTTGAATGTTTCATATTACAATTAATTGAACGTTTTGTTTGAAGAAGGAAAAACATTCCATTTTCCAGACTTGCCGGAAACTAAATAAAACTTTTTACTGACGAAGACATTTTTTGGAATGTGTTACCACGCTATTGAATGCTTTTCATAACCACGTAACTGCAGGGATTCTTTAAGAAAACATTGGCATCGAACTTTAATTCGAAGTGTGACAAAAATTCAAAATGTTTCCCTGGATCCAACGACACGAAATCGGTCATAATGAAAAGGAAAGTTGTGACAAGATAGACATTTTACAGTGGAAGAAGAAAAAAACGCTTAATAGCCAAACACCACTATGAATGTGAGAAGAATGTTGAACTTTGTTAAATCAATTCACTAATCCGTGAACTAAGTTTCACCCGAAGAATTTCCGTTCAGAAACTGTCTCGAAAAAACTGCTTGATAATCTCTGGGGTCACTAGAGAGTGGAGTTAAGGCACGCTCCGATCTGAACGAGAACTGTATTAAACTCTTCGAAGGGCGGTGATATATCAGTTTTTAAACGTCTGATTGGACGCTGCTAATTCTGCTTTAACTTCTAGTTGAGTTACTTCATAATCCAAAAGAACAGGTGACTGTTCTGGATATGCTTATTTGAAGGCGCGATTACAGTCCGTGATGTACGAGTTAAATTTATCGCGGTCCCCATTGAATGGCTTGATAAATTTCCAGAGGATCGAAGGGTAAATTTTTTCTGCGCGAAACACTTTAGGTACCTCACTTGAAATAGATCTATTATCATCATTTTCTTGTCACTAGAGTTTTAAATCACTTTCAATTTCACAACTTTGCAAAACTTAGTAGAATATACAGTGTAACCTCGGTAATTGCAACTAATAGAAACACAGACTTGTTGCAATTTTCGGGTCAGTACTTTTTGTAAAGAAAAACAACCAATTAACACAAATGAAGTTATTTTTATTGGAAAAAATATTGTAATTCAAAAAGAATGAGTGCAACAAAAACTTTTCCTACACCTTTATATTTTTCAAACACATGTATTCAGATTTTCTCAAAAAAGTTAAAAAGTGTTGCCTGTTTCTGGCTCTTGCCTTGCTTCACAATAGCTTTCTCCTTCAATTGTTGCAAAACGATTATATCCTGAAGATGTTCGTTATTCTGTTCAGCCCATTTAATACAAATGTTGAAGCTTCGTACTGCGTCTTCATTTTTTATCTTGTTCACTCTTATCTCCAAGGTGCTTTTGTCAACTGACTTTGTTTCATCGTCGTCTATCTCTTCAAAACAAATCTCAGCTCCAGTTATCAATATCATCTGATGTCAAATTATCATCAGGCCCAATTTGTTTCAGAAGATCACCTATTGGGTCTACTAAGTCTTTCATGCACTGCATTTCTGATCTTATGATACTCAGCGGAACGTCAACCTCTTCCGTCCAATCAGAGACTAGTGTCATTAATTTTCCCCAGCATTTTTCAATAACGTGTGATCAGACCTTCGCCCATGCTCCAGACAAGACATACGGCGTGTTTTCAGTTTATTCCCTTAATTATTTGCTCCGTGTCCGATTCCGCAGAACCTACAATTTGAGCAAACAAACTTTTTTGTAAAAAAGCTTTATCAACCTAATCACGTTTTGGTCCATAGGTTGTATGAATGCAGTGCAGTTCGGTGGGAAGCATATTATGGATATCATACCGTCATCACTTCCAAGCTGGCCATCTTTCGGATGGCATGGAGCATTATCAAGCAGTAAAAGTGCTTTTGGTGGAAGTCCCTGAGCACTTAACCTTCGGAAGGCAAGGCTTTTTTTTACTCATTAATAACAATAGGGGTGTGCGGTCACCCCACAACTTTTGATTTGAAATAAAACAATCATTTAATCAAAAAGTATTCATATTCAGTCTAAAATATATTAAGTTGACACAATTAAGAAACAAAAATATTTTTTTCATCACAGTTGTTAAAATTTAAATTTGTTATTTTTGTAAGTAAAGACAAGTCAAGCAGACATCTTTACGGTGTTCGGGGCATGCTGGCTGGTGGCACTTTACGCAAAAAGTTTTAACTTTTTTGTCCCGTTTTCTTGGGCAGAGTGTACATCTTGACTGCTTCTGTAGTTTCACTGGGGGTTCACCTTCAGAAACATTCTGCTTCATACCTAGAATACAACGCAAAGTGCTCGCTAATTCTCGTGGTAAATTTGAAGTGCAACGACGTTGCATATGAGGCTTTGCCAATTGTTCTTTTGAAAAGTTGCTCCGAAATTTGCTAATACGGATACCGGGGTCCTTCCGGTCAACATAAAGCACCATAGAATTTATGCCAGCCTGATCCAGCATTCCATAAAAGTATCGAAGTGGCCATCGCCTGGTGCTTCTAGCTGAACTAACGAATGCATCATTTTATCGAAAGTGTCGACTCCTCCTTTTGTTGCGTTTTAGTCGTGTATTATTTCCGGTTTATGTGTATTTGGATTTATTTCAGCCTTATAATGCATTGTGGATAAAAGTATCACAGATTTGTTTTTCCTAGGTGTAAAAGATGCAAGTGTTTTTTCTCGGTCGAAAGCAAATTGAAAAGTAAGTGGTGGCTTACTTCTATGTGGCAAAAACGATGGAGGGATTTCCCGTTTATTTTTGCGAAGCGTACTCAAAGTTGTTAGTTGATAGTCTTTCAACATTTCATCCGCTAGTGGAATAGACGCAAACCAATTGTCATAGGTGATATTACGCCAGGACCCTTTGATGCTTTCGGATAGTTTCCTAGCATATTCCGCAGGTGTTTTTACTTGCGTTTCCTTGCCAATATACGGAATCGCATCGAACATATCGATGGTAAAAGTGTGACACCTCGTAACTAGCAAAATACAAATTGTTCAGGAGACGCGAAAAACGTTATAAAACTATACTAAAACATGTTTTAGAATATTTTTTCAAAGGATTGAGATCAAAATGACCTTTGAATGTGAATGTAATTTTTTGTGTGTATATTTCAATATTATTGCTTAGTTTTACGCACATACGCGTTGCCACATAACATAAATTTGCATCTTTTATGAAGATACGTGGTACCTCAGTTATAATCCTGCGGAAAGGTAATAAGTAGACTAAAACAAAAATCCTTTCTTTGGGCAAATTCTCGATTTTCTTCAATTTTATTCATTTTAGTGGATATCAAATTACACATCATAATATTACATTTCAGTTCAGTCAGTTAACTAGCTTATATAATAGAAAATCTTTTCAATATTAGGGAATTTACATCAACAATGGAAACATTGTAAATATTTAGAGAAAATTTTTGTAATGAAACATTATATTTAAGTTATAATGTGTCGTTGATCGTAAAACCTTAAGTATAACGTAATTCATGAGGCAGTTTATCGTAATAGTCATGGAAATCTTTCGGTATCACGTGTTTTATTTGTTGCAAGTGCAACCATTTTTGATACTTAATTTTAATTTTATCTTCATAAAGTAGATCAAAATTAGACAACGATTTAGCGATTTCTCTTAATGACGCTCGTCTGACTGGTAATTGTATCCAATCTTCATTGAATGCTAATTTGATGTTGATTGAACCGTCCGGAGAATATTTAATAATTTTAATGTCATTCACAGTGGGTTCAGAAGTTTTCCGACCTGGTCTAATCGATGGATGGATTTTGTGTGAATCATAGTTTTTAATCATACTATGAGATACCAGCTTTACTTCGTATGGCTGCTTTCTCCTAGCTTCCATTGTTAACTTACAGTAGTCATATGGTATGTAAATGTGTTTGTTTTTTGCCTGTCTTTCTATAGCTACATGCAGTGTGGTACCCAAGGGGAGGGGGGTTACGGTTCAACCCCGAATGTTATGAATTATACATCTCAAGCATATTTACATAAGGCCTCGTTATTGCCTGGGAAGAGGTTGGTAAAAATAATAATCGATGACGCAACGGCCAAAATTGGACCTTAAGGCAATATTAGAGTTATTTTATTTACTTGACCAACGGAACATTAGGATATGAAGTGGTCAGGAACACGCTCACCTGTGATTATTACCCTGATTTGATTCAGGTTCTCATTCACAGCTGAGTGAAATGATAGTGCGGCATCAAATCTCATTCCCGAAAACTATTTGTCGACAAGGAGCCTTGAACTAGCAATAACCACTAAGTTACCCACTTTAACAATTATTCGCCGAGACACTCTGGAACGTGGGAATTGAGTGAGATTCAGTATCTCTACGCAATTAGATCTTTCATCTATTTCACAGTAAAACCCATATGGGCCTGATTTACGGCCTATGGTGCTTTAGAGATTTCACCTAGGGATGATACGGGCATAGTTTGCACAAATTGGATCCGTGTGTGCCGTTATCTTTTACTTATTGTATGAAGCCTAGCAATTTTATATATAGATAAAGAGTTGGTAGGAACATTAGAATATGGTCACCTAATTGAAAGTTTTCGAAGTAAAATCCCAGAAAAGTGTAATTTATTTAATTCGCACCCATATCTTAGTAGCAACAGTTATATTTTTGAATGTTTCTTTCTATCTTTGATCAGAAGCCTCAAAAAGTGGATTGTTTTATTTTGTCATATGATTTATAATCTGAGGATTAGGCCTATTGGGAACACCTCATTAATAAAAACACGTACAAAAAGTCTACCTCATGGGTTATGTGGAAATGACGACAAATTTGCTTGAGACCGCAGAGTTGCTTCCCTGCATGGGCTGCAAACGAGCTTAGCCAGCCCTGATTACAATAATACTCTGTCTGTGCTTAGTGACAGTTTCATTTTCCCACGGCATGTACTTCATTAGTTGCTTTCTTTTCTAGCCTGTAGGTACTGAAGGCGTTTCAATATATGTACATACTTGCAAACATGCATATACACTTTACGGTTCCAAGGAAGTCTATAAATACAGTGTAGATTCTTTCACACGTCAAGCACATAATTTTATAATTTAAATGAAAATATCATGAATGAAAATGAATGAAACCAGACATGCAATCGGGCTAAAGTTGCCAGAATTATTTTTGGAGGACTCCAACTTTGACCGGTGAAAAAATATGATTAAGTATGATCACATAATTATATCTTCATATCTACACCGAAGCACTAGCAAACGTACCTAGTCAAGACTTCAAAAATATGACCCCCCTTATCAAAATCCTGCGTACGCTACTGGCTACATGTACAGAATCTACTTCCATTTGCGTGTGTCCTTTTTCTAAAAAATTTTGATACACGGCTATTTTTTTCTCCATAGCAAAATGCAAAAAGGTCTCAATCAGCGTGTATTATCATTTTTGTGATGTTTTTAAATTTATAAAAAAGATCGTTTCAGCCGTTTTTTTAATTTAATAAAAGAAAATGCGAAAAACTATAGTTTTTTTCATAAAAAAATAATTTTTAACCTGATTTGTACAGCTCAGTAATAAATATTTATAAAATTTATACATTCCTATCAGCTTTTGAAGAGCAACCAGCAAAACTTTTTTCCATGATTCTTAAGAAAAAAAAATTAAATAAAAAATCATTCATCATCATAGTCGACAAATTTTGTCAGAAAGTCTTATTTTAACCAGAAACGTGTTACATCTATTTAACTATATTTCTATTGCAGGTCACACATGCGGTCTGTGGCGCATCCTTTACTTTAAGAAGTAATTTGATGCGTCACAGACGCGAACAACATGAGGCGGTGCGATACCGGTGCGGCGTGTGCGGTAAATCGTACACGCGCCAGCACCGGTTGAAAGCGCACAAAATGCGGGTGCATCAAATTGAGTGTAAGTTTTTAACTTTCCAGTATATGCGAAGTTCGAAATTGAAATTTTCAACATTTCTTTACGTTTTAAGGTCTATAGAGTATATATAATGCTCCGCCCACAACCAACCCTGGAGCACGCCCGCGAACCCGCCTCCGAGCACGGTTTGGAAACTATAGGTTAAGTAGTTTAATGATAGGTTAAGTAGTTTAGTGATAGTATGTAGGAGTAAACGTGAATATGTTAAATTTGTTAGAGCGTGGCTTGAAAATAGAAAGAATATGTAAATACAATCTGATGAAAAGTAAAAATAGAAACACTCTTGTGATTTAATTTTTTTTGCGCATATCCTAAATAAAATAGAAGTGAGCTAGAAAGAGCCAATAGCTATTACTATTCGAAATGACTGAGTTATAGAGATAAGAGCTGTTGCGCAAAACGTTTATGTAATGAAAGGAGGTTATTTTTTAGGAATAGTCTCCGTGACTTGCACTGCTTACAGTCCCGACGTTGAGCGCTATTTATAATCAAGTCATTTTAGAACTTTTAAAATATTCCAGTCTCATTCAGTTCAGGAACGATATATCGACCGTTAAGTTACGACGCATCCATCCGGTCTCTTGACGACTAGACGGATGCAGACTGAAAGGCTAGCTCAGTTAAGTGGGAATGTGACCATGAATAGTTTTCGCTCTATTTCTTCAATAATCTGTACTTAGTCTGCAGATATTGTTCACAAAATTTGCAGATCAATTTTTAAAGTAGGAATGGTAGGAACACAACCATCGATGGTTCAACAAGAATCTACAGACATAGTTACTGAAGAGCAAAAGTTTCAACATAACATCACATTTGGACAACTAGGGTAAGCAAAACGATGCTACATGAAATGAAAAAAAATGGTTCCTCTTTAAATATCATTTTTATAATACAACGCTGTTAATTAATGCATATGAAATAATTTAGAGTTTCCAAAATCCTATTCTAAACCTTTTCAGCACGTTCACCTGCGACATGCATGCTTTTGGATTGACCAAGGATCTATGTATTGATTTTCTTCAACGGAAATCCGCACTAGCCAATTTACCAAAAGGTATGTTTCATGTTTCTAGTGATAATTTGGAGAATTTTTTTTTCATTACGTACAATTATCTCTTGCAGAACAAGAGAAAATTCTGAGAGATACTATAAAACGGATGTACCTTGAAACTGATTAATGGGGAGCATAACTACTCTTTCAAACCGTCATTTTAAAGCTAAAATATGTATTGAAATACCATAAAAATGTCTGTGCTTTATTTTCGAATAGGAAATATCGAAATATTAAATAAATATTAATTTAGAAATTTTTCTAGTGTCTAGCTATAAGAATATTTCAAAATATTTGACTTCTTCAAAGCAAAATATAAGTAATGCTAGTTGTATGCTAGTAGAAGATTATCAGTTATTTAAACTGTTTGCTATTGAATTAATGATTCCAATTTAATTCATTTGAATTTTCAAGAATGAAAATATTGATTTAAACGATGAGTTGGCACTAAATTGATGGGAGCAAATTTTTCTATTGATTTTAATTCGACAAACGACCATAGATTTTCTAATTTAAAAATATTTATTTCAGACCGATTAGAACAAAAGATTAGTCAGTAATTTTTTAACTGAAAAATATCAATAAATAAATGAGATGTTTCGCGATATTTTTTGAAAAATAAAATTTAAATATGTGATATATTGAAAATGTGATGATTTA
Organism: Oxycera nigricornis; assembly: GCA_963942545.1. Classification (NCBI taxonomy): domain Eukaryota; kingdom Metazoa; phylum Arthropoda; class Insecta; order Diptera; family Stratiomyidae; genus Oxycera; species Oxycera nigricornis. Next base: position 9,179,187 of record OZ012661.1, read on the forward strand.
CCCAAGGCTGGATCGAGTGCATTGAAGGGTTGTTCGCGTACGAATAGCTTCAAATAAATCAAAAATTATTAGGTCATATTTGAAATATAAACGATTTGATTGGTCAACTGTCCACGCCTTAAATCTTTAAAACTGAATATTAGCGGAAAAATAAATGTAAGCAGCATTCGCGTAAGAATGTGAATTGAATAATTTATTACAGATCCATAGATCAGTGATTTTTAATAATAATAACGAATATTACTTCTGTAAAATAAATTGATGTGTTATAATTCCCACTGAAAGCATGTAGTTTTGAAAAAAGGCAAAGAAAGAATGTGATAAAAAGATTTATATATGTATGCGATTGAAATTTTCCCAATTTTTTTCTTAATTTCTGGCAATCATTCGATTCTACATTTATTAATTAAATATGTTGATGTTACACGAAGTTTGAAATCAATGCTCTATGAAACTTGCATTTAAATTTTCTCTCTACTGCAAACATTTACAGCATGTATTTGGACAATAATTGATAAGGAACCATTGAAATAAAAAAAAGGTGGAACTTTTTTTTTTGGAAAATCGTAATTTAATGTTTGTAAGATAGCGTTTTGAATTTAATAAAAGACTTGAAATTGACATTGAAAATTTTGCTGGGATGTTTTATTTGTGATGTTGAAGAGTTTATGATTTTCTCGTTTCTTCAATTTTATTTGCAAATCGTATGATGGGAAATTTATTTATATTTGATGAGATAAGAACTTTCTACGGTCCAGCAAAGGAAATGAATATTTTCTTTAAAGCTAACGGAAAAAAATTAAGAAACAGCAAATAAAATTTTACTTCTAAAGTTTCCTAGAGAATTTCAGAGCCTTTGGGACAAAAATATCAAAGCCAAAGGCTTACTGCAGAAAATAATTTACAACATTTTTATATTTACCTAATATTTTGTAAACAATTATTTATTATTTTCATAGAATGTTGATAAAAAAATTGTTCGTCTACATTTTGAATTTTTTTCGGAAAGTTCTTGTGTAAATTTTTCTAGCTTATGTTTTCATGTTTCTATCAGTGTTTCGGGATAATGGGTAGAGAGTGAAAGCTAAATTTTGCAAATAAACAGTGAGAGCTGCTTCAAAATGTACGCACGCTTTCCAGCTAGTTTTTCCTTTATGAATTGCTGTAAATTTTCGAAAGAGGTTTAGATCCGAAGATTAAGAAGGTCACGATATCATTTTCGACTTTTCAGGTATGGAAGAGTTGCTCCTGTAACAAATAATGTTTAATATTCGTATTTGATTTCATCTTCACAAAATGTTTGAATTGTTTTTCAAAAAACTATTAGTTCGGTCTTCCTCAGCGATTCGATTCGAACGATTGCGATCGGAAATAAATTCTAAATCTAATAAAAAAACAATCAAAATTAAAAGGAAGTTTCTTGTGAAAAACAACAAACTTTTAGTTATTGAGTCCGAACATATTCTTGGTTGATTTGAAAAAGCCAAGCTTCTTTTTTTGCATTTTTTTGGCGTTGAAATTTTTCGTGAAAAGCACCAAAAATCCAAAATCGCGTCCTGAGAAACATCCTCGGATAATGAATTTGCAAGGTATTAACAGTTCGTTGGATGAAATTACTGCCAGAGCCGGACCATGCACGCTTCTTTCACTGGAAACTATATTCACAAAGTCACTGCATCTAAATAATAGCCTTTGACCAATTACAATTGATATTTTCGGTATCTCAATGCAAGCGCTTTTGAATGTGGTTTTCGAAAAGTAAGTGTTTTGAGCCGGTAGGTTTATAACAGACTTTTGCTTTGTTCAACTGCTGATAGTATTGATGCTCATTCTATACTCCTTTTTTAAGAATGATTCTTCACCCAAAATCTCAAGAAAACGAGAACTTTCAATCGGCGCCCAACGTGGGCCATATGTAAATGTGGTATAATTTTTATTAGTCTGAAAATGAAAAATTAATTTACTTTTCTTAAGAACCATATTTTAGAGATTGATACGTTAAATTTTTTTTTGATCGAAGGATCCGGGGGATTGGGGGATTTTGTGATCCGGGTTATCTTGGGGATCCGGGGAAGGGGGTTATCGGAGGAGCTAGTTGGACTTTAGTTTCGCGCAGTTGCAAAGTCAGGGTACGCGTCGTCCTGCTTGCTTGTCGTCATTCCCAAGTGACCTTGATGAAAATAATTCCAAAGAAAATACAGAAAATGAAAGTCTTTCCACAGTTCTATCAAAACATATCAAACATTTTTCCAGTTTTTATATTTTTTTATTATTTCCAACTCTTAAAAGGCAATAAAAATACTGTTGCACTGCAAAGTGATCGTTATCATAATAATTTTCCTTTTGTCATATGAAATTTTTCGACCCCATTTGATTTTTTACTCTCATAAAATCTACGTTACAATAACATTTTATTAGTGACAATGATTTTGAATAAATTTTTGTTTTTATATCAAAAGTGCAATTAAAAATGTAGAACTTCACTATAGTCTATTGACGGTTAATTGAAACATGTATTTGTTCATTCTTAAAAATGTTTGTTGTGTCTCGGTTATTTGGCAAATGGATTTTAAAAAATCAACAAACCTATTAATTTATCTGATCTACAGGATGAACACATTTCACTTTTGTCATACGCATCTAAAAATTTATATATCTAATTATATATGTATATATTTTGTTTAATTCTCACTACGCACAGTAAATTTGATTATTTTCGAAACACTAGTCAACAAAGTGGAGAAACAAAAAATAATTATGACTAAGAAAAATCCAAAAAATAATAATTATAATTAAAAGAATAAAATAAACGATCGAATACTTTAGTTTTTCGAATTCATCTTTGTTTTTATTTAAAATTTTCAAACAGCTAATATTTAAATTAACCACTATTATCAGTGTATCGCAATAATATATGACTAAATAGTCTTATCGATGATATTCATTACATCTTAATTGTCCATCGGATCAAGTTAAAAGTAGAATTTATTTACATAAATTTAATAATTGAAAAAAAAATTAAACGGAAACAAAAATGAGTAGCACAACGTAACGTATGCATATTTGAATAGGAATCCAGAAAAAAATTCCATCAACAAGCTTTCAGAACTGATATTTATTTATTGACAAATCAAAATTAATTTCTACGTTTTTCTACGTATCTAATTTAATTTGAATTTAAAAAAAAGCAAGTTGTTCTAGATCGTTGCTAAGTTATTCATAAGATTGTACAACTAATTACAGCACGAAGCAAATTCAATTTACTACTAAGATTTAATGGTTGTTGTTTTTTAAGTTCAAATTTTATTTGTTAATAAAGTGGTCTTGACGTGGATAAGTTTATATAAACTTTATATTGACAATAATTGTCAATTTCAAATAGCAAATTGTATATTTATTGCAATAATCAATGGTTTTGTATATATATCTATATTTGAAAATCTGGCACTTTCGGGTGTGTTTTTTGTTGTTGTTGTTGAATATTTTGTATTAATAAAGTTGGGCATTGAAAATATCTGACGTGACAATCTCAAAATTAATTTGACGATAATATCATTATTAAATTAAAAATCTTCATTTTGCACTGTGATCCATTGCCTCCCATTTGTTATCAATTTGTATCTATAACACGCACAATTTTTTGTTTTCGTTAAATTCACAATAACTGCTCTAGTGAAAACAATCGAAATAAATGTCGAACTAAGCTAAAACTTAAATTAGGTCCTACCTAATTGTATGAATGTAGTGCGGTATTAAAGGCCTGGACTAATCGATTATAACTTCAAACATGACTGATCCTTTACGATCTCGCAAACTTCCATCATAGATAATATTCTTGGCCCAAGCACGACACTCAACATGGATCAACTGGTTAAGCGAGGGACGAACTAATTGCATGGCAACAAGAGGACTAAGATATCCTGGTGTGTTACGATATGGATAGTAATAGCCGGGAATACCACGCGTTGGGAAGTAATCAATAGGACCGATGATTTCCTTGTCCCGAGAACGATGTCCTTGGCATGATATCCAGATTTGCTTACGCTGAAATAAAATAAAAGGAATTTTTATTAGAGAAACGTATCCATTTGATTGGGGCGCTAGTGACTCACCTCTTTGGCTGGAATACTCTTGATGTAGGTCTGCAAATCCTCGGGCATGTCTAGGGGTAGATCGGTTACGTCTTCATAATAGTCGGGCACCCAATCCATGATTTTGTTGAGCTTCAGGAAGAAGCATGGTTTCGAACGATCGTAGCCATAGGATTGGTTTTTGTTGCATGGACCAAAATTTTCCAGGCTTACAGCACATACGTCGTCTGGACCAACTGCAGTATCGACATCGCAAATCTTTCTGTTGGGTCCTGCAGTTTGATCGGCATATGCTGCAAACGTTAATTGTTATGTCGATTAATAATCAAATTAATTTACGAAGCTGTGACGATACTTCAAGCAATAAAGCCACATTAAAAGTAGACACTTTAGTATCAACATTCTGAATAATGTGTGAGAGTTTCTAATTAAATTGATTGATCAAGTAATTTTTTTTTGGAAATATTTTGAAGGTTAAACTTTTTGAAAAAAAAACCTGCGAGAGAAGTACCGTAAACTGGGGCTACATGAACACCCCGCGGCTGCATGAGCACAATGATGATCTTATGACTTTCTTTAAAAACGCTGGTTTTTTTGAAGTTTTGTTACCATATTTTGAAGACACTCGTGACCCAGACGACACAGCTGTATTGGTGCAAGGCATTCTGGCAAGCCATTTCTTCTCTAAAGTAATCGGGCCATGTACAAGTAAGAACAACAAAATCGGCCGACATCTACACTGATGGATCCAAAATGGGTGGAAAAGTTGGCTGTGGCGTTTTATCAGAACAGCTAGGCCTGAAACTATCTTTTCGGCTTGCAGACTACCATAGTGTTTTCACGCAAAAATTATTGCAGCATACAAGGCAGTAAACTCGTTGAGAAACCAGAAAATTTCCATAAGAAATCTAAACATTTTCTCTGACAGACAAGTTTCTATCCAATTATTATTCAACATGTATACCCAATCCAAAATTGTAATGGAATGTCGAGAACAACTGAGCGCGATGACGCTTTTTTTCGAAGTGATCCTATACTGAGTACTAGGGCGTAGAGATATACCGAGAAACTGCGAAGTAGATGCCCTAGCGAGAGATGACACTGAGCTCCAGGATTATAGACTAACACCCCGAATCGGCCATCCTCTATCTTCGATAAAGCTAGGATTCAAGTAGCATTGGACAGAGGCTATAAATAGTACCTGGCTACTGAAAGAAACCTGTAGGACAACCAGACAAACTTAAGTCCAAACGCATCAAGCAGCTCCTCAACACGAGCCTTGAAACCTTAAGTTTCATCATATCCGTACTGATGGGGCATTGTCTGATTGGAAGACATGCAGAAAGATTGGACGTTTCTTTCAACGATTTCTGCGGAAGATGCAGGTCGGAAGAAGAGGAAGGAATGATCCAACAGTTTCTGTGCAAATGCCTAGTACTATCCAGGAAACGCGTGCATACCCTAGGCTCGCCCTTCCTGGATAGCCTCACGGAGACGCTATGTTAAGCATATGCTGTATAACCAGCGCCATACGAGAATATAAATGGTTCTCATCGTCCCGCAGCTAGATTCTAGTGCCGTCCAAATTTTTTGTGCTATCACAATGGGCCTATCGTGGCCTAAATGAATTATCTTTTGACATAGAGGGCTGCCATTACAACCAACCAAGGACAACAAAATCTCTTTAACACCATTTTAAGCAAATACCATCTATCTAGTGCAACCCTTAGATGTCGCGGTATTCGCACCAATAAGGAAGAATTGGAGGGAAATACTAGATCAATGGAGAAAGGAAAGCAGGTACCCTGGTTGCAATCCACAAGAGCAATTCCGTATATTGGTGAATAAACTATGGAGTGGAATTAGCGACATGATAGACCACAACTTGAAATCAGGTCGTAGAACAGCTGGCTTGCATCCTTCTTATCGAAATGCGGTATTGAAAATAATTCCCGATAGTCTAGATGATGACAGTAAAAACAGAAAGGAATCTGGAGGAATTTTAGACTCAAATTTGGTGGAGCCCGTTGCAGGAGCATCGAGAAAGTGGTTAGAAACAGAAAAATACGAGGCAAAAAGGATTCCACCGCGTACAGATGCGTCCGTTACAGTAAATGCTAAAGAGGTTCCTTCTGCTAATTAACAACTTGCTGCCAATCAAGATGATCCTTCTTCATCAGGCATCGAAACTTAAATTCTTCAAAAAGTAAGGCCAGTTCGTAACATCAACTTGCGATATCTTCAACCCTTTAGTTATATTTTACGGGGAAACTTGGTCATCTAACACGCATACTAAGAGTTTCACCCTCAAATAAATTTTAATGTCCAAGAAGCCTTAAAAAAAACGAAACTATTTGGACACCAATTCTTTATATTTTTTTATGTCAAAGGAAGAAATTTTCAATTTTTTATGCTAGATGTGTAATCCTAAAGTTTAGGTCTGTACATTATTAATTATCTAGCAAAATGTACAAAAAAAAGTGTCCAAGTAGTCCCACTTTAATACCAATGAGCATTTATGTGCTAGCTAAACAATAGAAACCAAGAATGAGCTGGTGTTAACTACTGCAAAAATTTAAATTCCAAGTAAGTCTTTCGAAATTTAAGGACTATAAGTTAAATTTTCAACTAAATTTCTGTCGGCGTTACCATGCTATTTTTTCATAGCAACAAACATTGCATATAAAAATTTTAAAAGAAAATCTTTGTGTTACTTACTTATCATAAATTCATCTATATGATCTGTCCAGAATTTGATTTCGTCCGATTTTTTTGAATTGTAATGCACCACCGAACCAAGTTCGGTTAAATTGGCTAAAGGACGATAGCCTAAACCAGGATTTGTGCCAATCAATGATTTATCTAGAACGTACGATGGACGTCTATCCGATAATGTTGAAAATAGTCCTTGCATGCATATTGTGAACATAATACCAAGGACTGTGTAGAATAATGCATAAAATAGCATTAATTTTCCTGAAAATAGATAAAAAATTATAGAAAATATTAATGGATATAAGAAATTTAGATGGCATGAAAATTTCAAATTAAATTCACTTTTATAAAAAAGTTGTCAATGCTGATATAAAACTATGATATTTTCTGGACAAGTTCAATTATTTCAAATTCCTGGCGGCTGTTTGAAGCCAATCTGGATACAGTTCCAGGCAACAAAACTAGCAATTAGTTATGTATCAAAAACAATAATAGGATTGATTGATTAGCTTCAAATTTCAAACGAAAACAGAATCATTCAACATTCTTGCATAATTTAAAATTGAAACCATTCACAGGTGAAGGTTCGTAAGGACTTAATTAAATGAAACTCTATGCTTCCGATTTCACTTGAGTTTTCGTGCAAGGCGTGTATCTTTTTGATTAAATTTCAATTGAAAAATTAAAATCAATCTCAATTTTATAAAAGTTATTGAAGTATTATGCATAAATTACAAATAATTCAATGTCCTTTTCTTTGAAATCTTCTATAGAAATCCTTTTTACAAAGTTTTTTTTACGTATATTTTGTTCAATCAGATGCATGTACTATTAAATAACCATGTTAAAAAAAATAAGTTAAAAAGTTATATTATGCAACATGCGATGTACTTAAAGCTAGAAAATAATTATGGGTCATCAATCTGAGGCTTTGCTCAGACTAGAATAAAACCGTGAATCAAATTGACTATTTTCTAAACCAAATTAGCCATTTTCTGAATCAAATTTTCCGATTGTCCAAACCAAACTCGAACTTTCCAATCCAATTAATATTGAATGATTGCTAGTTTGATTTGGAAAAAGGCTAATTTGATTTGGAAAAGGAAGAATTTGGTCTGTTAAATCAACAATTCGATTTGGAAAACACATAAATTGAAGAGGAACTGCTACCCTTAAAAATTTATGAATTGTCACTTCCATTCGCGTTTAGAAGCTTTGCGATTCTGCCTTTTTTATCTAGTTGTTGACTGTTTCTGATGCTTTTGTTTGATATGTTTCCGATCATGTATTCATGGTTTTCCTTCTTGATATGTTCTGCTATTTTTGATCTAATTTCCGCAGTTTTTCCTGCGTCCATGTTGTTTTTTTGCTCTAGTCGTGTGTTCAATGATATCTCACTGCTAATAATTTCCTATTCTGGCCTATGCAACTTTTGTTGCAGCCTTTGAAGTTCATTTCGAGTATTTCGCATTTTTCAAGTTTTCGATTTGATCCTGTATTGTTCTTATTTTGATGCTCAGTTGATTACATTCTGATACCTTTAATTTTGGCTTCAACTTTCTGGTGATGCTGTGTTGTTTTTGCCCTGATTCTTCAAAGAAAAATTATTGTTTGCTGCAAAAATTTGGGTGAAATTTACTCCAAGAAATTCTTGAAGTTCATTATTTTCGCTATGGAAATTTTAATAAAAACAAAATGAGACTATTTTCTTGGAAACATATGTTAAAAATAAATATAATTAAATCAATCAAAGATTAAACGATTGAAGCACACAAAAAACCTCCTTCAAAATTGTAAATATTTGAGCGATTATCTCATTTTAAAGAAGTGTTTTAACGTTTTTTTTGTCTATGCTCCTTTTGTCTCTAAATAATATGTTTTCAATCACGATGAGAAACATTTTTGTTTTATTTTGAAATTTCAATGAAATTTGTTTCCTCTTTTCTGTTATGGATTGATTTTGCGCTTTTGATCGGTGAAAATTCCTACATAAAGTAATACTGACAACATAAGAAATCAATGTTTTAACTCGATTTCATCGGTTTCGATTTCCATTCTGAATTAAGACTAGCTTGATTTTCAATAATTATTGACTATAATGTTACATAGTGCACATGTCTCAATAAAACTTAAACAATTTACTCGATTCTGATGCCAGATTTTAACAACGCCTTCAATGCTTCTACTTACTAATTATTGACATTGAAATGCTGCAGTTAAAACCTAAAAAAAATCTATTTACACATAAAATTTAAATGAAATGTGGTTACGACATAATAAATAAGACCAAAAAAAATTCCATTATTTGTAATCCTGAACAGGCAATATTGTGTGTGGTTGCATTTACATTTATTTGTATTATTTTTTCCCATAAAATGAAAATATATTAACGTTTAGAATGAAAGAGAGTTGGAATTTTCTGGCTTGAAAAAGTGATAATAAAGATAAATAGATGTACATATAAGTGGATAGATAAATGATGTGTCTAGCAGTTTGTTGTGTAACGTTGAAGTTGTTTCAGTTGTAAGTTTCCTATTTAAGTAGTGTACATATTAATTTTACTTCGTATCTTAATTAGTTTGAAGATGCCATATGCCTTTTCTATTCTGCCTGATTTACAAATCTTTATTTTCGTTTTGAATGTTGATGTACAGGTCGATCAATAAAATCTGATGTAATCTATTGGGTGACGAACTTGAAAAGTCCGTATTTTTTTATAGAAAATATAGCTTCATTTCAGTAACCAAATGAAAGAATACATTAATAAAAATATTGTCTCCCGGAAGCTAAGAATGTTTCCCATTTTTCAGACAATTCATAAATTCTTTGCCAAGAACACCGTTCACCTTTTGAAGCCAGGAATGAATCGAGACAATTTGCGATACATTTTCCTGAAGTAAAGTGTATTTTAGTAAAAATTCTGCATCGATCGAAACAAGTGGTAGTCCAAAGGGCAACTTCTGGACCATATGGGCGGTGAGGCAAAAATGTCCATCTATTATTTTCCAAATAGGTTTTAACCGGTCCAGCAACACGACGCCTACCATTTTCATGCTGAAGAATAACTTTCTCATGTCGGGTCACATATTCTGGCCGTGTTTCGATCAATGCTCTCTTCAAACGAATCAGTTGTTTTCTGTACAGCTCTCTAGTAATAGTTTCACCAGGTTTTAGCAGCTCATAATGGTAGACATACCCTTCTGATTTCACCAAATATACAGCAACGGCGTAGTGGACATTCGGCTTTGACATCGATATTCCTCGTTGACCAGGCTTCAAATGCAATTTTTTGCGCTTTGGATTATCATAATGGATCCATTTTTCATAGTCCCTAGCAGTACGATGCAAAAACGATTCCTTTTTCTAGCGCTTCAGCAGCATTTCAGACATGCAAACGACGGATATCGGCTTCAATTCGTATGGCACCCAATTTCTTTACTTTTGCATGAACCAAAATGGTTTTAAGCGCTTGGAAAATTCTGCTTGTGTCACGTTCAATGATTCTGCAAACTCGTTTCGCTTTTGATACGAGTCTGCGCTGAGTAATGTCGCAAATTCGTTATTTTCGCACTTTTTTGACCGGCCCGGACGCTCTTTTCCACCACTTTCGAAACGCAAAAACAACTTCTGACATATTCTAGCATCTGAAACATATTCAAGATACATTTTTTAGAGCAAACAACGAGCTTCGGATGAATTTTTCTTTAAATTAAACCAATAGAGTAAGATTTCCCGAAAATAGTGTTTTGTCGGCACGTGGTTCGAAATTTTGTACAAATTAATAAAATTTTGTGTGCTCACTTCGACAGATCAAATTCAATAGATTTTTGTAGGCTCTTCAATATGAGAGAGCTGTCATTATGACCAAAATAGCGCGTATGATAGATATGAAGTTAGTAACAACTACGAACTTTTCAACCTATTCAGCCAATAGATAATCATGGATGATTTCAAATTGAATTTTTATGAAATTAGAATGGAAAAATTATGGTCAAATACTCAGAGCTTTAAATTCAAGATACGTTAATTTCACAACAATAATATTCGGTACTGTTGGCAAAAATTTCTCCCCAATCTGTATGCTCTCGATCAGAATCACCACAATTATTTAGTTCAAGCTGTTAAGGCATCCTTCAATAACTGCCCGCATTCAACAAAAACCTATCCCCTAACAAAACCAAATAACAAATGCTTCTTGAATGATAGCTTCCCACGGAAGCTAGTCATACATGAAAACTTCAACCCTTGATCAATACAAACTACCCTCAACAATAATGAGTGCAGCTACTTTAATCACGAGTCGGGGCTTTCTTTGTCGATTAAAATGCACACATGCCTAATTCAAAATTATCGTCGATGTTTTCATTAAGCTTTAGATCGACCGCCGCTTTTTAATTTAAAAAAATAATTAACCTCTTTGGCCGGATGAGGCGTGCATTCACTATGGCTAAGGCAATTATTGCATTTTATCACCATGGCGCTGCCCTGGAAATTGTGTTGCACCATTGAGGACGTCGTGAAGTAGATGTGTACCTGTCTGAATGCAACATTTCATTACCACTCTAAAGTGAACTGCAAATGCACAGCACACATGTGGAGCTCATTAGTGCATATGCTGGATAATAGTCACATGTCAGGCCAGGCTAGACGACATTCATATTGGAAATTGTTTAGCGCCAAAGCGAAACGGTGAAGCTTGATGAAGTGGAAACATCTATTCGATATACATATATGAATAAGAGTATTTCCTTTTCATCTCTGCCCTCTGCCCTGAACAGGTATCCCACCCATATGTGATATGTAACTAAATGAAAATCTTGACATGGATTGGATGTGAACACTGGAATCAATGTGATTAGAATGTATAATGGAGCAAGATATAATTGCGATCCAGCGACAAAATGGTGAACGATCATGATCATGGTCAAGTTTGTATAATTTCATTGATCGGAATCTGTTCTGTTAGAATAAAATAGGTGTTTTTAAGTGTTCGATTGAATTTTATTTAATAAATGGAATAATCCAGTGTAAGAATGGTATAAACGTAACAGAAATTGCATAAGTTTCATGTTTATAATCTAGCGAATTGATATGGTGAAGGTCTTTTTGGTTGAATGGATTCCACTGATGTATGATTACTATTAACTTGTGTTCAATAGAAAATGGTGTAAATAAGTTGATAGTTTACTTGCAAGGATTGTTTAAGCAGCAATCTGATAAGCTTACATAAATAAATGTAATTTTTTCACTTTTATCAAATGCGCGCCCAACGTGGGTTTCAATTCAAAGTTTAAACAAACCCTTCATATAAAGGAAAAGTTTTTCCTTAATTTTTTTTAAAGAATGCTTCAATTTTGTGAGAGGATAATTGAAGTTTTTAATTGGATAGCTGTTCCTAATTTAGCGACAAATAAGATTTAAATCCCTGTTGATGCAGTTTACTCTATTTCGAATTGAATTAACATCAAGCCGTGCTGTCTCTTATGAGCGATATTGGTTTATCAATAGCATCTCAAGATACAATGCACCAGTTTTATTTGAACTAAAACATTGAAATTTAATCATAATAATTTGCAGAATTTTTTCATTCACTATACTTGTTTGGTTGGGATACAAATAAGTATATAATTTTCCGTGAAAAATCAAATCAGATATATCAGGGCATAAATTCCTGCGTATTTTCTCTTAGTCATTTGGATGAGTCATATTTATTTGAACATAGGTAAGTAAACTACCTTTTTTTATTTTTCACTCTTGCAATTTCATACAGTCAGTCATTTGATAGACAGTTTTTGAAAAAATCGGATGTAAAGTGATTGTAAAAAAATGGTAAATACTAACAAGTACAAAAGGCACATCTTACACTCTTTTTTTTTTTAAAAAAAAGTAATCAAAATGCTACCCCAACTTCAGTAGAAATAAATACGGTTCATGGGGAAAACACTATTAGTGTAAGTACTGCACAGATGTGGTTTAGAAAATTTGGGGATGGATACAATACAGCAAATCAGCAACAAATCTCCAGCAATGAGTGAAGATTTGTTCTCAACTGTTACGTCACAATGAACGGATTCTTTTTCTGAATTGTATTGTAACAGGGGATAAAAAGGGATAGTCTATAACAACATTGTGAGATAATGAGTGGATGCAAATCTGTTACCAGGACCAACTGCCGAACCAGGATTGCATCCATAAAAGTTTTTTCTAACTGTTTGGTGGGATATGTCAGGAGTTGTCTTTTTTTGAATTGCTGGATCCTAATGAAACTATCACAGCAGATGTAATATCTGTGATGTGATCAACTCAGTACTTTGAATGCAGCATTGATTGACAAACGCCCTTTTTCGTGAACACAAAGACGGTTCTTTTCATCACGATAGCGCATACTGTAAAAGTCACCCTGGAAAAATTTAAGGAATTTGACTGAGAAATTATGCCTCAGCCAGCATATTCCCCAGACATTACCTCAAATGATTTTCATTTGTTTAGAAGCCATTGGAAAAGTAGAAAAGTATTTCAAAACTAATATGATGTAAAAATCAGCCTATCTACATTTTTTTAATTCAAAAGTATTTGTTTTATTCCGATGAAATTCAACAATTACTACAAGTTGCGAAGAGATTGTAGATAATAAAAAATATATAATTAATTATGTTTTATATGCTTAAAATTACCTTAAAAACGCAGGGGCTTATGAACTGACCTGATAATATATTTTCTAAATTTGTGATGTTTCAAATTATCCCTTGAAGGCGTCTAATTTTTTTCAATTTCAGAACAAAGTCAGGATTCAAAATAGAATATTAATAGAGAATTAATTAAAAGAATTAATTAGAGTTTGCATAGTTTTGATGAAAGCACTCTTTTCATATGAAATAAAATTAAAAAAAGGAATTTTAAATCAATCTATGAGCCTGACTGCAAATAATCTATTAGAAAACATCATTTGAAATTATATAAATATTCCACGTTTTTTTTTTGGAAAAACCGGACGAAACCATTATTACGAAAAATTCAATAAGGATTCTTTCATAATTTTAATATAACATATATTTCAAAAATGGTCTCCTCAATCTCTTATGAAAAATAAATGTGAAACAATTTTTACAAAAGCAATATTGACATAATGTTTAAGCCATTTGTTGCATTTCTTAAAGTGCGTGTTATTTCGTAATTACCAACAGTGACAGTTAACTGATATATAGTTATACAACAGATTTTTGGGCACAAATTCAACGTACAACATCGTGGAAAAGTGTTGAAAACATATTTCTGATGATATTTTTTCGATTAGTTAATACGTGCAAAATAATTTCTTATAAAAACCCTAACAATAAAATTTGACAGATAAACTAGTTAAAAATTATTTTCTCCTCCAAAAAAAATAACCAAAAAAAAACATTGAAATTCAACAAACACAAAAAGATTCATTAAAATGTGATGTAAAAACATTATTTATTTAACATCATTGAATATTTAACGCACATCATTCAAACTATATGATTCAAGGATGAGTTTGTAAAAACAAATTTAACAAAATATTTTTTAAAAAACTTTCATAAATATTGACGAATTGCATAGAAACAATGTTTGGATAAAAATTTGTCCAAAAAAAAATTATCTAAAAGAACTTTACGTATATAAAATTTAAAAATATTTAAAAAGGACTTTAGCTAAACTAAGCTAAACTTTTGAAATACACGTTTTAAACTTAAATCTTTTCTAATTTTTTTAGGTTTCGGAAATCGAAATTGTGAAAATAAATTTGCACGAAAACGTACAGAATTTTCGCATTTATTTTGTGTGAATATTTGTCATTGATGGCTTATCCACAAAATGTTTTAATTGTTTTTCAAAAAAAACTTCCTTTTAACTTTCTGTGTTTTTTTATTAGATGTGAAATCGATTTTCGACCGTAATCGTTCAGTGTTTCTTATCGCTGAGGAGGACCAAACGATTTGTGTGAATTTAAAAAAATTCCGATTCAAAGGAACATACGATACACAATTGCTTGAATATTATCGAGCATAGTGTGCTCGTCAATTTTATTCGTTTTCCTCCTTAATAACTTTCCATCACATGCTGAGCAGTCGTGATTTTTAAAATAATCTATTTTCGATTACTTTCCGACATTCTATCATGAAATATTCGATAAAGACCATACAATTTGTAAGATTATTCCCCCTCTAGGAATTCCTCAAATTTATCAAAAATCTTCCAAAAAAAACCTTTCCAAATGTGTCTGATATAGTAGCGAAACAGTTCAAGGACAATTTCATTCACGCTTGTCTGATTTCCTTCCACAAATATGAAAAATTTTAGATACGGAAAGCGGATTCCATGCGAACGAACATATATATCCTATTTGAAATATATATACAGATATCGAATGTCACTGGAATTTAAAATGGATATTTTCAAAAGACCTTCTCCTACGCGAGTCCTACTGATATGTTCTATGTCCTATTAATATCCTGTGAGGAGATGTCATAACAGAGGAAATGTTCGGTTGTGTCTAGAATTTTGTGTGTGAATTTAGATATTATTGTTGCTGAATGTCGCACACAATAGACAATTTATGGGAAGAATGTGTAAATCGAGTGTTGATAAGTGTAGATGCTTGGTTTGGATATTTGAAATAATTTCAAAATATGACTGTGACACAAAAAATAGATGTGAATAAGAAAACTTCAACATGTCAGCTTAATAGAACTTCAATTTTCAACATATATTGTTCAATTTTGGTATTCTGTTTTTTTTTTAAATATTGAAATATTCATGAAACATACGAGGGTAGTTATATAAGTCAGGAGATTTTTAGGAAAAAAGATATTTTTTTCGGCAAGTAAGCGTTTTACTTTTCAACGTAGTCTCGTTTTAGCGCTATACAATTAGTCCAAAGTTTTTTCATTCTTTTGATTCTTTCGAAATAGTAGGTATTCTCAAGACCCTGTTCACACGATTGTGTTTATAGTCGAGTGTGAGCAATCGCATTAGTTGTGCTGGTACGACCTCGGCATTCAGTAAACCATTTCTTAACCATTGAAATTGATAGTGAAGAGTCCCCATAGTATTTATCAAGCCTTTCCTTGGTTTTAGTGATGGTTTTTTACGCACACGAAATTAACTTTTTTCCAGAGTCGTTCCAATTCACGAAGTTGTCTGCTTTCAATGGCTGTCAAACACAAACTAAATGGCGGAGCTTGTTCAAAATTTTACAGTAGGCTATTATTAGATTGCAAGTGACCGGAGCTGTGATGCATTTGAATTTACTGTGCGGGAAATTCAAAAAGTCACTGACTTACCTAACTTCGCTCGTATCAAATTACACGTGGAATATATATATAAAAAAGAAATTTAAAATGAGATATTTAATTAAATAGACGATTTCCTTTGCGAACATATTCTTCAAAACAAACTAGACTTTCTGAAAAAGTTTAGTAATCGAATTGAATTTATTCCTTTACAACAATAATCCAATTAATTGAAAGCTGAAAATGGAAACACAATTGTATTCCTTTTCCGTCACTTTGAAAATATTCAGAAATCTTTCCAGGCAAAATTAATTCACCGCCAATATTTACAAACCGAATGAAACGAATACAAATTAGCAAGCCACAATTTCAATCAATTAGCAAGAGAATCAACGGTTGGCGGTTCAGTTCAATTTCCGCACAGTAATTTCACTTGTCGAAACTTCATCTCAGGATCCTTTTCATACTAAACTGGAACAACTCAACAGCATCCTTTCGATGCGGAAAACAATCAAGTGATTATTATTAACTTTCCGTTGTTGCTAAAAATTAAAGCATGAGCTCGTCAAACACCGAAGCAACTTATCCGTTGTCAGACAACGAAGCAACGTGAACTGTGTCGTAACCAACATCCCTTAATGTCCTTCTAACATTGAACTAAGTAATTACAAAAGATAATTCAAATCCACCATAGTCTCATCAGCAATGTTGCTTTCTGAAAGTAAGTACATTTTTCTTCGTGCTGCGACATCCATTTCACACCGAGATTAATTCCGTTAATGAGTTTTTCGAGCAGTCTTGGCCTTGTGACAAGAGTCCTTCATGTTCTTTGACATAGAGATACCAATTTGGTTTGGGGCAATATTTTTTCTTCTAATTTATTGCAGCGATGATGATTTTTGTCTAATGAAGTCAACGAGTATTTCAATATTTATAGCAAAGAGATGTAACATCAAAAAGGATAGGTCAAAAGCTATTGACAAAATAACTGAGATGCTAGAGATGACCTTCAATTGCATCGGCTAGTTTTCAGCCTTCGACATATTTTCACATCTTTATTTTCGAAAACTTGTTGCCGATGCCAAAAGTCCTTCCTAAAGGCCGATTACATAATTAAATTACTTCCAACAACTTGCCATTATTTTCGACAATATTTCGAAAATTTCAAAGCATTCAATTGTGAAGCCATTCATTCAATTTCCACTTGAAATCCTTCTTTTCCTAACAACTAGGGCGGAAGTTCTTCAGCTATAAACTTTTTCTATTTAGTGGGTAATTTTCACAAAATTCCCTAATTAACGTACTTTGAAGTGGAACCAAGCAACATGGCCTCTGCCAGATGTCCTTTTATCATCCTTGATTACTAAAACTACAAAATAATGCTCGGTTGGTTATACTTCTATGACATTCGGACTTTTGTTAGCTGAGCAATGTTAAAGTAATCCTGCTTAATTTTTTCCAGTAGAAATTCTTAGCATTTTCTGGTGTGTTTCAATATCCTTTTAGTTATTTTAGAGTGATTACTTTGAGATAGTTTAAATTATGTATGAGTTTTTAATCTGGACGAAGTGCTGTAACTTTGAAAACATTTTATATTTTAAAAATTCAGAGTGGTCGTTTTGATGGAAATAAATTATTGATTTAATTTTCTTGATTAAAGTATCTTGAAAAAAGATTTACTTTCCTGTCGCCTGTCAAACGAAAATATGCTTAGCTTTTGATTCAATATTACTACAAAGAAAATAACTGAATCTCAGGACTTTTATTAGCTATTTAAATAAAAAAAATGCAAGACTTTGAATAATTATTCAATTATACAAAAATATTTCTGGACTTCCTTGAAGTTAGAATTAAAAGAAGTAATTTAATTTCATTGCATGAAGCTGATAGGTTTACGTATTTAAAAAAAACCAGAACTTCATCGAAGTAAGAACTGAAAGAAGGAATTCAATTTCATTGACTGAAGCTGATAGGTTTGCGTATTTGATTTCCCCCACCCCCCACAATTTCATCGAAGTAAGAATTGGAAGAAGGAATTTAATTTCATTGAATTATGCTTATAAGATTAAATATTCAGAGCTTCATCGAAATAAAAATTATAATAAGGAATTTAATTTCATGGACTACAGTTGATAGGTTTGCGTATTTGACATTTCCCAGCAATTTTTAATGTTTCTCAAATGAATTGAAAACTATAAATGTCGCATTTCATGTTGAATCATTGAATTGCAAAGCTTAAAGTCAATTCAGACAGATCATTTGAAAAATGCCGTGTATCACTTACAACATGAATGATCATCATTCATTTCAATAAAGTTCGTTTGAATCATCATTCAGAAGGTATTGTCTATGTGGGACAGCTGTATTCAATGAAGTTGAGTGGTTAACGTCTACGATATCTTCCTGCAGCTATAATTATCCCTTGAGTCCATTTAAATAATGAATATCGCTTTTAAATTTTAAATTATTAATCGGAAAAAATTTTCACATTCATGAATGCAATATAAGGCTTGAACATTTAAATTCTATCCAATGTTTTATTTTGCTTGCAAGGTATTTTGACAGAACCCGTATTATTGACATTTGTCTAAATCTAAACGTCACTACTTGCCTTTTGTGTCGGCGTGCTCTTCAAAAGTTTAAACATTAATACGGTGAAAATGAATGAAAACGAAAATAGATGGAGTATAATTTTGAAACTTTTCACGGAGAATCCAAAGAGAGCAGTGAAGTCAATTGCAGCAGAAGTAAAAGTATCGAAAAGAACTGTAAAACGGGCAATTGTAAAATTCAAAATGGAAGGTTCTATAAGAGACAAACAGAGAAGTGGACGTCCTAGTGGGACCGGTGACAAGGAATTAGAGAGCAGTGTGTTGCAAGCAATTCATACGAATTGTCTGCATCAATTCCTTATATCGCGCAACATTGTTAAACATCGCAATCGATAGTGTCGAAAACTAAAACAATGAATGGCGTAAAGACATACAAGAAACAAAAAAAAAACGCCAAAAAGAAGTGCAAAACAATTGAGGAAATCCGTTGATTGGGCGAAAAAAAGTTACAATGAAAAACTGAAGAACAATTTCTGCTTAGGTTTGGACATTGAAACGTACTTAAAATTCGAATCCAAAAAAAATCGTTTAGGAGGCCATTTGCGAGTGTGGTAAAAAGAACACCCCATTCTTAACAGCAAATACGATCAGCTCGGATATCTACATTAAGAAATGTCTTCAGAAACGTTTACTAACGTTTGTAAAAAAAAAAAACATAATGTATCTTCAATATTTATGCTTGAATCAGTTCCTGCCCATTACGCGGGAAATACGCTACGATGACTTCAAAAACATCGTGTGAATTTTGAGGAAAAGGAGTTAAATTCACAAAATGCTTCGGAACTTCAACCGATCGAACGATATTAGACAATCATTAAATGCAATTTAAAGAAAGCCCAAAAAGCTGTTACTAATGTGGAAGAGCCTCGTACAGAAAGGAAACAAAAGTCTGATGAAAGGACCCCGAGAAAAGATCAGAAACTGGGGATCACAAAAAGGATAAAAAACTCTTACTTTATAAACAAATTTAGAATCGAACAAACAAATAATAAAAAAATAAATCAGTTACATTTATTATTGAAAATGAAAAGATACTTGTATATTTTGTAGGACGAAATTGAAGTGTTCAAGTCTTATAAATGATGTTTTCTTTTTGCGGGCATAGAATGTTTTAAACAAATAAACTGCAGATAAATTATTATAATTGCCAACTTTTCGGCATTATTCGCTCGAAAATTGTATGGCATTTAGTGTTTAAAAATAATTATTGGCATATGACCACCGCGACTGCGTCTTAGCAAAGCCATTCTGTGGGTCCTATTTCGCACCATTTTTCTCACTTGATAGCAATAATAGTTGCTCAGAGACTTTGTACTCTGTAATATTTTTAATAGAAAATAAATTGATCCAATTTTGTAAATTGTCAGCAAATGTTGTCATGTGAAGAATACCGCGAATCGCGTGCAACATCCAAAAAAAATATTGGAGTATCTTTCATTGAAATGAAGTTCATCTCAATGATCATTCAGAAGGCATCGTCTATGTAGGAGTTTATGTGAAGTAGATGTAATTTTACTTGCTAATTTGGATTGATTTACCCATAAAATTAAAGTGTTTTCAAATAATATGTATAGGTATATAAGCTAAATAACTCCAAAAATATGTTTATCTTGTATTGAAAGCCTTCTTTGCATGGTAATTTATCCTTGAAGAAAATATTCAAAATTATGAAGTCAATATTTATTGTTTGAAAAATGTCAGTCTGTCATAGACCCCCCCCCCCGCAAGATAATCACAGCTGGAAAATAACTACTTCAATTAAATTTTCATTAAATTATCTGATACTTCCAGATACTTCAATTATTAAAAAAAAATTTCGTCGAAAAGAAACCACCCCCTCCCCAAAATCCTCGCAGCATTTGTTATACAATCGAGCTTCGAAAGAAAATTATGAAAGTCTACTATATTTCCACGGCAACGTAACATTCGGCTGTGCCACAGTTTATCCACTTCTTAATTTAGATACAATCTATTTGCAGATCTAAAATTTGGCATAGAAAACGGACTGTTTGTGCTGGTGTTGCTCTGTGCCATTTGTAAATTCGGGTGTGCACCTATGTAGCTGTTGCAGAATGATGACCATGATGGCCAATACCTTCTGCCATCTCTTGAAGACCCAAAAACATGTATCAATGACTGAATCTATTTCATACACACCACATATGTAGAGGAGAAAAAAAATCAAAATTAAGGCAATATCGTGCGCCATGTGAGTTCCTGATTTGAATATGTGTTTGAGTGAAGGTAACGTGACTGCAGACGAGGAAATTGTGAAAAAAATTTAAATATAAATTATAAAATGACGTCAACAAAGTCATTTGAATTTTCCCACAATTTTTTTTCGTAATTGTTTTTTTTTCACTTGCAATATAGTGACATATTTGCGTGGGCTGTGAGATATTGCGAAAGAAGAGAATATCGATTATTTTCATTAGTACTCGATGGCGATGAAAAGATACAAATGAATTGAACTGCATAATAATCAGATATTTCAACACAATTTTCTGGAGTGTGTAAAATCATGCAAATAGGTTACGTAAATAAAATTATATAAATATCAAAGCTCATGCAGAATTGGCATCTATTTTGCGCATATGTGCCAAATTAATAAACTCAAGATCATACATATGTGTATATACTTGTAATTATTTTTGAGATTGTTGCGCATTTATGCATTTAAGTGGTGGCTAGTTTGTTTTAACATGTCCCATATTTAACAGGATTAATATTTGACGGTAGATGAAATACCTACTGGCAAAATTAGAACAAGGAGAATCAGGTTTGTATGGGATTTATTGTAGATTTATTTGGTTTATAATAGAATTCATCATGGCTGACTCGTAATATGTATGTTTAATGCTAACAACAAGTATCTTGGAAGATTTTTCGGCGTGAACATTTGAATTTCTTTGATCTTTCGTCGGTTAAGTGAGAAAGATGAGTCATAATTAAAATTAGAATTGAATGAAAACCAAAAGATGGAACGTGCAGACGTAAACATTTCAAAATCTTTTTTACGCAAATTAAAATTTAATATCTCAATAAGGAAACAGTAATCGATTTCCAAGCGATTTATAATTAAATTAAATCTCGATTTAAAATTCAATTGAAATGAAGTGATAGAATTACTTGCGCAAATAGAATGCTTCTAAATCGACAACTGGATTAATGAAAATCTTAAAAATCTATTGAAAATTTCCGCCGGTTCTTACACAGTCCAAGTTTTGAATTATCCTTGAAAATTCTTTGAGAGTGGTCTATCACTTCCGCTAATGGAATGTTTTTAGATCCACAACTCGATTAGAGAAAATCTTACAAATCTTGAAAATTGGAAATTTGGAAATTTCCGCCAAATCTTCTACAACCAACCTTAAACACCCCGAAATTTTTTTGAACCCCCCCGAAAAAAAGGTGCCACTTAAACATCAACCTAAAAATATGAAAGGTAACAGCAAAGAGCTGTGTAGACTGTACCAGAAAAAAGTTGTCACATTTCAACATATTTTTGGTAATGCGATGATTAAAATACCTGCATGAAGATTTCCTATCCCCTAAAGAAATGGCTAAATCAGTCTCGAGGGACATTTTCATTCTCTCTAGATGCCTCAATCTTTAACAAAGAGGAAAGGAGGGTCTAAAAACTAGATACAATTAGATCGTAGTGCTTCTATCTTTCACTGTTACTTAAGACTGTGTCCTGTAAGTTTTTTTAAAAATTTTATGTAAATTTATTTTGTAGGTCACTAATTTAATAACTTCGTTTTTCAAAGTTACCATAAAAAATCAAATTTTCAAAAATTTAAGTGAACAGTATGTTTCGCAGAAATTCTTCCATATAACTTGTATTTTCGGTAAATGCTTATGATAAATTGTAGGAATTTGTTTCTTGGATAATTTTTCGACTTTAATTGTTGGAAAAAATCAGAAATCAAAGCAGTTTTCAAGGATTTATAGTTCTTAGAAAGGAACATACAATATTTTCTAGTCAAACTGTCTATTCAAAAAAAAAATAGAATCGTTTTTTCGTACTAAATAAATGAGATATGTTAATAGAAAATATCTAAAAAATGAAGATACTCAAAAAGTTTATCCACTGAACTAAAAATTGAGTTGAAATAAAAATTAGTTTGAAATAAAAATGGAATCGAAATTTACGATATATATTTTTCTTGAATCGACATTCGGGAGCAAATTTGTCGAAAAATGCCTTTAAATCTAGTTTCGAGGCAAACGTTTTATAAATGATATAAAATAATAATGGTTGATTTTTTTAACGTCAATTGCTACAACAGTATGCTAAGACAAATTGCTAAAAAAAATTTTTTTGGAAATTTACCGTATTCAAATCTAATATTTTTAATTTTTTGTAAGAGATAAATTTGCTGTAATACTGTCAAATATTTTGAGATATAATTAAAAATGAAATTATCGGCAACAGCCCACGAAAAATCTATACAAAAGTATCCAACTAAGTTTTTATGTTCAGGACCTCGAGTGAGAGTTTTGGTAAAGAAAGATTTTGGAAAAAAATTCTCGAATTTATTTTTTAAAAATGAATATATGAGCGAAATGTAAATATTATTATCCGTATTGATAGCGCTTTTCAAAAAACGTTATATTAAGGGGTTACATAGGTCTTATAAGAAGAAACACAACATTTTCAAAAAAAAATATTTTATAAACCAAAAATCTATTTTATTCAAAATTTACACACATAAAAGTTTAGCATTTCAAGAAAATGTAAAAATATTAGCAGCTAAAAATATTGAAAATTGTCAATTTTCCTGCAGTTTTCCTCGTTCGACCTTATTTTGCGGTAGCCAGAATATTTCGGTGCAAATCAAAAAATTCAAAAAATTTCTTTAAATTTATGCCCATGCTTGAACGAAGGAATTGAAAAAAATGAAATTTAAAGTTTTGAAATGGGTTTGAATGAATTTTCTTCTCATATTTTTTTGCATTTTTCCGATTCTCGTCGTTTTTATTATTATTTTTTGTAAAAAACAAAAACGAGTCGACCGAATGAAAATCCCTTCGTTCATGCATGAGTCAATACTATAAAGAGGAATTGTGCCAAGTTTCAGCAAAATCGGTCGATTCGCTCTTCAGAAATCGTGCCTACCGCACGGAAAAACAAAGTTTCGAGAAAAACGCGATTAAAGTTTTTTTTACCGCGATTTAATGAACTAAAGTTATTTTTTTGCATGCGTTGAGCTTCAAATATACGAAGCTAAAGCACATATAGTAGATATTTCCAATTTTAAATGGGTAAAACATGTTTGCTTGCATTTCAAACATTATTTCATCCCTTCGATTCATAAAAGATTTCTCACAATTTTCAAGATTAATGAAATCACCTTCTTCGAAAGCAAACATTTTCATCTGTTTTATAACCGCCAATTTTCTTGAATTTCTTTCAGATGGAAATAAAAAATATCGTATTTCAAATCAATTATCCAATAAATGTTGATTTTTCCTGGCAAATCTCATAACAAATGGCTGTGATTTAATTGTTTATCTGCTCCGCTTTTCGTAACAATAAAGATCTGGATTTGTTCAAAGTTTATTTCGTAGTGACGATTAAACATCATATGGGGAAATCTGTCTGACCGAATCGTACATCGGAATCATGGCTGAATCTAATCGAATTGAATTGAAATATCTAAAATAAGTGTATCCACAAATATACAACAATTCAATCTGTGTGAATCAGCCCGATTTCGTTTGAAAGTTGTGAAAGTGATCATGAACAAAGATGAATTTTCCAAGAAAATTTCAGGACGTTATTAACCTATTGCTATGGATACTATGATAACCGAAAAGCGGAATGTAAATGTTAAAGAAAGAATGGTAATATATTAATAAATATGAGCCCTAAATATGTTTACCAGGAAACATTCTGGACAGAATTGTTGTAGATTCTTTTATGGATCTATATATTTTACTGTGCTGTACAGATTCTTTTTGGTCGTGGAATTTATCCTTGAGCCTTTTCAGGAATCTGGAATACAAACTAAAAGGTCTTACATTTCTGATTTGTCAGTCATCCTTCCATCAAAAGCATTTTTTTCGAAATTGCTTCAAACCTGATTACGATCTGTCTCGAGCGAAGAGGATTCTGAAAAGCTTCCCCTTATTTCACTGAAATCAATACCAATTCCCGATTTGAGGTAAACCAAGAAGTGAAAATCAATCTGATATCTGATAATCCAGTCCGGATGGAAGCCATTTCAATGTAGTTTTACATTCCTTATTCCAATTTCCCTAGAAACATTCACACTGTCTAAAATTTAATGTAATTTGAGGAAAAATAGACCGAAAAATTCAGGATTTTCCTTTTCTTTCATTATACGTACTATGTGTATGTTGATATGTTCCGTTTATTATCCCCCAAAAGGACTATGTTTTGTTAGCCAAACAGCAATTCCAAGCAACATTTATTACTTCATATTAAAGGTGCGGTCGAATTTTCAACTTCATGGCCACTGAAATACATAGTATTCGTGGGGGGGCATATGTAAATTTAGACGAGGGCGGCCAACCCTTAAAGTCATCATAGAAACCGTACACTGTGATTCATTTCATGATATTAATAGTGCTTACGCCCATATTTTGATGTCAGTCAAGTTTCAAGGGTATGTTAAATATGGGGGGTTGAATTCTACTATTTATCAGTTTTTATCGCTCTCGTGTAGATGAAGGCTTTCTGAAAAATTGGGTGAATAAGGGATTCGTGTTGAAGGTAGAAAATGATCCAACTGCGGCGAATAATTAGTTGAATTTACACAGGTGACCTGAAGTAATGGGCTTTTATCGTGTTTGGCTTGTTAAAGAAACATTTGATGCGAGTTTATGGCCATGCTATGAGAGTCTTAGAGTTATGGAGCTTAAGTAAATATTCATGAAATTTATCGCATATAAATTTTTCAGAAGTATTTTGCAATAATTATCAGCTTCAAAGATCGATAATTGAAAAGGAAAAGAATGAAATGAAGGGAATTTTTAGTCATAAACACTGTTGGTAGTTAATATGGATATGGTTAAAAATGAAAACGTGTTGAGCGTTGAAAATTGACCCAAGGACATCTTATCATGAAGAGCTGAGCAGAGGTCCTACTACAGATGTTTGATGAAATTTAGTATGCAGAATGTTGATTAGCATCGTGCCGAGAATATTAAAGTCCTGGTGTTTAATATGGAGGTCTACCCGGAAGGGGTCTCACTCTATGGTCCACGATTTGGACAATGGGCAGAAACAATGGGGATTGCCAGCACCATCCCACTCGGATGTGAAAGTACCAGTATGCCTAATGAGTGCAGGCTCAGTGACCTTACTGGTGGAAGCGAGGCCTACTTAAATCTCCCGGCAACCGATTGAAAACGCAACTCTACGCCAATTTTCTCACTATTTCATATACAGTTCCCATACTCGTAAGTATGAAGACTATAAGCTGAAATCTAGAGAGCTGTACCCACATATTGGGGATCCTCACCATGAACGGAGAGGCTTGGGCCCTGATCCCCGTGTTAACAGATTAACCACTGGTACGGCTTCGTGACCTTGAGCCCCACTCAAGACCACTTCGTTCATATTTGGAATGAATTTCATTTCAAATTTTATTTTAATACAATATAATTGTAGAAAATTTGTGTCTTGGGATATTTTTTAAATAACATTTTCAATTTTTTACATGTTCAATCGGTAAAATATCCATTGAAAAATATTGTAAAATTGTTTATCAAATATTTTTGGATACTTTTTTTTAAATTGAAAATTTCCAACAGATTTTATTTCTAAGCAAATATTTGATCGCTTACATTTTGCTCCGGGAATTCGCTGTTCAAAACTAAGATTGCTTTCAAAATTATGTTTCACGTGAAAGTCGCATGTTTGTAATCACTTTTCAATTTTTTTTGAACTGATTGTAGTTTTAGAAAACTTATCGGTTAAATTGTTCGGGTATTGGTTTGAATTTCTTGAAATGCTAAACATTTATGCAGTAACGACTCTCTTTGAAAAATATTGTATTAATAGTTGGAAGAAAAATTTCAAATAACGGAATTTTATGTTAAACAAAAATGGTAGTAAACAGTTTTGCATAGTATCAACGGTTTTCGAGATAAAATCAAAAACTACAATGTTCAATCCAAAATGGTCGAGTGCAGAATGTATGCAAAATAATTTATTGATTTGACTGGACTGCAAGGTTTATTGCCCATGTTGCGTAATTTTTGATTACACTCCAACCGATTTCAACATTTTTTCCAATTAAAAATCGTTATCTTGATTTAGAAAAGCGTTAATTTGATTTGGAAAAATGTTAATTTCCATTGGAAAAGTGTTAATTTGGTTTGAAAAAGCGTTTGTTTGATTTGCAGGTTCAATGCTATTCTGTCTTTTGTCTTAAAAGTTGGGTAATAGGGAAGCCAATAGATATATTTGTCACGGATTATACGAGCATAGAAAGTTAATAAAATCTTTTATTGAAGATAAAAGAGTTTTGTAGCGGCATTAAATTGCTATCAACAGTTTGAGATACTTGTAAGAACTGCCTGTTGGCGAAAATCGGAGGTAGAATTCTTTGCCTAATAATTGTGAGCTGTTTTAATTTTTTGCCTCATAATTGTGAATTGATTTTGGATAAGAAAAATCCAAAGTATGTTGCGTCCATTTTCAAATAGTTATAAAAGTCGTCCAGACTACCATTCTTCAAATCCCTTATGAGCCGAACCTCACTGAATTCAAATCTCATCATCTCTAATTTCAAACCATTTTTCTCCTCTGAAGCTTTATTTTGTTTTTCTCCATTTAGACACGCGCTAAATATATTAGAGCACAAAAAAAATTATTTTCCTGTTTGTCATGATAAACAGGTACAAAATTCACAAACTTCCTAGAAATGTGGAATATTATTTTAAGCGAAGTAAAGAAGTGTTGTCTGTAACAATGACAACACGTCACTCCGAGTGACGCAAATTTATGTAGAAAATGTTTGGTTTATGAGAAAATCTTAAATTGCAAGGCTTTCCATTCGAAAAGAGTGTGTCGTGTGTTATAAAAAAGCTTCGTAACACGCTCGAGAGTTTCTTCAAAGGAATCATGGACTGGATTACGTACACTCAAATTCCATCGTATTGATTGGTATCCATTCAAGTTCTGCAAAAAATTTTAACCCATGCCAAAAGGACATAGTTTCCCCACGAAACTATCATCGCAAAAGGACGAAAGGTGCCACAAATTAGCTCTGCATATCACCGGAAAAAAGTGGCGATAGAAAAATATCTTCTAGAAGACTATCGAGGCTAGATTCTGTAAGTTTCCCAACCAGAAATTGCAAGAAAGGAAGCAACATTTATCAAATAACGTCGTATTACCCATACCGATGGGTATTACCTAAGACCATACCATACAGTAACCATACCATACAGTACGCAGACTATATAGGAACCATACCCTATTGTAGTCATACAATATTCTCTAGAGTATTTTGTCGACTTTTAAGCCATTTTTCTGTCGGGTTTCTAAATTTTCATGATTTTCGTTGAATAATCACATGGATTTTTTTCCAAAAATAAATTCCAAATTAAAAATTGTCAAAACCATCTAGAGAACGCATTCACCATAAATTTATTTTATTGCCAAATTTTTTGAGCAATCTTTGAGAAAATTCCACATTAGTTTCGCACAATATTCCAATCTTATTTCTAAACAAACTTTTTATTTGTCTAATTTTTTGAGACCAAATGTACGTATAAAGCTTTTAAACTAAAAATTGGCAAAGTTCTACAAGTGAATCCAAAACATTTTTTGTGAAAGTTTTCAAGATAAAGTGTATAATAAAGTTTATGTTTAAATAATTTCAAAAATAATAATAATAATAATATTGATTTCTAGATATTTTTTATAATATTTTTGTCTATATTTTGGATTTCGCCTGAAAAATAACACCTGAACAAATTGTCAACAAGAGTGTTCAAAGCTAAAGAACTTACTAAGCCTAATATGAGCCTTATCGCTGAAAATGATTTAACGGCAAGAATGCGGTTCAACTTTCAACCCATTCTCATCCGATTCAACGAACGTACGACGCAAACTATGTTCCCATGCACCAATCGCTGCACTAGTTGGATTTTATAGGGCTTCAGTCGCAGATCCTTCCTCAAAATTTTCCATGTAGTAGACGGGCAGGAGCCAAGTTGTTGAGAACGGCGTCGAATCAATAAATTTGGGTCACACTACCCTTTACACCCTCTTCGGCAGTGATAGCTGCCTTACGTGGTACGCACTGTACAAGCTCGTGTTGGATGAACATTGTTCAGTAGAGTATACGTGGACATAAATCTTTCCATAGTATTAAGTATGAGCTGCTCAGATGGACGATTATTAGCACTATAAATCCATAAATTGGCCGAAATGCTCGATACGTTTTGGCACAGAACGCGGATTTCGGAAATCAATTCCCACTATTTCAAGGCGTTGTTCGAATGTAAATCTTTGCATAATAATTTGCCAAAATGAATTAAACATAATGATAAAATTACAGATTTACCAGCTACAATGACAGATCTTTCCATTGAAAGTTTTAATTTTTTTTTGGTCAACAGGTTGCACAGATATGACCCCATTCAGCTCTTGTTCGACGAGTTCGAGTAGCATCATCATCATCAATGGCAGGACAGCCCTAATTGCAGCAGTAGATGCCTTTAATTATTTTGGCTCAGCGAATGAATCTTTCAGTTCTCTATTCCTTACAAATTTCTGATGTTCGTGTCAATAATGTACTCCCATCGCTTTCTTAGATTGCCGGTTGGACGATTTCCCTGGGCTCTACCATTCTGTGGTATTATAATCGGCCTGTCGTGGCCTATGTGAGCCATCTCTTGATAAAAACAACAACCACTACAACCAACCAACCTTTTAGGGTGCGTTCATGCATTCCACTTGGTTCATTGGTGCCCATTGGAGTTCCCGGAGCTTCGAAACTGTGGGAACGGGTGAGTTGTTCTACAAGTTGTACAACTCATAGTTGTATTGTATTCTCCACTTCGTTCTCTCTAGTACTGGCTGGCCTATTCCTTTAAGGATTTTCATTTCGAAGATGTTAGGAGTATTTTCTGACGCTTGAGCCAATGTTCAAGACTCACATATATCAGCATAATTTTTTTCGTCATTTTGAACCAGAATATCAGAAAAATTTGTCCAACACTGAACATTTCTGAATCATTTTCAATCAAAACGACGATAAATTCCAGCGGAAGTCCTGGGTAAGTTATCATTAAAAATGTCGAAACTTTGCGAAGTGATCATAAAAAGCAAGAGTGGACAAATTTATGTGTCAGAAGTTCAAAAAAGTTTATTTTGTTTTGATTTTTGAATACTGTTTTCTTAGCATTTTGCAGTGTTGTTGTTTATTATCAATCTTTTTTTTCGTTTATAGACTAATTAAATATTTATGAGCGGTAGAGTCAATGTGATTCGCAAAAATTATATTTTCTTAAAATAAACAAATCCAGCAAACAATTTTAAAATACCTTTTATTCTTTTTCTTTCGCATAGAAAGAACTTTACTGAATCAAATTTACCTTGCTGATGGCTTTCAGCAAAAAGTGTCAATCAATCAAATAATACATTTTATTTATTGCCAACGTTTGTCGAATCTGTTTACCGAATAGTTCAGGAACAAATCAACCACAGTCCATCCGGACATCTGGAATAATATTCCAAAAAAAAAAATTAATGGGAAAAGTTTCACGCAGAAGCGATACGGCGAAAATCGACCTCGAACAAGATAAAATGCTATTTTATTGAAGTTCACCATATCTTTTGCAGCAAATATTTAATTTGGCTGGCCGATGGAAGGAAAGGCCCCCCAAAAAAGGATACACTACACCCTTGAATGAATGAGTTTGACCTGATGAACTTTTCCATTGACCGAAGACAAGCTATTGTCCTGTCCCGTTTTCGTTAGCGCGACTCAACAAAAATATTTACCACTAACGTTTGCGTTCGTTCTTCAGTTAAATATTAAAGGGGTTGTTTGAACGACATGCGTCGTATATCTTTGTACGAGATCTTTTGTTGATATTGTATTTCCCGGTTTTCCGGTTCCAGTGCTAGTTCTAGTTGCAGAGTGTATTTCCTGTGTCGCCATCATAAGCTTGGTCGGGTCGTTCGGGGGTGGTTTATGGACTTGATAAATACAAGAGAGGATAGCTGTGGAAGCAGTGGAACTGCATAAAATAACAGCGAGAGTGGCGCCTGGAATCCTCGATATTAACTCGATTAGCACGACCAAAGGGGGAGCATGTTAATGTCCTGGCGAACCGACTAGACCCTTTAAAATGCACCAGTAAGATGGAGTCACAATTTCAATGATGCGATTATTTTGTAGTCTAGATAGGATGAAAAAGTGAGGGTCAAAAAAAGAATAGGGCTTCAGATGTGAAAAGGAAAGAAACGACTGAAGCAATAGCTGATGATGGAAATGATTTGGAAGTTAGTTATTACTTATGATCATGTGGCTCCATTATTAAAAAAACTATATGCATTAAAATTGAAATCCGTTCTTCCTCTTTTTTTAATGATCCAACGCCATCTTAAAGTGTATACATATTTCTCGATTTTGACTCAAGCACATCTTTTTGCTAGTTTTTTCTTGAATACTTGTCTTTGCGCAAGTACCACTTTTTTCAAAGCCATCATTCAAGGTAGAAACGGGGAAAAAAGCTGATGTACCAATCAAGATCTGAGCTGATACACCTGGATTGTACTGGTTCAAAGCTGACTCAAATCACTGAATGATTAGCCTCAAGCCTGCTCTTGTTTGGTGATAATGCTACAAAATACTGGTCCATGGCGTCATTTCAAAAGATGCATCAACAAGAAAATATATTTGGCAGACTGATATTCACGTATGATGCACAGTTTGCGGTTTCATCCAAAGATACTTCTTTAATTGGTAAACTCGAAACGGGTTTGGTAAGAAAATGTGTCGTCGAAAACAATCAACTGGAAGGAAGCTCATATGGAAAAATCTAGTTTCATGAATGTCAAGCAGATTTATTTCAAATGCAGCTGTTTCGTATGCATTTCCGTATAAGGCGTATCTATTCAGAGTTTTGTTGATGCATCATTATCTGACCTAGTAGATGTTATTTGATATTCATCGATGCAGACATTGGTGGATTAATATTTATTCAAACAGATATTGCCGTTGGATTAAATTATTTAATTTTCAGACATATGATATTATATTATTTATCAAAGACTTTAGAAAAGCTAGTGGAACAACGTGATATTTGCTCAAGATATTGAGAACGCGGGCTTTTTTTCCAGTAAGGATATAGATTCAAACAAAATAATAGAGATTATTGGCATAGTCTTGTTCAATTTATGATACATAGCAGGGAGCGCAGTACAGACTTGTTTTTACGAAAATAAATAAATTAATAACTTCCCAATAAGAAAAACGTCAACAAAATGGGTTCAAACTTTACATATAAGTACAGCAGCCGTTTGTTAAACTCCAGTGGTAAGTACGTACCAAAAATGTTGAGCATGTAATAAAAAAATAGTTTTTCAGAAACCATTATGCTTAAATTTGAGGTACACATCGATACATTGTTCGTAAATATTCATTTCAGTTAAATGAAATTTCTCAAAGTTGTTAATATTTGAATAATATTACGAATCTTTTATATTTTTTGGTGGGTTTTTGAATGATACGAAGTTTTTTTAACTTATTATACTGCGCATAGTATATTCAATTTTTATTAGTTACAAACTTTATTTTGAATATTTTCTCACTTAAATTTATGTTTTATTTAAAAAAATATTTGAACTATCTGAAAAAATTCCATTTGAAAATCTTTATGGTTACATAGCTCCTCAGTAGCCCCGCGAAATCCATTTTTTGTAGCTCTATTCAGTGGCATTAAACGAAGAGTACGTCTTGTGTTATATTTAGGACACATATGCGTAGCAGTGCAAAATGCGTCTAAATTTCTCTAGCGCCTTAATGCTAGTTCATAGGCAGATCGATTTATATCTTGCCCTACAATTCAATAAATTGGTCCTGAAATCCAACGTACATTTTGGGCTGACAGGCAAATACCTTTTCTTCTTTTCAAGATGGTGCCCGAAAAATGAGGCTACGACTCCATAGACTTAAACTCACAATGATCCGCACCGCACTTTGCAAAAATATGTCTGCCTACCAAAATGTTCTGTGTGTATTTGCAATAGGAGGGGGTTGCTTCTGCGAGCCGTTTATTTGGCTTGGTAATGTATTCGTTGCTGACTTATCCTCCTTGAGGATGCAATAATTCCCGCCGTTGTACAGCGATTGAAACAAACGATATCGCAAACGAATTGTGAGAAAATGGTCTTCAAATAGATTTAAAACATATTTCGCAGAACAAGGCAAAACATAGATGATCCCAATTTCGGCGTCGTTTATGGCTGTAACTTTTTTTTATTATTGACCTCACGTGAAAGCAATGTAGAGACAAGTTTGCTTGACGTGACTTTTTGTGAGAATCACGGTTTCCGAGATATGGGGGTGTCCCACTTCTTCTTTTCAAGGTGGTGCCCAGAAGATGAAAAGTGTCACCTCAGAAACGTGAACTCAAGCTTACTGTTGAATTGGCTACACGTTGCCAAAAATGCAAGGTAGAACTACCATTTGATAGGACTGTTAGTGTCTGTAGCGAAACTTGTACATCCCGCCTTATGCAAGTGTATATTACGGAACCTACCCTAACGAGCTGATCCACCATGATGTTCTCCTACAAATTACTGCACCCATATGTCATAGTGTTACTTTGCAGATCCTCCGAAGGTCCGACCTACAGATCTCAACTAATATCGTGAACATTACAACTGATTCTAGGGCTTCTACCGCTGCTAGACTGCTTACGAGGACCATATACTTTGTCAAAATTGCCTCTTTTGCTGACTTCTTCAACAGATTGCAAAATCGTCAATACTTCTGCTTTCCAGAATTCTTCAGTACACGGAAACGTGTATTGTTAGAGTAACAACGGTTCTGAATATGCGCTCATAGCGTTTAATCAAAATTGCGAATTAGTTAATTAACGGCTCAAAAACGGCCGATAACCTGGCTACCAAACTTGTCCTACCATCCTGCTCAAACCAAAGCTCGTCCAATAGCCAATCGCCAAATAGTGGGCAAAATAATCAGTGAGCAAGTTTCCACAGCGCATTTCATTTGGCTTAGCACTGTTACTATCTTCATTTTGAAAAAAGGAAGGACTAATAATGCCCCCTACCTAAAATTATCACCAAACAAACATATTCACGAGATAACAACATGTAGACTTCGGTATCCCAAGTCCTACAGTTTATTATCGGTTTATTGTCATAACCTCCAAGATGACATTGAATTTCATTCGAACCGATGCTTTCGCGATCGAAATCAACGCCATTTTCCAATAATGTTTCTTGCAGTGGCGGTTTGACGTTTCTTACGTATCAATACATGTCAAGTGTGTCATTGTTGCCAGTATTGCAGTTCGGTGCACTTAAAATGCAAATAGTTCAAATAAATCAAATCATACACTATAAAATTAATATAAAACAAATTTTTTAAAAGAATTTTATGCTAGATTTTTTTTTTTGAGATTTATTTATATAGAATAGATATTTTCACTTAATTTCACGGTTGAATTTCGTTTCGGAAAATATTATGTTTACCAAAACAAAATATAGTTGTAGAATAAAAGCGTTTTCGGTAAATATTCTTTAGGAAATTGTTTGTGGAAATTATTTAAAGACTACAAACACCCTACAAAGAACATTGAGACATTGTACAAAATCATTTCCGAATAGATGAAAAGATAGTCAAACAATTTCCGATCATAAAAATATAGTAGGAATGTTTCGTTTTGTTGTGGTTGTGTTCTAAATCACACATATTTAGCAATAGTTACAAAATATGGGTTATTTGACAAAATTTTATACAAGCATGGATTAACATGGAGCCAAGAAGAGCAGAAGAGAAGTATTCATGATCAAAACCGTTAAAAAGAATTTTTGGTGACAAAGAATACAGCCAAAGGCTTATTAATCATGTCCTATTTTTCGGTGAGAATTTACAGCCCATAAAAAGCACTAACTATACTTTTAAGGATTAGTCAATATCAAATAGCAAAACACATTGCCTCATATTTTATTTTCAACTGATGAAACATTCTTATCACTTCGCTTCAATGACAATCATAAATTCAGATACTATGCAATTAAAGCTATACCAGATATTTTTACGATATTATTGTTGAATCCCCTAACCAAACTGGTATTTTAATATTTTTGTATTTTTGTGGTATAATCGGGCAACAAAACCCTCCCCAACTACCCGCATGCAACATTTCGTTGAAATTGCAATTGAGTCATTGCACTTCAATAAAATGCGGATTAATTAACAAAACGTGTAATGTATTCCGCGTCGCAACAGTATTCTTTATTCTCTTATCTAGGATTCCTCATAAATGACATTGTTTGCGATGAATCGTTTGGAATTTGAAATTATGATGAGACACATTGTTGTCTGTTCGTCTGGCTGACCAAAAAATAAATTAATCTTTTTATCATATATGATGGAAAAAATATGTTTCGAGAAAATTTTCGGTTTTGGTTCAACTATTCGATGTTTATAACAATGTTTAAATGTTGTGAAATGATTAGCAAACCATTTGCGATATGATAATAATTTTACAGAAATCACATGCTGCATGATTGTTTTTGGTATTCTGTCAAAATATGTGTGATAAAATCTAAGTGACTTACGAGGAAAACCTTGTTTAATGTTTTCTAGAGGGAAAAAACTTTATAGATATGTGTCATAGTAGCAGGCAAAATTCGCTGTAATTTTGATATGTTTATTTTTCATATACATCCGAGCGACGTCTCAAAATAGTGGAAATTTATTTTTGAAATTCGCGTTCTGTGCGCCAAACTTATAGAACACTTCGTCCAATTTAAGGTGCTTACAATCGTCCATCTGAGCAGCTCATACGCAATGTGATGGAATGATTCATGTTCACGGAAACTCTACTGGACAATGTTCATCCAACACGAGTTCGTACAGTGCAAACTGAAGCAGCTATCACTGCTATAGAGGGTAGTATGACTGACGATCCAAATTTATCGATTGGACGCCGATCTGAACAACTTGGCTTCTGTCCGTTTATTACATGGAAAATGTTGAGGAAAAATCTTGAATTAAAGCCCTACCCAACTAGTGCAGAAATTGAGACCATTGGACCTTCGTTTACGTCGTACGTTCGGTGAATGCGCTGAGAATGAGTTGAAAGTTGAACCACATTTTTACCGTCAAATCATTTTCAACGACAAGGCTCATTTCTGGCTTGATGGGTTCATAAATAGGCAAAATTGCCATTTTTGCCATGAAAATAATCCTCCAAAGACTATGGTCACTTTATGGTACGGTTTGCATGACGGTGGCATAATTGGCTCTTTCTTTTACAAATCTGAAGACGTTATCGTTAATGGCGATCGCTAACGACAAATGATTAGTTTTTTTTATTCCCAACATCAATGTCAATCGTCCGAAGGACGAATGGTTCCAAGAGGATGATGCAGCATACCATACAGTGTGTGAAACCATTACTTTATTGGGCTGATCCTTTGGTGAACGAATCATCACCAGAAAATGGACCTGTGAACTGGCCACCCAGATCATGGGATTTGACTCTTTTGGACTTCTTTTTGTGGTGGTATGTCAAGTAACTTGTCTATACTGATAAACCAGCAACTACTGATGACTTGTAAGTCAACATTCGACACGTTATTGACGAAAAAATACGGACTATGCTGGAGAAAGTGGTGCAAACTTGACCGACAGGATGGTCTTCCTAATATGCAGTCGCGGTGGTCATAGGTATGCCAAAAATTTATTTGTAAGCACTAAATGCCAGGAAATGCAGGCTAATAAAGTGAAAAAATTGACCATTTCAATAATTTATCTATAGTTTGTTTGTTTGTACAATTCTTTGTCTCTAAAAAGCATCCTATATAGGAAGAATGTTCGAAAACAAAGGTGCTTTTTCAAATTTCGCGGGCTACGTGCATTCGATTACCGAAACTTTTTTGTTATGTTGATACACATGCTCGCAACATATGTTGACATTATCAGTCATTTTGCATTCCTAGTTTGTTTTTGGAAGATATAAAATGAGATGTGCTTGGCGATTTTTTGCTATCGAAAAAAATGAATCTAAGAATCTGAAAATTTAAATTTTGTGTGAAAAATAAAATTCAGTGCTCCAGCGCATTTGAAAAGCTAACTATGGCATTTGGCTAGTGTATTTTGAGCAGAAGGAAATGTTTATAATTGAAACAAGCTCTTCACAGAAGGCCAAGAAGATGTTTATGATGATGCTCACCCTGGGCGTCCCAAAAAGCCAACAACCGATGAAAACATTGAAGCAGTGCAGAAACTCGTTTTGAAGAATTGTCGTATCACTATTAAAGAAGTTGCTGATGATGTCGGTTTATCGGCTGGCTCATGTCATGCAATTTTGTCGAATATTTTAGGCAGCGAAGTTTGTTCCGAAATTGCTAAAATTTTGTCCAAATAATCATCGCATGAGCATCACTCAGGAGATGTTAAATGACGTCAACTGATGACGAAACAGGGTTATATGGTTATGATGTCAAAACCAAAGCCCAGTCGTCCCAATTGAAGCTGGAAAAGCTTAATATCAAAAATGGCTCGAGAATTGGAAAAAGCGCTGGCACAAGTGCATTATATTTGAAGGGGATGAATTAGATATTGATGAGTAAATCTTCTCCATTTTGCTGAAACAGTCATTTTTCGTATGATCAATATCGGTCGATGATCATAATTGTATCTTACATATAAACCAAAGAACATTCACATGTGAAGGAGCATTCAGTAATTATCGTATATCTAGAACTTAAAGAATCGTATCAATATCATCTCACAGCTTAAATTTTCTCATGAAAAAAAATCCATTATCCTGAAGTAGCCTCGAAACCTCTAGACTAGATAACATTACATCACTACTGGCCGGGTCTCATCAACTTGTGGCCAGGATAATCGTGTTGCTGACTCATTACTTGAAAACAACATGCTATAGTGAAACACATTCCCTACACATATCATTGCCTATTTTAATCAAATGTGAACTGACGATGATGATTCACCCTCCTTCGCCTCATAAAAACATTCCTCGGGGCAAATTTGAGTCCCTTCACTAGGACGCAACACATAAATTGATTTTGTTCGTTTGCTTTCCATGGCCACCGGCTATTTTCCAAAGAATTCTAGATAAGAATTAAAAAGGACATGACGTCATAGTGTGCACTTTAATGATTCTTTTCGTGATGAATATAATGTGCCCGAAATATTTCTAGCCTTCGACCATTGTTCGGAGTGAGAGATATCGATGAGTCGTAAAAGATGAACTATAAAAGATACATTTTTTGGGGATATTGTTAATAAATTGCCCTTTTATCTCAATTGCCATTTGATAGTAGTTGTTGTGTTATATTCGTTTCAAGGACCGATATGTATCTTTTATCACTTATAATGTGGTAGGTCGATTGCACTGTGTCGATGTCCCGATAAAATACAACTGGGATATCGGTTAGTGCGTTATGATCACAGAACTCGAGGCATGCTGGTAACCTGTTCGTTGATGATAAGGCCATTTGCAACAGAAAAGTACTTAGAATGGCATGTGATATGTTATCTTATCAAAAAGGTCGGATTTTGTACTCATGGAAATCTAAGCGTTCAACGTACTGATAAAAGACGTGGAAGTAAGCGGATTGTATAACTTGCACGGAACAATCTGGTGTCCAGAATGATGAAAAAGTTCACTTTTCTCCATGAGAATTCGTTGAAGACATTCCGCACTACATATCATGAAATGTTCAGTAGCTCTAGGTAAATATCTAGAGATTCTAGTTAAATGATTTGTTTGATCAATTTAATCGTTTTTATTTAAGTAGGAAGTAGTAAGACATTTAAGGATTTCATATACTGAACGTTATAATACTCTGCACTGTTGTTTGTCGGTTAAGATGGGTTGTTAACGTTGCGTCTTTAAGGAAGTGTTGAAGTTACAGCGTGATTCTTGTTATCTTCACTAATGAAAGTGAACTTGACGCCCAAGTGAATGTGAGTTAAAATAAGAAATTATCACATATGATTTTTCTCGTGCCATGGGTCGAATGTGAATAGTGTTAGGATTTGATTTGGTTCTTGTTATTTCTGGTTATGAGGAAGCTTGATTACTGCTAGATAATAGATTCTCGAATGAGATGCTGTGTGTTTATTTACTTTGGACTCTTTTGTTTTCATTTAATTTGGATTTAACGCAGAAAAATAAAACAAAAGTATGTCGAGAAGTTCGTAAGTCTGAAAGGGAATATCAAAAAAAACTGTGTCATCAAATGCTTTGTTAGATTTTCACAGTTTTATTTTTTAATTCAAGCATACTGAAATATCATCTGCAAGCTTATGTCGTTTCAATTCGATTGAAAATTACTTTAATCTCATAATTTTTAGGAAGATATATATTTTTTAAACAAATTTTGTAAAAATAATCCTGAAATATTCATGAATTTCGTTAAAGCCGAAAGTTGCTATTAAACATATCCGAAAAAGGATATCAAGAGTCCCGTTTTAAACTACTGCTTTCCAATTTTCCCACAGAAAATAATCTAATGGATTTAAATCCGGAGATCTTCCAGGCCATCGTACTGAACAATGATGTATATCCTGGAATTACCGGTGCAGCCAAATTGTAACCGCTCCACAATTATGTGTTGGTGCGCCATTATGTTGAACCTATACCCTTCTACTTCTGGAGTGGATGTTCAATGATCTCAGCAACACGTTCCCCAAAAAAAGATTTGTAGTCTTGGTCTGTTAAGCAGTCGGTGAGTATCTAGGGCTCTATCAGTTGATCTCTAACGAAACCTGCCCAAACTTTAAGACACTATCGAATTTGGTGATGTTCTTCGCGTACTATATATGGATTGAATTTGCTTCAGCAATGGTGGTTGTGACAATTGAAAATTCCATCTTGGATGAATAGGTACTCGTCATTGAGCAATGTTTTTTCCAAAAAGTTTGTAGAATTTGTAGAATTCTTTCCTGTAGCCACTCATAAAAATCCAGTCGCTTTGCGTAATCCTATGTATGCAATTTTTGCATCCATGAAGAGTGGCAATGGTGCAAATTTAATTTGCACTGTTCACTTTGCGAACCCTAGTTCTCTTGCTATTCCTCTTGAACTCGAAGTTGGGTCCTGCACAACAGAATTAAACACGTGTTTTTCAATAGTAGATGTTCTTGAAGACTAGGCCGGCCCACTTCCGATCGCGCATCTCGAGAAAATTACCCTATTTCTCGTCCTCGAATCTTAAGACTCTGGAAGATTTTGGCATCTATGTAGATACCGTATGTAAGGAAGAAGGTTCTTCCATACTCAGAAGCTTCACTTCGGCTATGATTCTCGCATATTCCAGGCACAAGAACTATATCGAAGTATGCATTGCATGAGTGTACTTCATTTTTGACCGTTAGCAACTAATTAATAAAAACTGTTATAAAAAATCCTACAAAAGGGTACCTTCCTGGTGAAATATCGCTTTCTACCGGTTGTTATTGTATAACGATAAAGCGTTGCTTCAGCCTAATTTGAGGATGGGTTGTTTTTAGATCTTAAGTGTTGACTGATTATATCTGAAAGTTAATGCTTTCAAATCACTTAAAATCTAATTTCCCAAAGGTATTATGACTGATGACAATCAGCTAAAGTAAAAGCTAATGACATACACCGTTTCTAATACTAATATTTGTATATTTTTTGAATCCATAATATATTTAAATAACAGCAGTTTACCAGTTCCACGTGCCGAAAAACACCCCCCTATACCATCCCGCCGGAATGCTTCACTGTCGATACTAAATTTTTCGGTCACAAACTTGTGTTCTTTTTGCCAAATTTTAGTTACACCATCTCATCTTATTAAATTAAATTAATTCTATTCAGTAAATATCATACGTTTCCAGAGAGTATGGTCCTTATTTACATGCTCTTTTGCAAATCTGAACCGATTAATTTGATTCACCTTATTAATATGTATAAGGTTTCTTTTTTCGACACAGTTAATGTGTCCATAATGCTTTATGGTTCGTCGAATCGTATTTTTGAGACTTGTAGTGATTTTTGGTGCACTTCTTTTAAGATTCAGCCTTATAAATACAACAATATACCGTTTGAATCTTTCGGTTAGCTTGTTTCAGTTCCAGTTTCTACGCTTGTTTTCCAAATAACCACAGTTTTGGTATCTTGTTTTTATATACTGAATCGTGTACTATGCTTGGTGAACTATTTAACTTATTTTTTTTTCAATGATTTTCTCTGACTATAAAAATTCATAACCAATTTCCCAACTTTTGTAGGTCATAAATTGTGCTATAATTCAATACAAAACTTTTAGGATTTCAAGTTGGCATCCTTGTTTATTATTTCTGATCAGCTGTTTGGTAAGATTTTGTAAACATAACGTATAATTCAGTTAGTTCAAGATGTCAAGTCCGATTGATAATTGCACCGCGGAATAACAACGTGCTGTGATTAGATTTTTAGTAGCAGAAGGTGTTAAAGGTAGTGAGATCCATGCAAAGATATTCAAAGTGTATGGGAACAATTGCTTGAACCGTTCTAATATTTACAAGTTGATGGAACAGTTTAAAAGTGGCCGCAAAAGTGTTGGAGATGAGCAGCGGACTGGACGACCGGTCGAACTTGCAACTTTTTCCCTTGAATCCCGCATTGACGTGATAATCTAAGGTAACAGACGTATCACTGTTGAACTGATAGCAAAAAAAGTGAATGCAAGTGTTAGAACTGTCCATAACATCATTCACAATAAGCTGCTATACAAGAAAACTTGCTTCACGACAATGGACGGCTTTATACGGCACATCAAATTCAAGAATGCATTGAAAAACTGGGCTGGGACATTCGTCCACACCCTCATTATAGCCCAGATCTTGCTCCATCAGATTTCCATATGTTTGGTCCGCTTAAGGAGGCGCTACGTGGCAAAAAATTTGCCTCTAACGAAGATGTCAAGATTCACGTGCAAACTTGGCTCCAACAGTTACCAAAAGAATTTTATGCCAGTGGCATAAGAAAGTTAGAGGAACGATGGGGTAAGTGTATACGTGTTGGGGGGCGGGATTATGTTGAAAAGTAGCCAAAATTTTGTACTGATTGAATAAACGGTTTTTAAACTATAATAATTTGTCTCGCTACTTATTGAATGACCCTCGTATCTAATATTATCAGCTGATCGCCAACTATCAGACATCTTTTTTACGGCCAAAAAAGGGACCGGAGTTGCCAGAGTGACTTATGCCCAAAACTACTTCTGACATAGCCTAAAATCCAAGAGTTTTAATGTTTATTAGAAATTTTTGTGCTATACGAATACGAATGGTGCATACTTTATTGCGTTTTTAGTAATTTGGGAACAGTGATTGTTTCGGAACTTTAAAATTCATAACATTTTTTCCATTAAATTGTCTAAAAAAATTACGTAGTGAGGAGCTTGTATGGTAATTTCTGGACACTTGTTATATACTTTAGGAAGCCTCCACGCAAAAGTCAACCAACATTAATCCATTAATCTTATATAAAATAGGTGTGCATTTGAAACAAGTCACACCTCAATGTTTCAAGGGTGGCATTACTGCCGTAGAGGTGGTCTCACCACTGAATCAATTCAATTTCGACTGGCAAAAGACAAATGCCGCAAATATGTAAATTTGAAAATATATTCTGTAGTCAATCTTCTTCTTAGTCGCTATCATAACACATCTCAATAATATCTGGCTTAGCAACAAATAAACATACAGTCGATATGCATAAATCAGCAAATTTGTAATATATTCCTGCCGCATCAAATATCGAATACCTGTGAATGAACTTCTTTGAGTCAACACCACCATTACTTCACCTGATGTTATAATAAACACACGTGAATATGATAATGTAGAAAAGTTTGTTTAAATTCA
Organism: Oxycera nigricornis; assembly: GCA_963942545.1. Taxonomy (NCBI): domain Eukaryota; kingdom Metazoa; phylum Arthropoda; class Insecta; order Diptera; family Stratiomyidae; genus Oxycera; species Oxycera nigricornis. The sequence goes on from OZ012661.1 coordinate 9,221,963, forward strand.
GCAAATTTCCAATCCCCCATTCTATATAGAATACTTATTGTTGTTCGTACGTGTACAACGAATGTCTTACACTTGATCGAAGACATTTTGGGCATACAAATATGTGTACGATGCATAAACACACATATGGATGTGTTATGTGGATTTGAAGACCAAAAAACAATATATTAATGCTTGTCGATGCGAAACAATAACACACTTAATGGAATTGGGGAATTGATGGTTGATTCGAAAGTGGATTTGGCTCAAATGACTGCATTTTATTCGGCGATATAAACAATATAAGTCAATGAAATTAGATGAATTTTCATTGCGCGGAAAACCAGTGAATAACGTCCTGGAAGGATGGTAAAAAATACTTTACGAAAGTGTGAAAGATTCGAATTGAGAATTGTTTCGTAACAACGTACGTACCATGGATGCAAGTGGAAAGACGGCAATGTTATTGGAAGAATCTTATCATTATTTTTGATTGATGTGTTTCAGTTGAAAAAAATACAATTTGTTTATAATGAAATGAATTTTAAAAATACTTCACTTTCGAGTCATTGTCCTAAGGTCATAGTGTCAATTATTTTTTCATTTAGATTGGACTTTAGCTGATAAGTGATTGTATTTTATGAGATTCAAATTATTCTATTCGATCAAACAAACAATTTATGAGATTAGTCAATTTACTAGCATCTTAAGTAAAATAATCAACCGAAAAAATGTGTCACGTACATTTTTCAGGAAAAATGCAAGCATGCTTTTGAAACCATTACTATCGACTGAAATCGTTTTTGATGGACTTTATACTAATGGATTTGAGCAGCCAAAACATTCTTCGGAAAATCTCACCTTGCAGGACAAACTGCTAACAGCTGGTATTTTCAGAATAAATACTCATAACTGAAATATTTATACTCATGGTCAAGTAAACGTGCCAAAATTTTCTAAATATTTAAAATTCTTAAAAATATGTCAGCAAATTATTATATTAATAAATTTATTTCAAAGCATAGACAATGCTGTTCTTGCACGGAAACGAACGATTTGAATGCTACAACATGAAAAATCCAATTCGTCTTTACGTGAAAATCGAAATTTTTCAATATATCTTGAATTTTTTTGGCAATTCTTCGTCCCAACAGTCGCGCCAACCAATTTTGCTTGGCAACTCAAGGAATATAAGCAAACGGCAAAAAAAAAGAATTTGCAGAATATTATTAAGTAGAAAAAAATTCGACACAAATGACCATCCAACACGTTTATAATTTACATATCTTTTGGCTACGATGCGTGAGTATTTTCGTTGACAGTGAGCGTCAAAAAAAAGTTAGTACTCGTATTTCGTTTCTAATTCAACAATTTACAGATCCATTATAAACGATCCATAAGAAGAATAATTACTAACTTTCCGAATTAAAATCATACTCGCAAAAAATTTGTACGAAATTAACATGCAACAATGCGAAAATACATTTAAAATAAAATAAACCCTTTTTCGCACGTCAAAATAAAGTAAATCAGAGATATTTACCCGAATTTTCGTCTTTCGGGAAAATCCCTAAGTTTTGTTTTGATAAAAGCACGTGTTTTGTGTTGTAAAACAAAAATGAAGATTTTCAATTGTTTCACAAGAGTTTCAATAGTTTCAACGATCGCAAACATGAATTTCGGCCATTGAAAAAGCAAACTTATATAGAGACTCGAAAAATCACAAACACTGAGTAAAAAGGGAATATCCTTGCGCGAGACCCGCAATTTTTTTGGAAGGAATCACTGTACAGTGAATAACATTCTTATTAAATACGCTAAGCATCATGATGTAAAGCATTTTTCAGGATACGGACGGTCAAAATGGCATACTAATGCAGAAACTCGTACTGTAGTAAGATAAATCAAAGAAAATCTAACTTCAAGTACAGTAAATATATCAAAAAAAATAATTACAGACACATCGGAAAAGCAGTTAGCGCTAGTGTAATCAGGAAAGACATCTACAAAAGTGGCTTACGTGGCAGAATATCACGCAAGAAGCCATAAAAATCAAAAGTACGCCAGAAAAAGCGCTCAAAATTCGCTAAAATGTACGAAAATGTGGCTCCAACCTTCTGAGAGTATATTATACAACGATAGTAGAGAATTTGAAATATTTGGTGCGAAAAAATCTTAAAAATTTGGCGAACTAAGAATGGATTTTTTTTACAAACACTATTAAGCATGGTGGAGGCTCAATTATGGTATCGGGCAGTACGGCAATTTCGTTTTCATCCAGTCATGTATGAAAAAGATTTGATTATATTTATTTGATTATCCTTAAGGAAAATGTTGCATCAAATGAAGATGAATTAGACTTGACGGAAACTCGATCTCCCAACAGAATAACGATTCAAAACAAACATCCAAAATTGTAGACGATTGACTACTTTTCGGGCTCATAAGACTCTTGATCCTCCGACACAGTCTTCAGATCTCAACTCGATTGAGCACTTTTGAGAAAATTTCGACAAAAAAAACCAGACTGAGAATTATTTCAAACAAGGACAATTTAAAAAGAGCCCTTAACGCTCTTTTAGCAGTGTAAAAACGGGTTATTTTTAATAATTTTTTAGATGGGTTTAAATTATAAATATACCTAGATAAAGAAGGGGTTACACTCAATTAAGGTACTAGTACAGTCTAGAATTTTCAAAAAATCGATTTTTTTTATTATTGATTTCGATTCTTTAGGCATTCAAAAACATTCTCCCAAAATATTATAGAGAAATTTGAACTATATTTAATTCTATAGTAAATATAATAACGCGCGAGCACACAGCCAAAAGCTCGCACGTTAAACTTTAAACGCATTTTTTCTCGAAACGACGTTTTTTCAAATGGCAGACAGTTAATCTTCGCAACTATAAAACTTAGAGTAATAAATCTTGAAGCATTTTCTTTGCTCCTTCATGGGACATGACAATTCACCACATTTTGTAAAAAAAAAAGAAAGGAAAAAAAATTATGTAAGGATAATGATCGGAAAATAGGGTCGAAATTTCAATTTTTTTTTGAAAGTCTGCCATTTTTGTTTTTTCAACAAATTTTTACTTTCGGTGGTGAATTGTCACACAAAACAACACTATTTATAACATACTTTTTGAATTTTTGGTTTCAGACTTACCAATTCTGAGATTAACTGTCTGCCATTTAGGAAGGATTTTTTAAGTACGAAACTTTGGCGCCCTCTACAAAATTTATGTAAGGAAGAAAAAAATAAAAAATATTTTTTTTATACACCTAAAGATATTTACTTTTTTATGTAAAAGATTGCATTGATGTAATTAATAAAATAGCTTTAAAAAAAACCTTGAAAATCATGCTTTTTTCTGCATTCTAGACTGTACTAGTACCTTAATACATTTTCGAAATATACAAAAACAATTTCTTTTATTCATTTATGTTAGTTTTTACCAATGAAAATGCTGATTGAAAAATGTCGAAAAAACGAAAGGGGTGTGCGCTGTTGATGAAATTGTCGAGATGGTTGGTTTAAAACAAAAAAAAATCAAATAGTTTCAGATTCAGTATGTTAATAGCTATAGCGCAGATAGGGCGATCTTTGATGTTTACAAAATTGACAAAATGGCGGATATTTTTCGAAAAAATACGAAAAAACATGCCTTTTCACAGTTTTTGGCCAAAACCTCTTATTCGCGCTATAGCTGTAGTTATATAGAACGTCTGGTAAAAATTTGGTGAGAATTGGTTAACTAGTTCCCGAGATTTCATCAACGCGGCGTTGAAAAACGTTGTTTCGAGAAAATTGCGGTTAAAGTTTGGTGAAAGTTGCCCAAAAATACAGTTAGACTGCTCCGATCTTAAAAAAAATTGTAATATAATATTTCTGCATATATGTATATATTTTCCAAAAATGCAATAAAAAATCGATTTTTTTAAAATGATAAAGAAAGTAGACCCCTTAAAGAAGGATGCGCCAAAAATACTCCTGATGTGACAAAAAAACTTGTCGATTCTACGCCACGAAGACTGAATTAAGTCATTAAGTCCTAAGGAAAACAAACTAAGTATTGAAAACTGTTTAACTTTAGTTTTTGAATTCTTTTTTTCTTAATTTGCACTATACGTTTACATTTTTTGACGCGAAAAATCAGCCACTGTCAAAGTTCAAATCAAGTGTCTTTTTTGTAACAAAAATTTCATTGGATTCAGTTCGTAATAGGTTAGTCAAGAATTTCACAAAATTTGTTTATATTTTATACTAATCGCGTTTTATAAAAAAAGAGTTCTATATGAGTCAAAAAGCTGTTTATTTTTTTTGGCGGTCACAGTATATTTATTTTACATTAACTTCAAATGACACATCAGTGCAACAACCAACATATTCTTCATTGCTTTAGTCAATGAAATAACCTATGACGCACTCTTGACGTCACACACCATTACGTTATTCTTAATAATATTTTTGCCGAAATACATTTTTCACAGAATAGATTGTATGACGTGCACTGAAAGACAATTTGCGGTGTTGTATACAGATAAGTGTATTAATTAGGTGTCTATACAGTCTAAACTGAAGCTCATTCTCAGAATAAGACTTAGCAAGCAAAGCGAAACTAGTGATTCGACATTTAAAATAAAGCATCTTATGCACACACATACATATTTATCTATGTATAGATAAATACGAATAATGCTTCGATAGCTCATTATCATTTATTTAAATAGTGGAATTTTTTTTGCATATACCAAAATCTTTATCTGACGATTTTGTAACGAACAATCAAAGCGAGATTTTCAAATACACGTTGGCTTATTAACTTATTTCTGATACACAATCAAATCGATAAGAGTTAGAAATGTTAAAGCTTACACATGTATTTTTAACACAATTACTTTTAGTTTATAGGTCAGCATGTATTTACAAATCAACGTCTGCACATTATGTACATATTGTATTCACCATTGTTTCGCATTCGAACAGATTTTTATAAGTGCAACACGTCTGCATTCTTGGCAAAGTTCTCGTCGTATTGTCTCGGATTTGATAGAACCGTTGAAGGATCTAATTAAAGATACACTGTTTATTTATTGAATTGTTTCGATTGGAGACTCAGACAAAATTCGATGAGGTATGCATGCACTTTTTCTTCGATTTCGGTGTGCCCAGAAATTTAAAAATGGTATGAAAACTGTTTTCCGAAATAATTAGTTTGATAAAAAATTTCGGATAATTTTAAATGCAAATTAAGCTAAGTAGACCTATAGCTCTTCAAGGCCCAGAAGAGGCTGAATAACTTATCTTCAGACTGTTTCTTTCAGGTGAACAAAACCTCCCTTGAATGGGAAAAGAAAATTATGGAGGCCCACAAATCCTTTACACGAGTAGAAAAGATGGTAAGTGTTTAACGTGGCTACCTATCGAGATGATTTTAAACCACGGGCCTCTTCGGACGCGGGTTTTTATTGGGTGACAACCCCATACCCTTCCAACCATTGTGGAAGCACCAGTTAGCCTATTTAGTGTAGGCTCAGTGACCTTACGGGTGAACGCGAGGCCTATTTATAACGCTGCCAATCTTTAGGACTCAGTACAGGGTTGCAACTCCACTTCCATCTCCCAAGGATGCTGAGGTAGGTGAAATAAGGCAATCCCCCGGAATCAGCCTAGCCAACAAATAGTAAGACATTCACATGGCTAAAGAAAGTCTGGACAGGAAGGGAAGGAAGAGCAGCGACGGAATCATCTCATCCATTAACTGAAAGATGATAGAGATAGTTATTTTTCGGGTAGATGATCCCATACTTGAGGAAACCTGTTGCCTCAACCGAGATACTAGCTCTTTTCAGGACCACACTAAGAGACTAGTTTGCGCAGAACAACGCTCGCAATATTGTTGAGCAAATACCAAAAATATTGAGTCGCGAGCTTCCATTACAACAACTTTATTGTGCGCTAGATTTCCGGTTGCATGCGTGTGTTCAGCACGATCACTCAAAAAGAAACCCCTAGGGAATGAATTCGAATTGAAGAATAATCGCGATGGTGCTGAGAGTGACGAGATATTCAATACTTTTATTCCGAAAATAGAAAATATTTGCATTATTTACGCAATATTTTGTCACGCAATCAATATATGATTGAAAATAAAACCTTTTTAAAATGCCAGCAATTTTTTTCTTTGCATTTAAACAGAACGAAAAGCTACCTTGCCCCTACTTTATTAGCAAAAATTCTTTTTTCAACCTTTCCTATAGAATTAAATCTAGATGAACTAATATTTTTAATTCAATTTTCTTCGAAAACTCGCAGAAATTTCATTAAAATTTAATTGGCAACATATTTTTTCAAAGAAAATTTCAACAAAGTTTATAAAAATTTTTATTGAAGACTTGCAACGATTCATGGTGCGGAGAAATTTTTTTTATGTCAACTTCCCAAAATAGCAAAACAATGTCACGAATAATTTTCAGACAAATTTTCTGCGTGAAAAATTTTCGAAAACAGTGTGACGAAATAATGAGTAGCCATGTTTTTTTGAATTTCATGATTTATAATTCAGTGGATTAGATTTATAAAATTTTGTTTCAATTATTTGTTGATTTAATTTTCAAAAAATGAGCTTGACGTATAAACTTGGTTTATTTGAATAAAATATATTAATACTCTTATTTATTTCGATTCTGAGCCGACCGCCACGCTGTCACTTTTGATCGCATTCGGCTTTATTTGATTAATTGACAGCTTCTGCCCTGCCATACCGACCTGTGCTCATCGTGGGTATGCCATATTTAGGGCTGAATAGCAACAGGCATTGCCTGCCTTAATTTTACAACAAATGAGAGCTGATTTTCAAAAGATTTGAATTCTTATTATCACATGTACTTTTAAAAAATCTGAATGAAAGTCTAGAAATCTTTAGAAAAACTAAAGACTGTTATAGTTTTAATTTATCATTGAAGAGCTTGGTTTTGCAACATAATTTTCTATGGGACAAATTTTACCTGAATTGTTATTCTTTAGTGCAATAAATTACTTATTATTAAGACTTAATGTGGAAATTTATTTCAAATTTATGAATAAATATTTCAATTCATAAACTGGCAGAAACAAGGTCCGCTTCCAACTTTAGCTCGGAGTTAAATAATTAGGAATATGTGCAGTTTCAGTGTTAGGCGTTGAGAGTCTTCCATAAAACAGTGCGATCGCATTGATTTGAAGATGAAATAAGATCTTCCTATCTATTTAAATATTCAATAATTATTATCAAATCGTGCATTAACATTAAACTGTTAATCTTTTTAGAATAAAATATATTTCCCATTTTCATGTAAAAGCATTCCTGGTACCGATTTAAATCTGTTCGATTTAATATATTCGCAAATAGGAAAACAAAATTGCGTAAATATAATCTTGATGAAATTCAAACTGAAACAACATTTGAGATTATCTTGAAAACGGGTCGAATATAGAAACTTTCTCAATTAATTATTGATTAATTTTAATGGCTCTGACTTTTATCCTAAAATCTTCAACCTTTGTTTCGTGGCTTAAGTTTCATGGGATTTTCTGAATTAATTTTGAGTTCAGAAAAACCTATGTTGGTTTCAAAGGCTTTTTTTCTGTGATTAGAAATTCAAATAAAAGTAATCCTTGAAGGTTTTTCAATTTGTAAGCAAGATACGTTACTATCCTTTTTTAAATCCTTTTTTACATTATGGCAACAAAGATACATTGTCGGGGAAAATTTTATGAATGTTTGTAGAAATTTACTTCTGATGTTACCGAGTTTTTTTCATAAGGTTTTGAATTAAATTAGTTTTTATGAACGATATATTACACACCCTCGATGAATTAGAAACTATTTTCTTGATATATTTGTTCCATGCGAGTGTTTTTCCAAAATCTTTTGAATGTCATTTTTATCTATTTTACTGCGTTTTTCGGATATCTAATGAATCTTTCCATAAAATCATATATTTTTAGAGATTATTTAATAAATTTTTGAACAAAAAAATCAATTATTTTCTGGTATTTTTTTGCGGAATTTTCGAATGGCATATTTTGAATATTAGTTTTTCAGAATTTACATTTAAAATAAAGTCTCTAAAAAACTTGTTCAATAAAATAATTTATTTATATTTATTTAAATTCATAAATTCACGGAAGATTTATTCCATTTAACTGTAGTTTGCAAATATTTCTGAAGAGAGATTCTACAGTGAAATATTTTCAAGGGAATGATATTGAAACTTTTGTTGGAAAAGAGTTGCGTTACATTTTAATTGCATAAAAATATAAGTGTTTATTTTCGTATGAATCAATTGATGCAGCACCGAAGGTTTTTTTTAGCAAACTTGTGCAGTTTCTTGTATTTTTTTATTCAACTTTACAGCGGAAACATTTCTTTAATACATAGTTAAATTTTTAAGCCAACGATTTATGGTTTACGCGTTTATTTACGCGAAATATTTTGAATGGATCGTTTTATGTTTAAAATAATAATAAATTAATAGTAATTATTTTAAACATACAACGACCCATTCAAATCATTTCGCGTAAATAAGTGCGTACACCATAAATCGTTGGCTGTAAATACTAAATATGTATGAAAGGAATATTTTCACTTTAAAATTAAACAAAAAATTACGAAAAATCGCACAAATTTGATATTTTAAGAAAATTTACGTAAAAATTTCTTGATTAGAATTTCCAAATTGCTATTGGTGTCCCAATAAAATAATTAGATATGCATGGTTAGCATAAGGTGAGACTTTTTCAATAAATTTGTATAAAAGATTTGTTGTAGTATTTTCAAAAATCTATAACATCGGAAAAAAGGAGTTACCTCTACTTTCTTTAGGAACGTAGCTTTAAATAAACCTGTAAAACTTCCAAATTTGTAGTCATGAAGACCTTAAGAAAGAATTTTCAGTATTTTTGTTGAAAATTTTGCGACTACAAAATTAAAATTTTGGGCAGATTTACTGGAAGCTATCTTCGTAAAGAAAGTCAAAGCAACTTCTTCTTTTCGTTGCAATAGGATTTTAAAAATGCTACAATACAAATTTTATATAAATTTTTCGATAAACTTTCTCGCAATTTCGGTCATGCAGACTAAATAATTTAATTAAGGGACCAATAACAAATTTAAGATTGTAAGTCTTTGATGCTGAGTTTTCAAAGTTTTTTTCTCAGTTAAAATCTTTAGTTTTATCGTATAAGTGTTTTTTTCGCATGCTTCGGTGCAAATTTTTAACTTCCCAGTATATGGGAAGTTCTTGTAATCGCCTCGAAAATCGAAATTGAAATTTTCAACATTTCTTTACGTTTTGAGGTCTATAGAGTATATATAAAGTGTTTTTAGAAAGGGAGATGTATGTGTGTGTGTGTGTGTACGTACGTACGTACGTTCGTGGACACTTTTTTCTACGAGCATAACTCACGTAAACAAAGTCTTATCGACTTCGTTGAGGTGTCAATCGATGCGTATTAGCATTCGTGTGAATCTATCAAATTATTATTATTATTTTCAAAATTATTATTGTGTTTAATGTTGTTGATGTTTATGTAGATATTACTGGGAAATTGACCGTGTGGACCTCAAGGGTCGCACTTCACGGCTTGTTTATTAGAATTTTGTCTGACAAAATTCTGAAGTGAAGAAATAATTCTCACATTTATTATGAGTTTTTCATGTTAAATATTCTTTGAATAAAGATTTGCTTGGAATTTTTAAACATAAAAACAATCCGTAACATTCATGAAAATCGCGATTTCATAAAAAGGATTGACATAAAACGAAATAGCTAGGTGCTAAACTCAAAACTTTATAAACACCTCGAAGCCATTTTATTCGTTCCTTACGCATTACATCCAATTCCACTCTCACCCTACAAATAATAAAATACCCTTTCAAACTCAATTTCAACTTGAAATGTCCCAGAACCGAATATAAAACCAAACGAACTCAATAAACCATTCACATTTGACAAAAAGGATTCGTTTACATCGTCCTGTAGGATTTATCGATGTAGCATTGTCTTCGTATTCGCATCGATCCTGGACTACTTTTACAGCCAGCACCAGCAAAGTGGGTGAATCTTTCATACTTCCGTGCAACATCACGAAACGGAGGCAATTTTAAGTGATTCATTTATCATTTATGGTGTAAGATTTATTGTGTGTGCTGTTTTGCAAAATGTAACGATTATTATGGTTAGCGGAAAGTAGTAGCCTTTCGATGCAATCTCGTTTCCGCCATAAAGAACACACATGTACATATTCACTCACATGCGAGAGTAGCAGCAAATTGCTTTGGTGAACTCAAACTTTCGCCAGGAGTCAGGTTTTATATTATGGATTTTTTTTTCTCAAAAAATATTCCCGATAAGGCGATAACGAAACGAGAAGTGGTGAAGGCTCATTCTTATTTTTATTGAACGGGAATGGAACGTACAGCAGCATAAAATTCGAAACGAATAAGGTCCTATTTTGAACAAGTCATGCAGAATTCAAGTGCTTCTTGGGGAATCAGTTCGAAACTCACTTGAAAGCGATCACAGATGCTACATACCTACCCCCGAACTTTATTCCATTACGTTGGGATTATACGAGGATATGTGTTTGGGTGATGGGGCCGACATTATTCATCGAGTGTTGCTCAGGTGTTTGCATGGAAGACGACATGATGGAAAGGATATTGATACAATTACCTTAAAAGCATATTTGGTGGTGACCACGCGTGAATACACAATCGGTTTCGCGATAATTCTATCACACAAAATTTGCAATGACAAGGGTCGAGCACACAACTCAGGTGTGCCCATGGAGAGATACCATCCAATATTCATACGAAGTATTGCTGAAGTCTTTCCATAGATATCAGATGAGTTCATCTCATCGGCAAACTTCGAAAAAGCCTGCAGACCGTATGTTTTATAGCTAATGAACAGCTTAGTACAGTTCCAAGAAAGCAAACGACCATTGTTACTTAGCTAAGAAAATGGTTGGGCACAAAATACTCGTAGCATTCCGATCAGGACATCGTCTATTTCGTATCTTTGATGTAAACTTGACACAAAAAATTGACATGATTGTCACGTTTCACTGAAGAACAAAACAGTTCTTCTTGGCTTTATTTAATAAAAAAGTTTCGTAGGAAAACGTTGAACACGACGAGCGGCTGGCATTCTTGACGTCCCTCCTCACTCGAACTCAAGCAGTACATCTTTCTCGACAAAAGCATTCAAAGAAGCCAATGCCATCTCTTTAAATTAAATACTCTAGTATCGTTTGAGCTTTAATAAAAGTACTAGAACGTAGCAGCCATACACGCACCACATCGACTAGCAATTAGAATTTCCATTCAGCCGTCAATCATTCATTCTCATCCTTAAACAATCCTTAAACAACAACTACTCCCAGTTTTGATGAGTGACTCGACTTTCGGTTGTGTGTTAAAGGAAATCACTTCGAATCTATCGAAATTTCAGCAGGAAATGCGGCGCCTTTTTCAACCAAGTGCTTAAGAGTCGCAAAACAAAGTATCAGGATATGAACAGGACGGGGTGCAAGTTGACTCGGTTTCCTTAATAAGAATACCGGATTTTCGAGTGTGGTTTTATGGTTTGTGTGGTGGTTGCCAGAAAAAGAAACGTTCGTGAACGTGAAGACAACGTGATAAGGATAACGATGTCGGCAACGTCCTTTTTGTTTTGAGGACTTTTCGCTTATTTCGTAAGAAGTGAATTCAGGTGTTCCTTAGATTTTAGTCGATTGGAATATGACTAGCATTTTAACGTAAAAGAAAAGTTAGAAATAGGCTTTAACGAGGATGATGACCTAATACTCATCTGGTGGCTATTTGAACAGTTAAACGATATTTGCGAAACAGGACCATAAGAAAAGAAACACGAAAAATGAAGAAAGCAATGGTGGCTCAAACAAAATAAGGGACGTTTCGTTTCTTTCTTAATTTTAAATTCATGAGTTATGGCTTTTGCAGAAGCTAAGATGCCTGCGATCGGTTTGAAGGGTGCGTGTGAAATGCTAGCTGGTAATGATGAATGGGGCGAATTAAGCTTTTTATCGCTGAATTTTTGAGTTTTTTTTTTGGGATGGAATAGGAATTAATTTGCTAAAGATTCAAGTGGTTTGTTTCGTACTGACGAAAGGAAAGAGGGTTATGCTGTGAAAAACAACATTGTTGGGAAATGAGGGCAATATTGATTGATGCGAGGACTGAATCAAATGGAAATGAAACCTTATAAAGTGTTCTGGAGGAAATATGTTTGATTTATTGAAATTATAATTTTTGAATGGCTAAAATAATTGTTTAAGCATACCAAATGCGCAAAGTTGACTGACTTCCATTTCTATTTCATAAAATATATTTTATTTGAATTGAACGAACATCAATGTGGAATGGTTTGTATCTTTGAATTGTGTCCTTTTGAAATAATATGAGTGCAAAAAAATTTAAAACAACATTTTCTTTTATTTGTTCTAATTCTCCATAATTTTCTTGGTTGATGAAACCACATTCTAAGGAGAGGATTTATTGCAAACCAGGTAGCCAAAAAACAAACAAATTTCATCAATTACAGGTCTTTTACTAACAGAGGTAAGTCAAAAATTATCTATATTTTAACCATAAAACACATGCAAGATTGTTATCCTTCGTAGCTACAAATTCTAAAAGAAATATTGATGAAATAGCATTTTCCGCTTCTCAAGAGGTTTTAGTTTTAGTAATCACAATATTTCACAGCAGGAATCTTACTGAATGAACTCATAAAGTATTTTTAAATGAACAATGAGAAACGAACGATTATAAAGTACAAAAAGGGTCTACCTGTTGTCAACAGGCTGTTGATAGAAAGTCTGGATCAGGTAAAAAAAGGTCTATCCGATAAAAATTTTAGGCTAAAGGTAAACAGGAAATTTTTGCAGAGTTCTAACACATCCATTCGAGATGTGGCTCGAAAAGTGCAAACATCGAACGCAATGATTCAAAGGATTAAGAAGCATTATAATCTTAGATCATATAAAGTCCAAAAACTACCCGATCGATCCGAGAAAAGGGAAAAGAAGCGAAAAATCGGGTTCGAAAGCTATACAAGGATTACCCGACCAAATTCGATTGTGTTGTGTTGGACGATGACACATACGTGAAGGCCGATTTCGCACAGTTGCCTGGTCAAGACTTCTATACAGCAGGATCAAAGAGTGGTGTTAGCGCAAAACATTAAACCAAAAAAAAACACCAAATTCCCCAAGCGTCATATGATTTAGCAGGCAATATGTCGATGTGGTATCAGAGCAGAGAAGTTTGTAGCGAAGGATACATCGAAAAGTGTTGAGAGGAGCGACTAAAACCATTTATCGAGAAACACGATCCGTTTGTAGCATTTTGGCCAGATTTAGCCACAAGTCATTATGCTCGATCAGCAATGAAATGGTATGAGGACATCTCTGTGGTACCGAAAGCAGCTAACCCTCCAAACTGGCCAGAAGTTCGACCAATCGAAAGATATTGTGTTAAAATGAAGAAAATATTAAAGAAACCAAATAAAATTGCGAAAACCGCAAAGGATTTTCCAAATAAGTGGAGAAACGCATATAAGGTAGTCGATGATACCGTTGTACGGAACCTAATGCGTCGAGTTAACGGAAGGGTCCGAAATTGTTTTTTCTTGAAATAAAATTCATTGAATTTTTATGTAAATGTTAGAGATATAAGATATAATCTAATAATAAAAGGAAAAAAATAGTTCGACGAAGCAATTAATACCACTTTCAGAGACATAATTATTAAGGTCAATTTTTTTTCTCTATACACTCCTTATGTATAAAATATTTTCAAAGTTTCAATAAATTATATTCATTTTTAACTTCCCAGTATATGGGAAGTTCTTGTAATCGCCTCGAAAATCGAAATTGATATTTTCAACATTTCTTCACGTTTTGAGGTCTATAGAGATATATTAAGTGTTTTTTAGAAAGGGATATGTATGTGTGTACGTACGTACGTATGTACGTTCGTGGACAGTTTTTTCTACGAGCATAACTCACGTAAACAAAGTCATATCGACTTCGTTAAGGTGTCAATCAAAGCGTCTTTGCAATCTTAAGAGCTGATTAGATTTTGGGACACTTCGGGCGGAGGAGTTTGTTGTTTCGCCCCTTTGAAGGCCATTTCTGTCATGCGTTATATCTCGCGAATCAAATTTACGATTTGTATCGTTTATGTGTCAATCGATGCATATTAATATTTGTGTGAATCTATCAAATTTTGAAAAAATTGTTGTAGCTGTTTTTCAATTTAAGGATAAAAAGTGCAAAATTTTTTTTTTACATAAACAATAAATTTTTAACCTGATTTACGAGACCCAGTAATCAATGTTTATAAAATTTATATACTCTAAACAGTGTTTGTAAAAACTTGATCAAAACTTTTTGTCATGATTGCAAAAAATATTAAATAAAAAATAAAAAATCATTAACAGTCATTATGGCCTTCAAGGTCATTTTTGTCATTCACTATATCTCACGAACCAGATATAATATTTCCATAATTAAGGTGTCAACAGACGTGTATTAACATTTTTGTGATGTGTTTAACATTATAAAAAAATGTTTCAGCCGTTTTTTTATTTAATAAAAGAAAATGCGAAAAATTTGGATTCTTTTCATAAAAAATAATTTTTTTACCTGATTTGCACGGCACAGTAATACCAGTTTATAAAATTTATACATTCTTATCAGTTTTTGAAGAGAAACCAGCAAAATTTTGTTCCATGATTATGAAAAAACCTAAATTAAAGATAAAAAATCATTCAAAGTTACCATTTAAAGAGGGTTCATACGAATGATATTACTCAATATCTTTTATTCTAAAAACGTTGTTGTAAATTCAATCAAAGTGTTATAATATTCGCATAATTTGAACAGATTTTTTATAGTTTTAAGAGTGGTTTAATTTTAATAAAAAAACTGCTTAAATTTTGAAAATCAGAAAAATTTAAATGGTGAAATGTTTTGTAGTCAATACTTTGCAAGACCATATGCTTTAAAAAGCTTTCATCAAATAAAAAATTGTAGTTTCTAGTGGATTTATTCTTTGGTAATCGTAAGATTTCAATTACTTCCTTTTTACTTTTTATACGCAATTGAACCTATTTTTGACTGCATATTATATATTTTTCAAGGCCAACAGAAAATAAGAAATAATTATCAATCTCATTTACGCAAAATCGTGAAAAAATATAAATTCAGTGATTATGCCGTAATGATGGCAATTTTGAACGCAACTATTCAAAATGGCCATCACGCGACAAAATCTCTTCAGTGGGCGTAATAACAAAAACTGCTTTCATTTTTGCTAGCGCTCTTTTTTCCTTCAAGCATCGATATGAAAATGACAAATAACGTAGAAAAGGCCCCCACCGATTGATCCACGTGAATCAATCAAATGAATCTACCCCCAATCACCAAAAACCTTATGTAATCAATGGACGCTCCCGTAGCCGATATTCATTACAATTACTGTTATGAGTACTATCATTAGATATTATTATTCGAAGTAATATTATTTTCAAAATTATTATTGTGTTTAATTTTTTTAATGTTTATGTAGATATTACTGGGAAGTTGACCGTGTGGACCTCAAGGGTCGCACTTCGCGGCTTGTTTATACTGTAAAAAAAATTCAAGAAAATCATTGAGAAAACGCTTTCCTAACTCTATTTCCCCCTTAAAGGTTAGCTATAATTGCAGACAAAAATTCAGGATTATCTGTAGAATCCATGTATCATTCATGTACTAATATTTTATATTTTAAGAAATGCAGTATCCATTTTCAAGTTTCTTAACTGTTTCAACTTACAATTTACCTTAGATCATATTTTCATAGAAAACGAAGTGAACTGGCGACTGAAGCCTATCTCCTTATCGTCGGCGATAATAAAGTGGCTAGAGGCCATCTTAGTCGGTCACTTTAATTGCAGCTAGTTGCAATTCAAGTCAAGTGCATGCATTATGTGACACTCATGTGTCAAGTAATATATGATAGCTGCCACATTAAATTTCACCGACTAATTTACTTCATTCAACTCATAGTACTCATGAATAAACAATTTAAAGGCTCTTTGAAAAGCCACATATGGCTATTTTTGTCTGTAGGTTGCATTACCTACTCAAATAGAAGTGTATCTAAAGATACTCACCCCATTGTTTGCCGTTACGTCCTAGAATCGTTCCTGCTTCAGCATTGTACAGCAACTCCATGCATGTTTCCTTACGATCAGTCGGAAACGTGTATTCAACGGTTGTAGCACCATTCTTAGGTTTACTATTCATACTCATCACGAATTCGTATTAATTGCAAATATTTCTAGATGTCTAACTAATTTGTCGAGTGCACGACTGAGCTCTGTGGAAAATTTCGCCGTCAACTTTCTGGCAAAGCACCGATTTTTGTTCCTTTTTTCGTATATTTATGATGCACGTAAGGACTATAAATAACAAATATATTGACCAAGTGTCGCTTGGTGGCTTGATGGTTTCTGAATTCGGAATTTTCGTGTCTCCCACTCCGATCGGCACTTAAACGAATAATTATTTAAATATATACCAAGTAGCTTATCACTTGCTCTTTTTGGCTGTCCGTTTTTCCACCCGTCTATTGGCGATTAACGACTACGTCTCCCTTCGATAACACTTCAATATGTACTTTACGTACAATGTCACTGATAATGAATGAATAATCACAACAAGAATCACTGAGAGTATCCCGTTTCAAATTTTTTTTTACACATATGATTCGTACATGTGTATTTCTTCGCGGGAAACTATCTTTCAGCTGTTGCTACGATTTTCAGATACTAATTTTCAACTGTCCAATTTCACTCGATGCCATTCACCAAAATCGATGTAATAAATTTCCGAAAATATTGCACTATATTTCTTTTTTAAAAAAAAATCGTTGATATTGTCGTAGTAATTTCTGAAGATTGATTTGTTTCGGATAACCCAACCACTGATATAGATACTATACAATGGTCGGACAGAATAGCTCTGTGTCGAAATACTCTGTATTCAGAATGAGTTATTTTTGAATGTGAAAAAAAAAACGGACTAAGCTAGCCTCCGCGAGATTGGAGCTGGGCGGCGGATCGGGCAAGTCTTTATTCTTAGCCCGCAACAACTGTTGACTGTTTTTACCACCCAAGAAAAATAGATTTCCTGTGTACCTTTTTCTGAGTTCTATACCGTACCGCACTCGTTCACCAACTGACTGAAAGAAATTGCCAAGTTTCAGCGTATACTCTGTTCCGAAGTCCTATATTATAGATAGATAGATAGATTTCGTGTAGCTTTTTGGTTAGCTTTTGGCTGTTTGTGCTTTCGAGATACGCGCATTGCTTATACACAATATACGCGGTCATATAGTAACAGCAATGTAAATTTTTCCGGGAGGGGTTGCCAGAGTGTAATATGTCCCGGTCTATATAGTGCATAGGCAATTAGTACGCACTCTCTGATTTCGACCGAGCGATAAGCGATAAGCCATCACTGAAGTATATATAGTCCAGGCAAATGGTCTGGTGCCGGAAAAGGCTTGAAGAAATAAAATGCTTTGGTAAAGGATGAAATTGTGGGTGATGGTGGTGGGGGATCGAAAGCATCGGAATGGAGGAAGGGGTGCAAAACATCTGTCCAAAGTGTTAGCCCAATTTATGTTACATTTAAGGTAAAAATGACATTCACCAATTTATTTATAATATTTTTTTTAACTTATTTACAATTTAATTTTTTTAATATTTTTCAATTATTTCCAAAAAAAATTCTTTTGTTTTTTATTTTAAAATATTTTTGACTTCCGAACAAGTCTAAAATTCAATTCCCAGATGAATTTTACGCTGGAGTTAGGCAAAATACCCATTTTTTAGTTGGAGAACCCCACAAACTTGTTACGTGACCGACTCGAGTTTTTTAAACCTTAGTAGTGGAGGAGCCCTCCTTTTTCGATCCAAAATCTTAATCATTACCAATGCTTTTTTCCAACAACATCTGTGTGCACTTTGCTTGACTTATTATTTATTTTGTGTGTGCGTGTGTGTGTGCGCGTGTGTGTGTGTCTTTAAACCCACAATAAATGCAGTCATTATTGTGGGTTTAAAAAGAAGACACTTCGTATCTTTCTTCATATCGTTTTCAGAAAATAATGACATCGGAGAAGGTTTCAAATATTCTTTCAAATCATGGATAGACTTTTTTGAAATACACATACGAGGTGTGGCAGAAAAGTAATGAGACTGATTTTTTATTTTGCAAAGTTTTTATTTGTTTCAAACTTCAATGTTATCGCCTTCAAAGTAGTTCCTTCGGGCAGCTACACACTGACAGAGACGTCGTTCTAAATATTGGTAACAACGCTGGAAGGCTTCAACCGGTATGGTCTTCAGCATGTCCGTTACACTCTTTTGGATGTTTTCTAAAGTCCCGAAATGATGTCCTTTAAGGACATTTTTCAGTTGAGGAAAAAGGAAAAAAAAATCACAAGGACTGGAGTGGGGTGAATAGTGTGGGGGGGGGGCTGGGGAACCACAGGAATGACTTTTATGGTCAAAAATTCTGTTATGGAGAGGGCAGTGTGTCATGGTGAAGCATCCATTTGTCTGCAATGTCTGGTCTCACGCGAATGAACCTTTTTCTGAACGTCCTTAATGTTAAACGACGGTCTGATCTCACAAAAGTGTTCACACGTTCGATGTTTTCGTCGGTTTTCGAAGTTGAAGGCCTCCCTGAACGGTGTTCATCTTTAACGTGTTCTCTTCCTTCCAAGAATGATTTGTGCCAGCGAAAAATTTGTGCTCCTTTGGTTGCTCTAAATTTCGCTGTTCCATTTTGCGTGACGCACAACCAAAACACAAATTCACTAATAGCAGTCACAAAAATCACGTAGCTAACGGAATGAGATAAAACTTGCATCGAGCTATAAGAGGGTACTGCGTTACCAGATCGCTTACAGTGTTGCCAGTCTCACTACTTTTCTGATACACCTCGTACGTTGGAAGAGAAGTAAAGGATTAATGGCAACATGTACTCTTGCAATTTCAATAGAGCTGGAGACTGCATCTGAAGAAAGTACTTTTTTGGCCCTTTGAGCTTCAAAGTGTTGTTCGTGGCTTCGCCATAAATGCCTCACCAACTCATCATACAAATTTTTCCTTAGCAAATAAGAATGTAAATATTGTGCGAGAACTTGGTTGTAAATAGTGTGTTAATATCCCATATTTCCTACTTTTCCTTCGTGTGGATGCAATTAAACCATCCTCAGAATCATCGACTGTAAGGGTCGGCTATACTCTATCATATCCTTTGATTATTCTACACTGCTCCCTTTTATCTTTCTCGTCCATTGTTTTATTGCACCCACAAAGCCTGTCCATTGTTCATAGCACCCCAATCCTTTCCTTAAACTATCCGCATCCAAATTATGTAATATTTTTTATGTGGCTCTCAAGAACCGAAGAACATTCATTGAAGGAGTCAGTTTGTTTTTCATTTTTGGCTTCCTCGTCACTAAAGTGTTGAAGACTATGCTAATTATATACATATATGATCATCGCTGTTCCCACGAACCATTCATTTGGCTTAAAAATGCAATTTTCACGAGATTTTTCTTCATTGGGGATGAAATAACTCCCGTCAATGTACAGTGATTAAAAGAAACGATACCGCAAACGACTTGTGACAAATTTGTCTTGATTTTGAATGTGTTTCGCGAGAAATGTGAAAACAAAGAAGTTGTGGCGCTTTGAAGATGATTATCCTATTTTGGGTGTCGTTTTAGGCGTGTAACTCTTTTATTATTGAAACCATGTGAAAGTAATGTAGGCACAAGGTGCTGCAAATTCAATTCTGTCATAATCAAATTTTTTGTGGATGCCACGGTTTCCAAGATATGGGGGTGTCCCACTTTTTCTTCTTTTCAACATGGCCTCCAGTGGATTGGGCTGTGATCCCAGAACTTGAACACAACCTAACTATTGAAATGGCCAAACATTGCAATAAAATTCTGTCTGCCAGCCTAAAATGCAAGGTGAACTTACCATTTGACTGGACTATATGTATACGTTTTAAAGATAGATTTCAGCGAGATCATTACAGAATGTTAAAATGCTTGCAAAAGTCCAGAAGGTGATTGAGAGAGAGAGAGTTTAGAATTGGTAGACCGGAATCTCGTGTTGGGAAATGATACTATGTTGTGTATATTTTTGACTGGTGTATCTAAATTTGTTTACTTAAATGAACGTCTGATGTGATTGAGGTCGGATAGATAAAAGTTTTTAAGTTTGGATATGTTTTCTAATAAGCGCTCGATGGGCTGCAATGTGGAAATCCCAGGCAACGTCATTAAAACACTTTAAAAATGTGATTTTCGAACGAATGAAATTGATAAGAATCTTAGGATGTTAGTGAAATTTAAGCTTTTCATAGCGATAACGGAGGGATTGACTTGGATGCCAGAGCTAGGTGAATAACTCCCAGAAGAACGTCTTCAGTGTGCCTTTTTTAGGATGACTGTGGGCTGTACTTTAAAATTGTTTATAGTCCTTTGCTTTGTCCAACCATCTTCAAGCAGATTCTATTGTTGCCGATTAAAGCATTATCCTGGTCGATGAGCATTCGATACTGAATACCTACCTACAGCTTAAGTGTGCTTGATATGAAGAAGTGGACGAAGGACTCATATTTTGGGCACATGTTTTGTTTAGTTTGAGATAATCTGAATTTAATTGGGCGAATAAGCACGAATCCTAATAAATATTCGACGTTGTTGAAAAAAATTTGGAGTTTTTTCGGAAGCGATGACAAGAGGAAATAGAAAATATTCCATGAGTAAAATTAGTTGTTTCGGTTTTTAAGTGGACGAGTAAGTTTCTGAACCATTCTTTGTTGTTGTTTAGTTTGGAACGAAGGATTACTTTTACATCTGAACAATTATGAATTGATCACCAAAACCAACGAGTTAAAAAAAAATTTAAAGGACAAAAGCTCGTCTACTTTACGAAAAATCTTGTTATTTTATGAAATACATTTAAATAAACTCAACAACAAGAAAAAATCGTACTTAGTTTGGTAAACAATTGCAGGAAATTTATGTTTTTAAGTTTATTTCTATTTACTTGGATATATATATATTGAAAATAGTTTGGAATTATGCGTGCAGTACAACTATCTCTTCTTGAATTGACCCTAAATGAAAGTTACAAATCACACCAGATATTATATAAATTATATGGCTTCTTTTTTTGACTGAAATTTAACGAATCTTACACTATTTTCTTTAATAATTGCACAGAGATTATTATGAAAAAAATTGGAATTACTAGAGGCTCTGTAAGAAGATACTGTCAAGTGAACATTTTTCAAGCTGATAAACAATAAAACCAGATGCATAAAACGAATAGTTTGTAGCGAGAAAATGGAAAATTTAGGTCACATACAATATACGAAAGTCATACCACCAGGGTACATTGGTTTTTGATGCACTATCGTACTTTAATATATTGTTTTCTTATTCTATTGGAAGAAAACTACTTTTAAATTCTCGAAAAGCTTCAAACGACCATGAAACTAAATTGGAAGTGTGGTTTCGGGGTGACGGATGGCATCCTCTTCAGGTGCTGTTATTTACCATCCGGCACCAGACAGCACGACCACGGTTAGGCTTGTTGATGGGTTAAGCTCGTTATATTTCAACTATTTTATTATTTGTATCCGCGAAGTATAACGACTGTCAATTGGTTCGTATATATGCCTACGTCGCTATTCTAAATTAGTCAGTTTATCATGTGCAATAATAGTGTTAGTGAGTTGCTAACCAAAAGCACACTAGAAGAGAAAGTTGTTGACTAGACTAGGAGGTTCTGATCCATGATAAACTGACTAATATAGACCATGAAACTGTTTTATAAAATAAATTTGTTTTAGGTCTCTAGAAAATATTTGTCTATTTTCTTTTTGTAAATTATCGGAGAAAATTTTAGGGAGAATATTTTAACGTATTTGTCTCAAAAAGAACCGCTTTGAGACCAAAATAGTGAATATGGTAAATTTTTTGGGTGTTGATTACAAGAAGATTATTTAAAAAGTTCCACAAAGTATATTTTGAACAATGAAAAATTGGATTTTACACTGTATTTTTGTAGTTTCCAGCGTGTTTTTGACTCTTCCTCTGAATGAGTATTACTTCCTTGATAAAAATGGAGTCTATGCTTGAGATCCTTCTGAATTATTTGACAAAGTCTTTAAAAGAAGTTTGAAATACACGCAATAGCGGTCAAAATACTTTAATTAATCACTGATTCAGATACATATGTAGATACAATACATAGAATAAAAGATGGTCAACGGTTAGGGGTGTTTTGGATTGATTCTGACGCCAGCTGAAAAGATTAGTAGCAAAGTTTTTATGACCAAAAATGAAATTGATTTTTTGGGTTTGAAGTTAAGGTACAATCTCTATATTTATCAAGCAATTAGAATAACTCAAAACATGAACCAAAAAATCCCCAAAAATTGAGAAATTGCTGCATTTTATATTTTTTCTGCATAAATTGAATGTTTTGCAGTAAATTCAGTGCTTCTTTTTAAAACCCAGCTACACAAAAATATCAAAACTAGTCGTTATAATTAAAACAGAGATTTTTAACTTGAATTTTGCTAAACTTTGCAATTTTTAGTAATTTTTCGTTGTATGTTAAGGTAGCAAATTCTCAATTCGACCCTTGTATTGACAATGCACTAAAGGGATGAGATTCCTTACTAAACCACTGAAAATTTAATAAAGCTACATTTTTAACCAGTCAATTTCATGGTGTTTTCTTCCCCAAATTAATCCTTTTTTATTCACGTCAATTTTAAACTGAAAATATACCAGGAACATTATTTCAGCTTCAATCGGCTATGCTCCATAGTCAAGCGTTCAAAAGAAAATGCTGAGCATGAAATTAAATTTAGCAGAATTGTGCTTCCGCTTTTATGATGTCAGGAACACTGAAAGGATTATCGTCAGACATTTAATATCCTTAATGAGAAAATTTTCGAATACTTCAATGTCATCAGACATGACGAGAAGATTGGATAAGACGGATTCTTGGGAGAGAAAAAATATCTACGCGGCGATAAGGTTTTAGCCGATTTCCATTTTTCTATGGAAAGTTGATTTCGGGAGCGGATATATAAATATAGCATTAATACGGATGTGAAAAAATCCTCCAGATAATTAATCTAATCTGAAGACGTCTAAATTACGTGTAAGTGACAATCTTCAAGATAAATATCTTTTCGTGAGAAACAGCGTTCCTCAAAAATAAAGTCACGTATTGAATGGCTTCTGGCAACATTACTGGGTGGTACAAGCACCACCTGTTTACACCGTCATCATCTTGCAAAGTGGTATCTTTTGTTTGCTTTCTCGCGAGCTGGTCTTGTCTAGGGAATCAATAAGTCGAGCAATTTATTAGTTTTTTTACCTGGGAGATGTAGAGTGCAACGATTGGGAGAAGTCAGTTACGCAAGTTTTAACTGTTCCAAGGCTAGATTTGGTAGCGGTGAGGGCTAAGGTGAGATACGAATATACGGACAAGTGCAGGACTTTACATTGATATGTCTACGTTATTGCTGATGAGCACAAAGTCAGGGACAATGGTTTTCATTGATGACTACCTGAACGAAATACAAAGTATCTTTTTTTTATATAATACGGAGTTAACCACACATCCCAGGCTAGATGACCAGCTTTGACTGCTGTGTCCCACTTTGTGCCGGTTTGTATCGAACATGCGGTTTCTTTGTAGTGTCTCAGTAAGTGTTCCTCAGTATCTTCAGGTCCAGATAAAATTGCTTTAAACCTGTAATCGTAAGAGTGAGTACCACGGCTTAAGGTGTACCGAGCAACAGCTAGTGAGTGTCTAGCACCTAGTCTAGATTTGCATGTAACGTAGCGAAATGCTTCGCCAAACGAATACTTGACGACAGACCATGAGTATTTCAGATTGAACTGGTTGAATCTTTCCTCGAAATTCAGTTCCGAACTGGATTTGGGTGGTTTTTTTAGTTATAAAGATTCTCTGGTTGATGTTGCAGACATGATTTTGAATCGATGTAGCATTTTATACGTGAAAAAACAACGACATGATTAGCATTCGTTTCTTGGAAGCGATCAGTCAAATTCCAAAAAAAAGCGAGTTGGACCAGGTCAGGTTTTGTTGAATATGTAATGTGCTTGTTTATGACCTGAAGATTAATGGTGGTTGACGAGGTAACTAGCAAAAGATACTAGATTAGAGTTTGTCATCTTTTCGTCTATTTTTCTACAGATTTTTTAAGAATGGAGAAAAATTATTTTGTATTTTGAAAAAGTTCTTTTTAAATACAGTGGATCAAAGTAAAATTCGGACACTTAGATATTTATTCTTTATGAGGCGATTAATAGTGTAAGGAAAGAACTTGAACAAAAGAGATTTTTTTTATAAAACTTTATTCATGGTTATACAGAATCGGTAAAAACAAAAGCAAAATTTATTCATATAAATTCTTTAAAAATTTTTTTTTTGAAAAATAGCGAAAACTGATCTCAAATTGAAATTTGGACAGCCAGAAGTTTTAGGAATTTTACTAGGTTTTAATATTTTGATGGCAGTCATTTACTTGTTCTAACAGCTTGTAATCTGCTTCGCATCGAGTAAATAAACTTTTCACTATAAGAAGGGTCAATCCTGTCCCATTCGTATGTCAACGTGTCCTTCAAATCTTTTGCATTAAATATTGTGTAGGTTTTGAATTTCTGTTCCAGATGTGCCCATAAATGTTCGACGACATTTAAGTCGGGAGTTTGTGGAGGTGGGTCAAGAACATGTGGGCAATTATAAAGAAACAACAGTCGAACATTGGCAGTTTAATTTTTAGGGTCGTTATCCTGATAAAAGCTGAAACAATCGGTTGTCTCACTGTTCCTAACATTTTGCTTCAGAATCTGTAGATATTTATGTTGGTCCATGATCCCGTCAATGAAATGCAGATTTCTTGGTCCAGCGGCTGGCAAAGGCCCCCAAACAATTACTGATCCACCCCATGTTTTACAGTTGGCCGTAAGTTGTTTTCTTTGTATTCTTCGTTTGGCCATCAGAGCAAAAGACGTTGAACTTACTTTCGTCCGTAAACAATACTGTCTTTCAAAACGAAAAATCTTTATTTTTGTGTAGGTTTGCGAATTTTAATCTTTTGGAACGGTTCTTCTTGATAATGACTGGTTTTTTTTCAGGTGACTCTACCATTCAAATTATTCTTCCTTAGTACGATTCTCACCGTTTCTGAACTGAAGAATTACATCGTTTTACAATTCTCCCAATTTGTCACACTGATAATCCATTTTTAAAATGATTCATAACGAGCCCTCGAGTTTCCAACGCTGTTTGACCAGATTGTCTTTCTATTTTTAAATTGAATTTCACAAAAATAAGTCAATTTGAACATTTCCTTTGAAAGTTCTAAACGTTAATCGAAATTAAGAGATCGTCAATGTCAAAATGACTACTATTTTTTGGGATCCCCCGCATTTCCTGAAAATACAATAACAGTATTACCAGCTATCCGAGTTTCAATTTGAGACCAGTTTCCGTTATTATTCAAATTTAATTTTTTAAAAGAACTTAATGAACGAATTTTGCTTTTGTTTTTACCGATTCTGTATTACCACGAATAAAGCGTAATAAAAAAAATTCTGTTTATTTAAATTTTTTCCTTACACCATTAATCGCCTCATGAAGAATAAATTTCTAAGTGACCGAGTTTCACTTTGATCCACTCTATGTATAACAAAATTAATTTGATATTAAATCAATAAAAGTGTTGGCTTCATATTAGGTTCACAGTAGATTTATGAACTTTTTTGGAATTATTCGATTTTTGCAAATCAACTAATGAAGTATAGTTCATTATCAACATTTGTTGTATGCTCTATTTAAAGCTCCTTTATTACTTTATCTGTATATTATATATTTTGAAATTTTATTATTTTCTAAAGTGTTCGTGTTTTTTGTGTCGGTACGTTTTCTACCAAGGTCCAAAAAAATTTTTTTATTCGGTAGTTAAAGATAATTGACTCAAATCTTGCAATTATTATGAAGAAATGGACTAGGACAGACGGTTTTAAAATTTTAAAATTATAATAATGCCAAAATGTGAAGAGATTGCATCTGAGAAACATACAAATAAGATTTAAAAGGGAAATATTACGAGAGAACCAGGTAAATTCAAAATTAAAATAGTAGCATCTAGACAGACTCAAAATCTTTGTGAGCTACTAAATTGATCACTAGTTGCTTTATCATTTGAAGTAACTATTCCAAAAGATATTAATTTGAAAGATACATCTGTGTCAATAGCATCTATCGAAGAGATAAAATCATCTTTCCTACAGCAAAGTCAAAAAAATCGCCCGAATGGATATTAACCAGCAGAGTTTCATTCAAAAAATAGTATGGTTTTTTACGCACCTTCTCCACTAAAATATTTCTTAGATATTGGTTGAAAAAGTAACTGCCGGACAATCGAAAAGATTCTATTTACAAAAATTAATAAAATGACTTTGCAGCATAAAAAGGATCTTCCCGAACCTGTTTGTTCAGTGGTGCTCTTTAAGATAATTTAAACAATTTATTATCGAACGCTTTTGAATACAAGAAGTAGATTTGAAGAGGATCAATCCAGATTAATTTATAGGATATTTTTTCTTGTATCTGAATAATTATCGAAATATCGATAACATCTGATTAGAGGGAGTCCTTCAATTCACACAAAATCAAAATAAGTTGCGTACATTGCATTTTTTCTTAAATTTAAATGTTTTTTGAATCAAAATCTGGTTTTTATTATATTTAAAGAATTTTTTTCTTTGCTCTGAAATTTTTTGTGAAGAAATAATTGTTGTTAATTTCATGAAAAATGTGATAAATTTGTTAAAGCTCATGAAAATGAAGAAACGTTTTTTTTTTCATTTTGTATATTAAATATTGTTTAAGGCACTTCAGTTTTTATTTTAATTATTTATTAGTTATTTTCATTTAAATTATTTTTATTTTTTTTACTTCACTTTATTTTATTTTATTCTATTTTCTCGCAATTTAAAAAAAAAATACAAAAAACTAGTTTGCGTTTCAATACAGTTTATTGGTTGGGTTCAAAAATTTCTTTCAGTCTTTTCCAATAATTAATCCCACATACATATTTGTTAATATCGTTGCAAATCGTTTTCCCTTCATTCGATGAATTGTTTTTTTTTTTAAGATCAGAAATAAATCTTTCAAGTTTCGTGAAGTTATATGTAATTATTTAGTATTTTCGAAAAAGGAGCAATAAACAATGACGATTAAATGGATTTTTCAAGTAGCGAAATTTTAAAATTAATATTACCATTTCCTTTCCAACAAATCATTAAATTTCTGGTCAAGGCAAAGCTTTCGTTCCAATTTAAATAAAAAGAATAATCTACGGTTAGATGCACACCATAATAAATTGCTTATCTAATTTAATAGACTCAAATCAATCAAGACAGGTAAGCAAAACAAATGTGTGCAGATGCTACTCCTTGATGTATTGCGAAAATTAGGGGAAACAAATATTTGTTCGTTGTCATGAGATAACTTTTTCTGTATAAAATTTTCATCACTTCGTTCTATTTACGTAAAGTTGTTGAAAACCCAAAAAATAAATATTCATGATGTTTCATAGAAATAAAATACATTTTATTTATTTTAGAATGGTAAATAATAATGATTGTCGTTAGTATTTTACGTGTTTAAATATCGCGATGATTTAAAGCCCCGGGCCTCTACGGCTGCGGGTTTGTATTTTGGTGACAACCACTCACCCTCCCAATCACTTTGGGAGTACAAATTAGCCTACTGAATGCCAGCTCAGTGACCTTACGGGTGGAAGCAAGGCCTATCTAAATCTCGGCCAATCTTTATGTGTGACCACCAGGCTAACCCGCTACTCCAGGTTAAGCCCCCAAATATGCTGAAGAAATTTTCCTACTCGGAAGTATGACGACTTCAAACCGGCCACGTCTTTGAGGACTCTACCCGCAATATGGGTAGTAAATTACAGCCAACACTTTCATACACCCCTAAAAGGGGATCTCACCGCACCCGCAGGGAGATCAAAAGGCCCCCTGGGCTCTAAATCCCGTCATGGTATGGTATATTTTTCCATTTTCTATACGTATAATTTTTTAACAAAAAAATCATCCTTGAGAGTTTTCTGAAGGGTTCTCCTTCGTGATTTTCAGGCTTTAGAGATCCCCGGCTGAGATAGGTATTGCTGAGTCTAGTGCGCAAAGTACATGCGGACACTCAAGCACTACGCCGTGGTAGGGCGGGCCCAGGCGGCGATATCTGCACCTGATGAGCTCCACTGCAGCTCGATCTTCTTCCAGGAGTAGTACGGTGGCCAGCGTGGTTGCTTATCCTTTTTCATTTGGTTTATCGTTATTTTCGGGAATTAGTCCGGTTAAATAAAGTAGTTTTTACTCTCACGAGTAAGGTTTCTTCGCGAATTTTTTTCGATATGCACACGAAGGTTTCTTGAATAGAATAACGTAGGAGGTATAGCCTCAGAACTTGGTATTAGGAATTTGGAAATTGTTTTATTTTCGAATTTGCATCTCTTGAAATCGGGTTTGTGACCTATGCTGGAGAACACACCCGCAATATCACGTGCTGAACTTAGCTGACCTGCTGGCAGCCATCGCACCTCTAGCTAAGAAGAGACCGAAACCGAATTAGTCTGCACGACTAAAGGGTTCGTTGCCTCGCCCCCAAGTCTGAATGTTTATGAAGTCTATGAGACGAAAGTCTTGTTGGCTTGAATTTTCGTCGCGATATCGTATCACACATTTCAGTACAGTATGGTTTGGTGAACTTGAGCCACTCTCAAACCTATTTTGGTTGTGGCCGACTTCAGATACTGGACCGATTATTAACATAAGGTACGCGAAGGCTGGGTAAATGATCATAATAGATAAAAGTGTTCCTCAATTATAAATTACTAGGAAAACGTACTATTTTCATAGATCCATTATCAAAGAGATTCCAACGCCTATAATTACAGCAATGCAGATCTAATTAAATTGTTTATCGATCCATCTATAACCATTCATCAAGATTATTTCTTTGGCAAAAATAGATGTTCCTTGAAAGTGTTTGGATACATTTCCTCTACATTATCGTCGTCATCGTTGCTGACATTGTCGCCTGAATATACATACTACTATATATGAGAAAATATTTACTGACACTTAATTACACACTCAGATCGATAATAATTGAATGAATGAAGCCACAAAAAAATCCTTAAATCAAATGACAATAAAACAAAGTAGGCAAGTGTGATTGATATCTTCATTAGGGCGACTTTTGTAAGGTCTTTTTGCGGATGATAATAAAACCAAAATTTGTCCACACTACAACATCGAAAGCACCTTTGCTACTTGAGGTTTTGGTGAAGCCATAAAAGGATGTCAGAGGAATCCAAGGATGAATTGTATTGTCTTGTGTGGAAGGAGGGTAAATAGAGATGGCGAGACGGATTAGGTATATAAAATTAACTGATTTTTTTTGCTTCATTTGCACAGGAGCTGTTAAGCTAAGTAGAGCGTTGATTTTTTAGATGAAACAAGGTTTAATAAAATTGGGATTATTTTTTCAGTCGATATATAATTACAAGAAATACCATTCGTCTGATTTTAATTCAAGTTTATTACATGTGAAAACATGGTTAATATTCATTTTCCATTCATAAGTGTGAAATGGAAGCATATTCAATAATCAAGTTTCGTAGAAACTTTGTCTTTAATGATAATTTATGCAAGGATTTCGGTAATATGACGAATTGCTTCAAGACCTTTGTGAAAATTGCTACTATATTCTTTCACTTCATTCCGCCCTGACACCCATGAATACCTTCCATGAACTAATGTGAAAAGGATACATGCTTGTCATCAAAGATGTGCACAAATTATGAAGATATTTCCATTTAATTCAAGAGATAGCAGTCGGTATCATATATATATGAATTTGGATAAGGATATTTGGTAAGTGTGATGACTATCAAATATCCTTATTCAAGTCTGTCTACATGATACCGATTGCTCATATATGAAAGCATCATCAAAACCTTATTTCGATTTTCGCCACGTGCTACGAATTCGATGAACATTCAAGCCGAAAAAAGGATATACGAAAGGACATGAATGAAAATCAGACTGGATCGAGTAAATCGACATTTTCGGGAAAGTTGATTTTATCTATGAGTTCACATTATGTGGAAACATCCGTTGAAAGGATGCCTTGATATGTTTCGATATTATTCCGTTTGAGTTGAATTTCAGGATTGAGTTGGGTATGCGAAAGGATTTGATTTTTTTTTGTGAGGAGGATTATTTTGTGATGTTGTTCTCTTTCTATCTCAATTGTTAGCTGTAATAAAAAGCCGAGGATGTTAACCTTTTTGTTAAAAGTGTGATAAAAGTACACATAGTTATCTTAAAATCTCGGCAAAATTACAAATGGATGAAAATTTAAATGTAGGTATTTGATAGAGTTAACTTAAGATAAAAACATCTTTACAATGTAAGTAATCAAAAAAACTAAAAATATTTGTTTTATTCAATGATTTTCTGGAAAACTACATACTTAGATTTTTTATCCTTAAGTTCACCGTTTCATCTACCGACATTTAAATTTTCTTTCATTTTATATTTTTGCGGCATCAAATATCGTAGTTTACTAGGCTGTAAGTGGAGGGTGAGTGTATCCTTGGTGAAAGTAATGAATGAAATTTGCTCAAATTATCAGAAACTCTAGGACAACTCTGATATGGAAGAATGATTTTTATAAAAAAAAAATGTTTTGTTGAACAACAAATTAAAGCCCCAGAAACGTTAGGTTAAATTAGCTGTGAGAGATGACTTTAGAAAAACATCTTCAAAAATTTTAAATCATGTTTTTCCTTATTTTCCCCGAACATAGCAATGTCTTGAGAGGATTCAATTGAAGGTTTGGAACAATGTGACAACATTCTGACTTGATTTCTTCACATACACTAGACATCAGACTTAAAACAGACATCTTACATGCTTGAAATGTGATGTAAAGTGCTAGCATGTTGCGTGGATGAGCCGTGACACGTGCGTAACAATTTCACATTCAAGGATTTTTTTCAGGATAATATAGCTTTGCAGTAAAATTCGGTGATGGTTCTCTTTAAGGAAATGATGAATGTGACTGCGTTAAAAAATTTAATTTTTCATCATTCATTTCTCTGGAAGGCTTTAATGAGGCAGGATTTCCGTGTAATGATGTTGGTCCTTTGCCGTAACAGGAGTCTTCCATATCGTAGGTTTGGTCCTCCTCATGATGGGATAAACTATAATGTCTAAACGACCCCATGATGTGGAAATAGACAAGTTTAAAAAAATACCAGAAATATTAAGTGAAAAATGGACGGCACCCTTGAAAATAATAGGCATTACCTGAAGTGTCGCTAGACAGGCACAATCCAGGAGGTCTTTAAAGAACCAAGAAGGATAGGCACTGTATTAAACTCGTTGAAAAGATGTAACAAGACTTTATTTTCTGTAAATCTCCATACTCTATTAATACAAATTCTTAATGCTGACACATGTATATGGTCAAAAACGTTTGACCTAATTAATAATATACAATGTAAAAATTGTTTCCCTCAACGAAAAGTTCATGGTTTTATCGATGCAAGAACTAATCACTACGTGTAAATTTCTGACATGACTTAAGCAATCAAAAGGAAGCAATATCTACATTAATGCAGCAGTGCATTGACCGCTACAACAAGTTGCTGAACGTGTGTTGTGTTCACTTATGAGTGTCTCAACTACAAATGTTACATAATGATTAGTTTACGATGTCGCGAGGAAATTTTACGAGGTGATAGGCAATATTTGCCCATTCATGACGCGATGTATTTATTTGGTAATAAATACATCACTTTAATGTTTAAAGGATGGGTTTCTTGTTGAATTGTAGGCAATGTATTTATTTTTATGATAAATATGTCACTTTATTGCTTGAAATATGGTTAGATAATTGTTTGGATATATCACAAGGCTGTTTAGTTTTGCTTATAATTAACGCTCAATTTAAAAAAAGTTATTTGACTATCGTCAAAGCTTTTCATACCGTAATCCGTCCCTCTGTTGACTAATTAAATGAATGTCCTGATTTTCATATTTAAAATGGAATTATCGATGTCATAGTCGACAATCACAATGACATCAATTGATTAGATGTGATGTTTAACGCATATCTGCAACCAAACAATGTCGATTATTCAGTTCTCAAAGACAAGCCCAAAAGACGGTCTTAAAAATTATATTAGCTGCCAACTAATGACAAAAATCATATATTTTCCATTTGACGCATTTCATAGTGTATGCTTCGTCTATGATGTTACGTAAAACTGATTAGTACCTGAAAGAATGCCTATTGTACCTCGATTGGAGGTTGTATTTATTTTTGGGCCGGGATTAATGGATTAAAAGGTTTTTTAAATTGTTGACGTGAAGAAGTTAAGATTTGGGTAACTCATTCACGTGTGGATTGTTTGTTTGTTTGATAAAGAAATCAGAAGTGAATAGTGTTATCAAACGTGACTGTATCGTCTTATTATGATATCTAAAAAAACATTTGAACTTTGTACACTATCAGATGTAGACAAATGTTATCTCAGTTTATTAGTATGCTCTTAATTGGGTTGGTTACTTAGAAACTACTATTAAATATAATTTGTTAGATAAACAAGGATATAAGCTCGATACAAGCTTCAGTAATATTTTAGATCAAGCAAATCCGAATCGAGTTTTTAAATAAACCAATATTTGAATAAAATTTTATCCTTCGCTGAAAACTTCTCAAATTTTCAGAATTTTGAGATATTTATTTACTTTATATTGGAATCATATTCTGAAAAATTTATAGAAATAACACAACAGGATATTAAGTTCATCTTGAAATTTAAACTACCAAAAACGAACTAAAACTAAATATCACAAAAAAGTTCTAGAAAATACAATGCAAAAATAATGAAAATGATTGATCATAATGTCTTTACCATAAATTAAGTGTTTAAATCCAATTGTATCTACTAATTGGCAATTAAAATATGACAGCAAAATTTTTCTGGAAATAAGGAATACTAATATAATTATTTAGTGAAAATCCCATCAAAATAATTTATGTGAAATAATTCCATTAGAAGTATTCCTAGCAAGAATAGTTTTCCGATAATTTTCTTGTCTTGTATATGTTTTATATGATGTTTGCGATTCTATTTAATAAAATATATTTTTTGACAAAATCCATGTGTATTGATTTTCAAGTTGAAAATTTTTGAGAAGTTTTTTAAAACCTGTTCATTTGAACAAACTATTAATGAAAAAAGATGTTTTGAGAGCAATCTTAACCATATTTTTTATGCATGTGTGAAACAACACACTCAATTTTTTTATCTCCAAACAATTTTTTTATAGACTTTTTGACATATTATTTAAAAATCGATTTGTTTTTTATTTTTCCCCGATATTGAATTTGAGAAACAAATGCAAGTAAGCAAAACAAACATTTATTTCTGAAGATAAAAATCGATGGGGCAAATGGACAGTTTGGTATTCTTAAATTGTTTGAAATTTACTTGCAAATAGCATCAGAATGGGATTTTGTTTTGAAAAATAAAAAAAAATATTAAAAAAAACTAACTAATTAGGCTGACACAATTTTTCTTACAATGACAAAAAATAAAAAGCTCCATGACGAATTTATCATAAATTAAGTATCTAAATCCAATTGCCTTAATTGCCAATTGAAAGATGACTGGAAAAAACTTTCTGAAATTAAGAAAATAATTACGAAGCAAGTAGTAAAAAAGCTTTCAAGTAAACATTCCATCAAAATTATAATAAAATAATTTCTAGAGACAATAATTTTTCGGTAATTCTCTCGTCTTGTATCTATTATATATTATGTTTTCAATTTTATCCTAACGAAAGATATTTATTAACAAATCCTTTGCATAATGGTCTTCAATTTAAAAAAATTCCGAAACATTTTTCAAATCATGTATAGAAAAAAAAAATTTGAACTCAATCTCAACGATATTTTCTATCCACGTGTGGAAAAATACACTCAATTATTTATTTATTAGACAATTTTATAGATTTCTTTAATATACTATTTGGAAATTGAATTGAAGAAGTAGGAAATTCTCTTCGATTTTATTTTTAAAAAACAAATGTACATTGCAGACCTCGTCAATCAAGTTGCAGGCAAAATAATTGTTTGTTTTTGAAAATAAAAGTTAACGGGAAAAAATGGACATGAATATTCTCATTTTTTTTTAAATTTTTCTGCAAAAAAATTCTGAACAAATTTTTGATAATTATGTTATATATCAAGTGAAATTTTCTATGTATTTGCTGAACAAGACGGTCAATTATTTATTTATGAGGCAATTTTTTAGACATCTTTCATATATTATTTAAACATTGAATTGTTTCCAATTTTTTCTGATTTTTATTTTGGAGAGCAAATGTACATTGCAGAATTTGTGTACGAAGTTGCAAGCAAAATAAACATTTATTTTTAGGAAAATAAAAATCAACAAAATAAGAAAAAGTTTGATGTTCTGTAAATTTTTGAAATTTCTTCGCAAAAAGATTTTGAATTGAATTTTAATGATTTGGGGAAAAATTTGTCGAATAATAGGATTCGAGAAAACTTTTTGAAAAACTTTGCGAAAAAGAAAACAAAATTGTTATGATATTTTTCCATGGGGTTGGTTGTTAAATTTCGTGAAAATTTATGTTGTAATTTTTGAAAATAATATTATTAAAAAGTCTGAATTTTCCACATGACTAGCAAACCATGATAATTTTATTCATCAGTGTTAACAGTTCAGCACATAAAAGGTTTGTTGATGTGTTCTGTATTGAAAATGAGCTTACATTCATTTCGAGAATATAATGAATAACAGATGCAACTTGTTTTCATTAAAATTTTCATAACAATTCGTATAAAAAAAAAATTTAAGATAATGAATATAAACAATTTTTACAATATAGTCTCTCCTTAGTTTAACTTTGATACAATCATAGCTAAAGGAAGGGTAGCAAATTGTTTTTCTTAGAATTGTCAACTTTTTTTTGAACTATTCATACGTGTTGAATTTTTTTTTTGAATGCTAAGTTTTAATTTGAAATCATTGCAGTTGGAAAATCTTTTCTAGACAACGTCAATTCAATACTTTTAATATTTATTCAAATGATAAAAATATTTAACTTACCGGCACGTAGCGAAATCAAGCAAGATTTCATGGCAGCAAACTGTTTTTCAATCATCAAATTACCCATTTTGTCGCAAAAATAAAATTACCCAACTTAAACACCTTCTCAAAACAAGCCAACAATAGCAACGATCGATAAATTATCAATAATTTTTATAAATGGCAGTTGTCTGCTTTTCTATTTATACGAGTTGCAAAAAGTGTTGCAGTCGCGTGCAAATTTAAATTATTATTTTTTGGTCTTGAAGTAGGGATCATCTAAGAAATCCACCTAGAAACAATTCAAGGTGACGCAAAGATCTTTGAAAATAATTATGATATTATTACTAATTAAAATCACAAGTGTGACGCGATTGTTTTTTTTCACCTTCCGCGTGTGATGATTTTAATCATTTCATAGAAATTTGTTCTCGGTGGTTTCTTTCTTTACTGTAATTTTATATTTGGCATGTTTAATAATTTATTGTAGGATGATATGTGATTAATATGTTGAACATGTGTGTCTTTTGATTTATTCAGTTTTTTATTGCAGATTGATAAAATCACAGGGGTCAATAATGCGGACATAAAAATATCAGGTGTGGACAAGTGCACGAGATTGTCTTAGATCTTCCTCGTCCAAGCCAAACTCACATGTTCACTGATCTAATGATGGTGCTAAACATCCCTTATTAACATGCAAAATCAAGACTTTTTTTTTAAATCCAAGTCAATATTGAAGCAACCAGTTGACGTCTGATCTCTCTGGAAGAAACCAAATATGGTACCGTCATATTTCCACCCATTACACCTTCGATTCATTAACGAATCGCCGCCAAATCGCAGCAAATTGCAAATCATTTGAAACGAACATTGCGCCAAACCTCAGCGAAATAGATACAGCAGCATTCTAGCGCTTCAAGCGAAAATATCAGAAAAAACTAGATACTAGTTACATATCTGTCTGGTGTTTGCAGATCTAATCAAACTTTCGAGCAGCTTCTTTGCCGTGTCTGTCTGTTCTGCTATTTGCTTGAACCCACCGCCGAACAGATACTCGAAACGTGTGGTAATTGTTTGCTTTTCGGCAAATTGTTTGGCTGCCTGTTATCAGGGAGAATAATTGCAGCGAGTTATCACTCGGGAATGTATCTATTGTGTGTGTTTTTCTCACATCGGACCAACCACTTCATCCCACATTCAAATGCTTTTAGCGCTCGGAAAATGGTGAAATTGTTATTGAAAGCCCACATCAATTCTAATTCTACCAGCAAACAATGATATTTTGGAGAGGTAGACTGAAGGTCACTTGCCTAATGAAAATATCTGTGCCAATAAAAGGATTACAGATTCAACGAAAGGTTCAAACGAACGTTTTGTTCGTAATGAAAATAGCAATTACAATTGTGATAGTCAATTGAAGTGAATATTATTCAATTTAAATAGAAATAAAAAATTGTTTTCCTAAGATATTTCGCAAAGTATCTTCCACCCATCCTAGAATAAAGTAGGGTCAAGACAGAGACTCCATTCAAATAGATGACTTCTAGGATGGGTGGAAGAAACTTTGTTGAATTAAATTTATCTACATTACGAATGGATAACCATTCTACTAGGCAAAATAATTTAGCATAGAATTTAGTGAAGCAGCTTGCCTTAGGTAAATTCTGCAGTAAACATCCTGGATGTTACCTACGGAAAATTAAATATGCAAATGTCTCTGACAATTTAAATAAAACATGGGATTTTTTTCACCTTTCTGTACTTCAAGTTGCATTTCAAAACAGAGATAAATTCAATGATATTGTTTTGAAATGCCAAGGATAAGTCGTTATTGATAATAATTTGCCAGTCGGGATCGTGAAAATATTTATCCAGCAATGATGTGCTTTTTATGTAAGTTTTCCATTTTCTTAAATTGATTTATCATATATGGAACATAACTACTCTGTTATCTTAAATGATAAAAAAAAAACGATCAGGACAAAGAATAATGTCTCACCATCTTTAAAGAAGTCAAATTAAAATAAATAAATAACTCAAAAAAGTTGAAATTCTTTGTATTGTAATTTGATAGTCATAGTGAAAAGTGTCCTAAAAAGTGGGAGACAGCAGACTGTTGACTTATGACGAAGAAGAAACACCAGTGGCGGCTCTATCTTTGGTGCTAGTGAGGCTCAGCCCCACCACTTATTGATGAGCCTTTATTAGTGCAAATGAAATAAACTATCATTATAGGTTTCAATATAGTTTTCATAATTTCATTTCATTTCAAAATATAATGTAGCATTTTTTTTGCAGTTGTAGTTTACTTTCACATAGTCTCCTTGCCACGCACTGTCGAACAATTTGTTTTTCTCTTCGACTCGCTTCGTTGTTCCTGCACCGAGTAAAAGCTGAGAGTAAAATTCAAACTTATTTTCTCTTTGACAATTTTCCACCTTTACTATGAGGAAGGGGCTACATGGATTTTGTCCCGAAAAAGAGTATTTCGATTTGAATGACTGCGTGAATTCTATGCTGAAGCGGCGGGAGTGTGCGTGTTTGAAATAACATGTGTATACATCGTGGTCGGGCTAATCATATGCAGCCCGTTCAGTGCTTCGACAACGTTTAGTCTTGGCATGTTCGGGATAATACTTTTGAGCAGACATGAGCAAAAATTTTTTTACGACGGACCGAAGGGGGTGAAGGTGATCACTGTTAATGCAAAAGTAGTCTCATCAGTGTAGTGCATGGTATTAGTACTTAGTGTGCCTTCGTAGTGTTTGTAGTTTTTGGTATTTTTTTAAAGTTTTGTAGTGCTTAAGTTTGTTTCAGAAAAGGGTTCTTCAGGTTATGGTTTTTATGATTTTGATTAAATAAATAATTAACAAGATTTTCCTTGCATGTGTTAAAACTTGCTAGAAGTTTGAAGTTCAATTTTAGTAAAAAAAATCGGTATTTTCAAAATATGAATTTGGTAGAAAATTTAATTTCCAACCGTTTTGCTCGCGTTCTTTTGAAGAAAAACTTGAAATTAAGCGCTTGTGATCTCATCAGCCCTCTAGTTTTAAATTAAACAGCAGCTGCCACAAGAGGCAACTTCGAAACTTTTCTACTGATTGGTTCAGTAAGAAACCTTGGCTCTCCGCCTGTGAGGTTAGAAATTCCCTATTTTGTTTTTATTGTCTTTTGTTTAGAGGCGAAGCAACTTGGACAAGCAATGGTTTTCGTGACATGAAACATTTTTCCGAGAGAATTCAAAAAAACATGAAACAAATTTACGCCACTTGCAGAATGCATTAAATTTCCAAACATTTGGTAAAATCAATATTATGTCGCAACTCGATAATGCTCATGCAGCTTCCAATACTCTTCACAACGAAGCTGTGAAAAAAAATCAACATGTTCTAAGTAGATTAATAGACTTTTGGGGAAATCGATCACTTAAAATCGGTTAACGCTCCACATGTGGTACCTCTTGGGTGGAGTGGAAACTCACATAAGAACTTATATTGGTGATAGAAGAATTCGTACCAGTAGCCCCACCATACTTAACTCCCACGAGTCGCCACTGAGAAACACTAAGGAAGATAGCAGTCTCAACCCATCTCATCAGGTCAAATATTTAGGTCCAATTCTGGACTCTAAACTCGCATGGAAAGCGAACAAAGCAGAAAGAGCACGCAAAGCTGCATGCATAATCTACTGCTGCAAAACAGCTATTGGGAAAAGGTGGGGATTGAAACCCAAAGTTGTATCATGGTTCTATACGGCGATAGTGGAACCATTCCATCTGTATGGCGCAGTAATTTGGTGGCCTGCTATGGCGAAATCATCAAATGTAAACCTGCTAAACAAGGTCAGAAGGATTGCAGCTACTGCAATCACCGGGGTTCTACAGACTATCCCGACAAGAGCATTATTTATGCTATTAAATTGGCTTCCGACAAAGCTACTTACGAGACAGCAGGCCAAGTGCACTGCTGTTCAATTGAAAGCTGTACAAGTTCTGGCATGAGGAGAACATTAGTCACTCCACAATACTACGGAGAGATGGACCAACGTCAAGGAAAGTGGAACTTGCTTCTCCGATTCGCTGTTTTCACCATGGTTTCAGGTCAGTCATCCCGAGTAAGGAGGACTGGACCACAGAAAGAGTTGGGATACGGGAAGAGTTGGCTGTGGCGTTTTCTCAGAACAGCTAGGCCTAAAAGTATCCTTCCGATTACCAAACCAGTGCAGCGTCTTTTAGGCAGAGGTCATTGCGATTGATAAGGCAGTAGACTGGCTGAGAAGTCAGAAAATTTCCATAAGAAATTTAAACATCTTTTCAGACAGTCAAGCTGCTATCCAATCACTTTCCAGCGTGCATACCTCATCTAAAATTGCAATGGAATGCCGCTCACAACTGAACATGATGTCTGTTCACTGTGAAGTAGTTCTCTGCTGAGTACCGGGGCATAGTGATATGCCTGGAAACTGCGAAGCAGATGCCCTAGCGAGGGCTGGCACCGAGCTTCAGGAGTATACAATTACCCCCAAAGTCGGCCAACCTCCAGCCTCCATAAAGCTAGGATTCAAGCAGTACCACGTGGAGGCTGCGAATAGGGCCTGGCTGCTCGAAGAAACCTGTAGCACAACCAGGTAAACTTGGCACGCACTGTGCTCCAAACGCACCAAGCGGCTCCTCGTTTCCATACTGACAGGACACTGTCTGATCGGCAGACAGGCTGGAAGATTGCGTGTCCCTTTCAATGATTTCTGCCGAAGTTGCAGATCAGAGGAAGAGGAAGAAACAATCAAACACTTTCTGTGTGAATGCCCACCACTGTCCAGGAAGCGCATGCAAACCTTAGGCACGCCCTTCCTGGACAACTCACGGAAGTAGCTGATTTAGACATTGGTTGCATAGCCGGCTTCATACGAGAATCTGGATGGATCTCGTCATCTCGTAGGTTCTAGTGCCGCCCTTATCTTCTGTGGTACCATAATGGACCTATCGAGGCCTAAGGGATTTGGATATAAGGGGCTGCCACTACAACCAACCAACCAACCAAGATAGCACGCTCCATATAAAAATTTGCCAAATATATATATATATATATATATATATATATATATATATATATATATATATTTAAATTCAACAATTTATTTTATTCAAATTCGACACCTAGCAAGTATATAACAATACAAGTAAATCGTGTATTACCGTGGTCTAATTTCAACTCAACGAATTATCCAAAAACCAATAGTATCTATGATCTTTTTAAGAATGGATTCATGCAGTTTTCTTTATTCATTCATTAATTCATTGAATCATGCGTTCAACGTTTAAAGAATAACAAGGATAAGTATAATACACATTGGTATGAATGTTGTAGGACTAGAACAAATATTTACTATTATTATGAACGGCACCACCGACTGCGCGAATCCTAGTTTTCGTCAAATACCCACGACTCGAACCGGAGAACATCCTCAGGGCAAGGGGTGACATGACTAAATGACGCGCGCAAATTAATTTATGTGATTATTAAAGTGCACAAATGCATTTAAAATTCAGTAGAACCTTATTAAAGGTTCGAAATACTGATAATAATTGAAATTTACGTAAAAAATAATAATTTTTAATATGAAAAATTGCCATTTATTTGAAATGGCTTTACTGTCGCAAAATGAATAGCCATTTCTATTCTTTTGAATCAATTAGGTTTTCCTTGCTACAAAACTTTATCATAAATCCAAAGAACAACTACTTTAAAAAAATCACTCAAGCCTACTAAATTTTTTTAACCGTATGTACTACATGAAACCGAAGACAAAA
This sequence comes from Oxycera nigricornis, assembly GCA_963942545.1. NCBI lineage: Eukaryota > Metazoa > Arthropoda > Insecta > Diptera > Stratiomyidae > Oxycera > Oxycera nigricornis. The sequence goes on from OZ012661.1 coordinate 9,263,188, forward strand.
TTCTTATAAGCAATGCGATTTTTCCTGCAGTTATTTTATATTAAAAGTTTTGGAAATGAAGGGTAATTAGTAGCAATTACTTAAGTCCATTCGACACCTACCAAGTATATAACAATACAAGCCAGTCGTACAGGTCTAATTTCCATGGTATATAGACGAATAGGTAGTCTCTTCCGAAGCTGCGGTGACGTCATGTGTTCAGACAATCATGACATTATGCCCAGTAGGAATTTCAGTAACACTTTGCGGCATAGAAGATGTGATTTTCCTGCTGGGTGGAGTGACACGAATTGGAAGAAAGAGATAAATAATGTGCCTTTTGAATATTCCATAGAGAATATTTGTTTGTTTCTTAAGCTATAATATTGATTACAGTAAAAATTCGTTTTTGTTACCTGACAATTTGCTAAATTTTAATATGTGGCGTTTTTGCAACGCCAGATTCAAATGTGACATTTCGTTATATTGTGGCATGCCATACGCACCGTCTCCGATTTTTTACTTTGGTAGCCCTAATTTCAGTGAATACGTGACGCAATGTGAGTCAGATGTGCGAGCGAAATAGGATGACGATTTTCTAGTGGGGTTACCTTCGTTAGTCTTTATACCATGCCTAATTTCAACTCAACGAATTATCTCATAACCCATCCCATAATATAATCTCTATGATCTTCTTTTTTATTAATGGATTCATGCACTTTTCTTTATTCATTCATTCATTCATTCATTCATTCATCGACTCATGCATTCAACATTTAAAGAATAACTTAAAATGTAACTCCTTAAAAACTAGCCTGAATGGATACGGATAAATATAATACACAATGGTAGAATCGTTGTAGGACTAGAACAAATATTTACTATTATTCTAGTACAAACGGCACCACTAATGCTAATTTTCGTCAAGTATCCAGGACACGAACCGCACTACATCCTTACACGATTGCGCTCGGGGCTTCGTGACATGTCATAAAAGACGCGCGCAAATTAAGTTCATTTTTTCGCGGTAATTTGATGTGGTTCTGTGTTTACGGATGGAAACCATTGATTTCATAACAAATTAAATGTGTTAGATTCATTTCGGGCGAATATGGTGTTCCGATTGTGTTCGATTTCGGATGTGCTTGATGAGTGGGACAATTGCAATCAGCAAATGTGTCATGGTACAGAAGAAGTAGCTTTCGGGATGCGGTAAGTACGCATTTTTTCGTCACGAACATGGACACATTGTGTTGCTGAATTTGTTTATTTATCATAAAGAGGATTTGTTATAATGATGACTCATGCAATGAATACAGTACATAATGAAAGTATCTCTTCATCAACTATGTAGTGCACATATGTACATAGTGTATAAAAACTAATTGAAAACTTGAAAATAATTTTGGCGTTTTTGCGTTGATATTTACCCCAAAAAAATATCATAATGCGAAAAGGAGGATTTTTGTGTGTGTATGATAATCTTTTCTTGATCCTGTTTTTATATTTTTATTGCAGTTTCAAACTTTCAGGCTAGATTGAAACATTTCAAAAACTGTTTAATTTTATGTATAAAAAAGTTACTTTCTCTGTCTACATGTATATATATATATATAATTATATATATATATATATATATATATATATATATATATATATATATACAGTACTGTGCAAAACTTAAGCAACTCACTACATGTCGGAATGAAAGGGAAAATTGCAATCAAAATATAAAGATTTTTTTGTTTTTTTTGTTTTTAATTTACAAGTTAGCATGTTGCTTAAAGCTCTGCAATAAAAAAGTACATCAATATTTTAACTGTTCTTTAAAAAAAGCCAAAACAAAATACACCAACAAAAAGGCTGTACAAAATCTAAGCAACTTTCAAAACGCAGCTACGATTCCCAGTCAGAACAAAAGAACGGGGATTTCCCGATGTTTCTATTTTTTCTGTCAATTAGATCAGTAAAGATCGTCTTCTCTTTGGATTTAGTTGTGTCTTAAAAAAAAAAATTGAAAATGCAGCGTAATCAATACGATAATAGATTTAAATCAAACGTAATTTCGCTATATTATCCCGGAAAAACGCAACTAGAGATTGCCAAATCGTTAAATATAAACAAACCTTTAATTGCAAAATGAATTACGAAATATAAAAACACGGGTAGTGAGAAAAGTGTAAATTTTGGTGGAAGGCCACGTAAAACTACCATTAGAGATGACTTACAAATTAAAAGATTGATAAAAATAAAACCGTTTATCTCGTGAAAAGAAGTTGTGAAAGAGCTAGGCTTAAATGTCAACTCAAGCACTGTTCGCAGACGGGCAATTGAATTCAATCTAAAAAGCTACACAGCTTTAAAAAACCATTGCTCACAAAAAGACATGGAAGGAAAAGGTAGACTGCTCGAACAACACTTTAAAACATTATTACTGTTTATATCGTTTTATATATCATTTAGGCTTGAGTTTGCTAAAAACCATCTTGACTAGTCAGTTGCTAAATGGAAGAGCGTTTTATTTAGCAACGAATCCAAGTTCAATCTCTTCAATTCTGATGGCTTATCCTCTGTGAGGCGTGAGAAGGGACAACAACTGAATCCACACTTCTGTAGGAAAACGGTGAAACATGGCGGAGGAAGCGTCATGGTCTGGACATGTTTCTCAGCATTAGGTCTTGGTCCCTTCCATAGAATAACAGAAATTATGGACGGATTCATGTATAAGGACATCTTAGAATCTAGAATGTTACCTTATGCAGAGTGTAATATGCCACTTCGATGGATGTTTCAACATGATAATGACCCGAAACACACTTCGAAGTTGGTTAAAGAGTGGCTTAGCTCTGAAAGTATTCAAGTTCTTGATTGGCCGGCACAATCGCCCGACTTGAATCCTATAGAAAACTTGTTCGGTATATTGAAACGGCGTATGAGAACAGTACAGTTTGCAAACAAGGACAAATTGTTTACAAACCTAAAATCCGAATGGGAAAAAATTGACATATTAGTTTTAAATAATTTAGTTGAATCAATGCCTCGCAGATATGCCGCTGTTATAAAAAATAACGGCTATTACACGAAATGTTAATAAAAGTTGCTTAGATTTTGCACAGCCTTTTTGTTGGTGTATTTTTTTTTAAAGAACTGTTAAAATACTGATGTACTTTTTTTATTGCAGAGCTTTAAGCAACATGCTAACGTGTAAATTAAAAACAAAAAAGGAAAAAAAACTTTATATTTTGATTGCGATTTTCACTTTCATTCCGACATGTATATATATTTAAGGAACTAAGATTATCTTCGTCGGCTCCGCTGCGTGCGGCAGCAGCTGGAACCATACTGCGTGACGTAGAAGGTACTTGCAATAGCAAATCATCGCAATCATGGAAACATCAAGGGTTTTCTTAGAGACATAAAACTCTACCCTCAGCAGCGATAGCTGCATCGATACGCACTGTACGAGCTCGTGTTGGATGAAGATTGTTCAACAGAGTATACGTGGACATGTATCTTTCCATCGTATTGCGTATGAGCTGCTCAGATGGACAATTATGATCACCATAAACAAGACGAAGTGAAGTTTGGTGCTCAGAACGGGAAACACATTTTTACTATTTTGAAATGCCGTTCGGTTGTTAGTCATTGCATAATAATTTGCCAAAGTAAATTGATCATAATGTCAAATTGACAATGAAATTTAACAGCTTCAATGACAGATATCCTTTTTGGCAATTCTCTTCCTGTAAGAAAAAAAAAACCTCTACTAATTATTGTCAATTTCGTATATTTATATGATTTTTGAACTTCAGGAAATTTAGAAATTTTTACATTGTTGGAGTAAATCACGTCAGCTTTGAGAAAACAATCTGAGTTGAAGTTTTAAACGGGATGAGGAGAAAGAAAAGTCCAAAAGGAAACAAATGAAGATTTTTGACTTGTAGAAAAAATCTTTTTTTTTACATGCTATTGCATTTAGTAAATATTTTCATCAATTTACTGATAGACTGTTTGTAATTTCTGATAATTTTATTACTTAAAATTGTAATAAATCCAATGAGAGTTTTTGAAAACTTGTATGTAAATCGCTTTAATTAAAAGCAAACTTACAGTGGCCATCAACAAAGAGAGTGTTTTTTTGCCGAAGAGCTTGAAAAATGTCTTCAACAGTTTTGAACACTTTATTGTGAACAAAGAAAATATTTCAATATTTCACGATCAGGTTAGGAGATCTTCGAAAATGTGGTCTAAGTGCGGTCCTTGAGGCCCACACGACTAACTTCTCAGTGGGGTGAATAAAAAGCTATAATTTGCTTTTATTAATAATTACTGTTATTAAACATTATTATTCTAAATTAATATAATTACTTTTATTATTTTTATCAATTTTTTATCTAACCATAAAAGCTTTGGTAGAGGAAGACGTCTCCACCACCTGCTCATCCTCTACCAAAGCCTCGGCAACCTCGTCCTCTTCGTCCTCGTCATCCTTCTTGTCTTCCACTTCGTCCTCAACCTCGTTCCTCATTTCGGCTTCGGAATCCACAACTTTTATTGAGGGTATTTAATTATTATTTACAATAATCATTCGTTATTAAGAATGTTTGACCGTTACTGAATAATTATAATTGACTTTATATATACAATATCAGATTATAACTAATATTATTTGATTGTTATTGACAATATTAAATTATTTATACCAATATCCAATTTTTAACTGCATTAGCGTCTCTACTCCCATTCACCCAAACCTGATAATATAAGTTTGGAATTTTATAAATTAATCTTTTTTTTAATAACATTTTTTACAAATTTGATCACAATTTTGCTAAAGCGCACAATGATAACAACATCACTATGAAGGTATTTGGTATCTGCATGAATTAATAGTGCGTATCAACAGTTTAAAAATAAGCAATTTTTAGTCGTTTTTTCAGTTTTTTCATCCTAAATAAAAAACGGCCCGTACATACGCGATTTAATTCTTTTCAAAGATATTTCAATGAAAAAATCAATGCGGTAAGATTGATTTCAGTAATTAAAATAAAGATTGCTTTATGCCACATCCAATGCTCCATAATATCCATAATAAATCACATTGAATTCAATACACCTCACTCCAACAGTTCCATTGATATTGATTGCATTCATAATCAAAGTCTGGATTGAAAATCGTTATCTAAATATTTCCTTTTACTACTTTCCCAATAAATTATCAAACAAAATCAATTATCCACTAACCTCGTTATTCAAGTTTCAAATTACGCAATCGTATTGCTTATCTGCAACACCACAGATTATTAGCGCGCGAAAAGATAAAGATTAACTCGCTGCGGTTCTATGCAGTATTTTTCCATTTTATCTGGTCATATCTTTTATATAGGCAGGAATTAAATATGTAATTAAGATTTTTTTCACGGCAACAATTATTGCCAAGTATGTATGTATTTCTGCAATAATCCTACAATATTTACGTTTAATCTGTATCTACATATCTATCTCCATTACTTATATCAAAATCGTCTGCGACGTTCAATGGAAACAAAAGATACTTTGCCAACATCTTATCTATTTGCTCAAATCAAAAGATTACGGATAAGAATAAATCTATTGACACTTGAATACCTGCAAATAATCTGTTAAAATACAATTTTATACAATTTGATAGGCGTCAAGAGAAATTGAACAGTTTGAGGTAGCCATGCTCAAATGAAATACTGACAAGGACAATATCTATGTTTGGTAATCAATGTTAGTACGCGTATTTTAACCACCAATTTTCAAATAATTTCGGTAGCTACAAACCGAAGAAAATTAATCAATAGCTATTGAGATTATCAACCAAAAACCGAGAGTTTTATACAGACACATTTCCAAAACGTGACTAAGTCAGAAATGAACATTTTCGATGTTAGATTCTATACAAATTTTCCATTCGATTCTCAGATATTTGCTTTGATAATTAGCGTTTTACTTATTTAAAGATAAAATCGGTGGGGTGCTACAAAGTCTTGCGTCAAAATCAATAGATGGTTAGAACTAACGAAAAATAAATTAATTTGTAACTGTATGACGTCAAAAATATGCTAAACTGGCGACGAGAAAATATGTGATTGTTTCATTCGGATACGTTGTTAATTTTTTGAGTGCTTGTTTGACGTCAATAAAACTATTTCGTAACCAATTAGTTTGCAAATAAAAATAATTCTTCTAATAATATTTAATTGGAATGCTGGAATTGACTTTTAAACCACGCTTTTTACAATTTTCATGGTATCGAAAATGTACAGCACCTCACAACGTGTTATATTAATTAGCGCCCAACGTGGGTTTTCGGATTGGAATCGTATTTTTTAATTTATCTATTTTTGATTGAAAAACGCAAGCATTATTGTATTCTGTATGTTTCTTAGACCTTTAAAATTCTATTCAAATCATAAATACAGTTTTCAAGCCTAGGAAGCAACATGAATTTCGACAGGATACTGATGTGGTGATATTTGTTAATAGAGAAATTCTGAATAACTTCTTCTGAATTGATTGCTGATTTGATTTCTGTAATTAAAGATATTCATCAATACAATATTAATGAAGTATGAATAAAAGCATTGAAACTTTGAGAGCTTTTATCGTATGTTACCTTTTAAATATATTTGAAAAGAATAAAATCACGAACTCATCTGAAACATGTACAAATTGAATTTTGTAGTGCATTTCTTAGAACAAGGGTAACATCTTCACTATTTGAGGACATTAAAATTAAATTATATTAAAACAAAGTCTTGTAAATGCACGTTTACTTGACAAAAGATAGAATGTGGGTTTGATCCAAAATATGGGGCCAGGCTCATAAAATGAAAATCAGTCCCAAAAATTGATTTTCGCCCTCGAAGTAGTTGACGGCCTCCTTAAGGGGTTACATAGGTCTTGTATTTCAAAAAGTCGATCAATTTTTACCAACAACTCCATATGAAAGTATAGTACTTCAAGAGTATTCACACCAAATTTCAAGTAAATTCAAGGAATATTACCGAAGTTAGAGAGATTTGAATACCGTGTGGTTGGTACGTACGCATGCAGCGTGGTTCTACCGCGTAAAATCAGCTCCTTTCTTTTTCATAAAACATCTCAACATCAAAAGGATGCTTTAAACATCGCGAATGAATTACTATATGGACCTGGAATCGATGCCTCGATGTAAGTCGCTAAAAAATAACTTTAATTCATTAAATCGTGGTAAAAAAAACTTTAAACGCGTTTTTCTCGAAATTTTGCTTTTCCGTGCGGTAGGCACGATTTCTCCAGAACAAATCGACCGATTTCGCTGAAACTTTTTACAGTTCTTTTTTATAGTATTGACTCGTGCTTGAACGAAGGAATTTTCATTCGGTCGACTCGTTTTTATTTTATACGAAAAAATATATTTTAAAAACGATGAAAATCGAAAAAGTGCTAAAAAATATAAGACGAAAATTCATTCAAATCCATTTCAAAACTTTAAATTTCATTTTTTTTCAATTGCTTCGTTCAAGCACGAGCCAAGGGCATAAGCTATAGAAATTTTTGGAAATTTCAATTGGAGATGAACCTCCACCGAAATATTCTGCCTACCGCAAAAAAAAGGTTCGACGAGGAAGACTGCAGGAAAATTGACAATTTTCAATGTTTTTAGCTGAAATTTTTTTTACAACTTTTTGAAATGCTAAACTTTTATGTGTATAAATTTTAAGCAAAATAGATGTTTGGTTTTTGAAATGCATTTTTTGGAAAAGTTGTTTTTTTCCTTCAAGACCTATGTAACCCCTTAAGTATTGCCTTCTTTGCGGACATCCAAATAATACAAATTTGGATTCATCAATCCAAAGGATATTTCTGCATTTGGAAGCATACCTGGTCCCGTGCCAATTTTAGTCTGTCCTGAATATGTCTTACCTTTAATAACGGCAATTTAGTTGGACTTCCATCTTTTAGTTTTACGTTAATAGCTGCCCTTTTGACTGTACAAGAGTTAACATCTAATTTGAGTTCCTGTTTTAGTTGATGTCAAAAAATGACTTTTCGTACAAGCTAAACAGCATTTTCAACATCCCTCGTGTTGAGTTTCCTTTTTCTTCCATGAGGTTCAGGCAACTTTTCTCACTTATTTGCATTCGAGACCATTTTACTGGAGCGGCCAAGTGTTTGTTTAAAAAATTATGAAGTTTTGCCTTCCAAAGCATTTTTTAAAATAAATATCTTTTTGGCACTGCAATTTTTGGAGCTGCACATTATTCCTAAATGAAAGATTTAAGAAAATATTTATTAAACTTCCTTGCCTCTATCGTATACTACCAGCAAAAAAGAAACGAATTTTTGTCCTGAAATCACTTTCAATGCTATTATTCTGCACACTAAAATGACACTCTGTCTCTGAAAATTATTTTATTCTTCCGATCTTCACTGAAGTTTCAACAAAAAAGTCATGTAAGGCACCTTGCAAATCATTTTCAGCGATCATAAATAGGTGGCTCTGGTATGCAGTGAAATTTATTACAATAAAATTTACAAAACAAAAATTCTGCAAAACTCTATTCACAACATTTAAAAAAATTTTTGAGAAAAAATTTCTGAAAGAAAATTGTAGTATTATATCAAAAAAATGTTAATTACACTATTGTGTTCTTATATAAATATTTATATAAAATAATTGGAAATATTACGCAAAAATATTATAAAAAAACAAACATTATGAAAAAATTATTCCAAAATTTGTTTTAAAAAATAAGTTCATAAATTATTTTGAAAATAATGCCACAAATTATATCAAAAATAATTGAATATTATTCATGAAAAAGTGATGATGATTCATTTTAAAGAGACACATTTATGTTCCTTATTTTTCTTGTAAAATATCATCAAAAACTACTCCTTGCTAAACATTCAATGCTTGCAATGGAAAAATCAATACTTTTTGAAGATTTTACTATACAAAATATGTTTGGAAATGATTGCTGACACACATTTTGAACAAAAATTTTAAGGAAAAATCTATCCGAGAATGTGTTTGTTGAATTTAATAAAGAATCAGGCATCGATACCACTATTTGTCTAGAAATTTTTGGACTTGAGTTGGCGGATTATAGAGACAGAAATGAACATATAACATATCTACCTCATCGAAAAATAATTTCGGGAGAGTAGTTACACACTGTAAATTTTAAGACAAACTAAAACTAGATTCTTGAAACAACGGAAAAATTACAGTTTAAGAGAAAATTCTACGAAAGAATTCTGAGGAATTTTTTTTATAACCAAAAAGAAAAAAATTACAGGTTAACAGAAAATTTTAGCAAAGAATTCTGAGCATTTTTTCTATAACCAAAACTAAGAGCTAGGCAAAAAGTTTTAATGTTCCAAAATATTAATTCAGAAAATTTCGATGAAAATTCAGTAAAAATTATTACCAAAACTGAATTATTTCATGATTTTCGTCGTTGAATTAAATGTCCTTTGCACATTTGGCTTACAAACCGTATCAGTGTTTCATTTCTTTATTATTTCAAATCGAAGGAAGCATTTTATGGAAATTCTGGAAAACATTATTTCGTAAAAAAACTCTACAAAACGACAATCGAAAATTCATCTGTAAGCGAACGAATCAGCAGGCTTAATTTCATCCCTAACTTTAATATTTAGAAAAATTAGAAGGAAATTGAAATCATTGAACATGATAAGAGAATGCTTCTGCCGTGAATTGTAGAAACGAAATTCATCCGATAATTTTTATAATAAAAGCATATCTCAGTTGATTTAAACCGCTTCCATAAATTGAAACTTTTTCTCAATGGTTTCCACTATGTCCAATTGTAGGTGAAAATTTAGATAGATCATCAAATGTTAAAAATATTCGTGGTAAACTGTGAGTTTAATTTTTTTGGGAAAAAGTTTTTATGTTTTGGAATAATATGCAAACCATCTGAAAAAGTTTTAAACATAGGTCAATTGGAAAAATAGTTCTGCCATGAGTCGCAGAAGTGAAATTCACTCAAATTTTTATTGTTTCTCAAGTGATTTAAACCTTTTCCCTAAACGTTTGGACCTTATTTCTTATCGTTTGCAAATTTTCGTCAAAACACTGTGTTCAATTGAACATGAAAATTTAAAGAAAATATTAAATTTTCAAGCGCATTGATGGCAAACCGTAAGCTTAAATTTTTTGGAAATGTTTATAAGTTTTAGGAAAAAGATCAAACCATTTGAAAAACGACTAAATAAAATGTCTATTCGAACATGTAATAAAACTGACGTTAAGAAAATCATTTAGAATCATTCCAAAAGATTCGGCAAGGAAAATTATGAAAAATCAAAACCTAATCGCGTGGATGAAGTTCTATTGAAAATTGATTGTTTATTTGTTAAATTGCGAGAAAAATTGATCAAAATTTTCATGAAATGGTATATTGTGATTGGAAATCTCTTCCGTAAATTTCACAAAAAAAAATGATAAGATATTCCAAACAAAAATTTGCTTCGTTTATTGAATATTTACGATACAGTTTTCTATGACAGTGAAGAGATTTATTAATAATAATAAGAATATCAATCGGAGCTGATTGAATAGTTCAACACATTTAGAAAAATCTATAGTTTATGATAATATTAACCTGTGAAAGCGGTCCAAAAGCTGGATAAGTTTAAAATGGCATCACAACCATTGAATTTTGCCACATTCATTTTCGTCAAACAAATAGAAACTTAATCATGCAAATCGGTAGCACTTCTTGTTAATATTAATTTCTTCCTTCTCCTTCAAAAACTGACGAAAGAAAGCACAAAAATTTCTTTCAAATAATTTATTTTCAAAACCTTAATCGCTCCTGTCGTGGCATCAAAACATTTTCGCATGGTATTATCAATACCAAAAGAATATATAGGTCACTATCAAATATACAAGCACTAAAATAACAAGAGATTATTGTTGCTATAAAATAAAATTTAATATTTTCTTTTTTGTTTAAGTGCAATGAAATATCCTTAAAATAAATCGCAAACAGATAATACGATATTCGACAAAATGTTTTACGAAACGAAAGACTACATTCCTAGACAGTTTAGATATACATATCTTAGTTTTTTCGAACAACATAAGCATATGAAGAAAAACAAAGAAGCATTTCCATCGCATGGATTTTGAAATTCTTCCTTTATTGTTAACATACATTTTAATTGAATAGTTTTAATGGCAGTCCATTTACAGCAACATTTATGCTTCATATAAAATGTAATTTTGCGCGAGAAAACATTTATACAAGTTTATTTGGTGTTGGTTGTCATGTGGTAAAAAACCGTTAAATATAATGCAAAATTTCAGTTTAAATTCGGATGAATTGTAAAAATATACTGTCATTTTTATTTAGATCCACTGTTTTACTCATTGAGATTGTTTTTTCGTCGTCATAAGAATAAGTCATTGTGGTTTACTTTTCACTCTGATTTGTGGTCGAGATTCAATGCGGTTTGTGGTCAATGCCAAGAGTCGATTCATTTGATTTCAAGGTTGATCTTCTCCTGGATTTAATATTAATTTAGAAATTCATTACAAAGGCTTGCATTAGCACTGTCGCGGTGTATGCTGTAGCTTCTATTTGGTATTAATCGATTAACAGCTCGAAATGGACTGATCCGATGCGATCTTTTCGATCGTGAATGATGTTTTTCGCCCAGGCTTTGCACTCAATGTTGATAAGGATGCCCTCTGCAAATTGGCAATTAATTTATTTTTATTTGAACCAAAAAAATGTAGAAATAACAGAAAATCTATTAGAAATAATGGTTGTTTTCACTTACGCGTTGGCCTCTCAAAGTGAATAGCTATCAACGGACTCAAATATCCTTCAGAGTTCTGGTATGGATAGAAATACCCAGGAAAGCCTTGTGTGGGAATATATTTGATTGGACCGATATTTTCCTCGTCAGCTGGATTCTCACCTTCGCACGATATCCAGATTGTGTTCATCTGTTGTCGGACATATTAAAATTATAAGATTTCATTGAATTACCACCCAATATTGTTAGCTTACCCTCTCCCTCGACTCATTTTGTATGAACTTTTTCAATTGGTCGGGCATTTTGCTCGGCAAATTTGACGAATCGTTATAATATTCCGGTATCCAACCATAAATTTTATTTAATTTTAAAAAGACACAGGGCGAACTGCGATGATAGCTGTAGTTATTTTCTTGATTACATGGTGCCCAATTTTTTATATCCACATCACAAACCTGACCCTTAGGGGGCGGTTGATTATAATCACAGTTAAATATGTTTTGTCCACGGCCAGGCGTTAGACCGGGAACTTTGTACACTAAAATAAATCAAATCAAATCTGATTAGACATAAATATTAAAAAATAATATCATTTTTGGAAATATTTTGCAATTTTAAAAGATTTATCAGTTCGACGAAATTTAATCAAAAGCTTTTGATGTGCAGTATTCTTTGAGATAAAAATATTCAAAAAAAGTGCAAAGAATTGTGATTTTTAAGCTGCAATGAATTTTATTCGACATGAATTAAAATTCGTAGGCAAAACAACATCACTAACTCCGCCTAAGTATACTTTTCTAGCCCACATTATTTTAAGATACAAAAACTATTCAGCATTTTTTAAAGATACATTCCGCTCCAAGGCGTATATTTTAATTATTATTGAAAATGATTTTCTCCTTTTAAAAATACACTTTTTACAACTTTTTGACTTTTTAAATAACATGTTAGTCTTTTGATTTGTTGCTAATTATATCTTTAATCAAATCATTTGCATGCTCTTCTCTACATTGTAAATTTGTTTAAGGCCTCAAAAACATTTTTTTTCAGACACATTTCTAAAAATTGCGTTGCATTGTAGAAATATTATTGAAAACTGGAATACTAAAAATTATAAGATGTTCCATTTTGCTTGAACATGTGTCTGTATTAGTTTTACTTTTTTTGCCGAGATGTTTAATGTTTATTCGAAAAAGCTTTTGTTGAAAAAAAAATATTTTAAGAAATAAGACTTAAAAAAAATATTTTATATCGTCGTAGGACAACCACTGTTATAAATTGCCATAAGGAAGTGAAAATTTTGCCAAAATGGGAGTTTTCAACATTGAAGGTTTGGTTTTCTTCATGATGGGATAAATTAAAATAACTGGACGACCCGATGATAGATAAATCACTAAAATGAGGAAGATTAGACGGAACACCGGCTAACATCCGTACGTGGTCAAACACATATAACCTGACTAATAAGGCATACTGTGAAAAAATCGCTTTCTCAACAAAAAGGTCATGCACTGACCGATGCAACAACTAATCACTACTCATAAATTTTTGACATGACCTTAGCAACAAAAAAGACCACTATCTATATCAATGCTTATAGCGCAATAATCGCTGCAACGAGTGGTGTCGAGTTGCTGAAGTGGTGGACGAGTGCCGTGGTCAGATATGAGCGTTTCAATCGCAAACATTACATAATGGTTAGGATACAATGTCGCGAGGAAAATTTACGAGGTGGTAAGCAATATTTGTCCATTCATGAAGCGATGTATTTTCTGGTAATAAGTATATCACTTAAATGTTTAAAAATCGGTTTCTGGTTAAATGTTTGGACACATCACATACTTCACTTCCGAAGTGTTAGACAAGATAATGAGTTATCAAACCTAGTAAATCAACGACATAGTAATAGTAAATAAATGCATAAGTCATGGTTCTAAATCTTTCCAAATTCATAAACTACATTCAGAACAAACTGGAAGACTTCCGAAAATTCATTCGAATTATCGAGTAGCTTCTAGGCTACAAGCGAGTTTTCTATCAACGATCGTGATTAGTCGAGAACATCACCATCTGTTCGCCAATATATAGGGAGTCAAATTGGCTGACAAAAGGAAGTAAGAGAAAGGAATGCATTATGGTTCACCTCAATAGGGTCCAAAGAGTAGCGTGCTTGGAAATAACGGGTACATTGCGCGCGTAAAATAATTTTGAATTTATTTCTATTAGACGTACAGTGTAAAGATGTACCGGTGGCAGGTGCTGCGCGACTCAAGGGTGGGGGTTGCTCAAGTCGGATGTCTGCCTTCAGCAACCCAGTTTCTTTGGGACGTATAAAAATGTTAACTATGTCAGAAACTTCGTGACCGTTTCCCCCCAAGAGAAGAGTGGGAGAACGGGGGTCAGTGGGTGGAGATACTGTGTCAGTGACACGGATGGCTCATTGACAAGGCATGTGCAGGAGCCGGAAAGTTTTTCGAGCGCTGGGGCTTGAGAAAATCGTTGAAGCTTCCCGAGTTTTCCACAGTTGTACAGGCAGAGTGTGGCCATCTTGCGAGCGGCATAGGAAGTCAGCAGGAGAGTGAATGTCAATAAAGACATTGATTTCTTTCTAGAAAGTCAGGCAGCCATAAGATTGCTGGAATCGGTCGTAGTGTCCTCCAAATTGGTGGCAACTTATGGGTCAGAACTGAGAAGGATTTCCTTAAAGAATAAAGTAGCCCTGTGTTGGGTTCCTGAGTAAAATGAGGAGAAACAAAATTTCTAAGCGGATCAACTTGGCGTACAAACGTAAGAGGCGGTGAGTAAAGAAATTTCGTTGCAAATACTAAGCCAGGAGATAAAGGAATCAGCCTACGAGCTAGATCTATGAAGGCGATTCAGAAATCTAGCATATGGCACTGCTAGGCTTATGTGGCCCAAATACGACTTCAAACTAGCTCTTAGTCTGGACAGAGCTTTAACGAGGAATCTTGTGGGTTTAATGACGGGCTTTCGGTGAGTACACAAGGAGAATCGGGCTTCTAGCTAATGAGTGACCTGAACTGCGGCGACGAAGAGGAGACCGAGTCGGTAGCGCATCTTTTGTGCAAATGTCCGGATCTAGCTGCTAGGAGGCACAAGCTTTTAGGGCCATTCTTTTTCGCGGAGGTTAGTGAGCTAGATAACACTTAAATGGACCGGCTCCTGGATTCCCTTAAGAAATCAGGATGGTTTATTGAATAAATCAGAAGGTTTCCATGTCTACAAGGAACAATGAAAAAAAACACGGTCTAATAGTAAGTGAAATGGAAGCCGTTTGGCTGAGTACGTTTATACTCTACCTACCTTCCTAGTCCAATAACAAATACTAATAAAACATGTTAGTTTATAGCGAAAGCTAAAATTCCCTTCGAACATATAACGGCTTGGGAAGTTATAATACGATTTTCCATGAATTAGAAAATCTATGTTTCAAAATCCTTTTAAACTTTATTTTGGAGCAAAGAGAATATATTTCCACTAACTGTTAAAAAACGTCGTGGGGAGTATCTTTGCTTTTTTTTATTTCTATGCTAGCAATGTCAACAGAATCTGGCAGCAGAAAAATTAGGAAAACTAACATCTTTATAGTGGCGGTTATATAGTGTGCATCCAGCAAATCTTTTTCCAAATGAAAGAAAACGTCTGAATGATTCCAATTTTCTCAAAATCAAAAAAAAATACATCTTTAACGAATGTTTTTATAATTTATCAGAATATCCTTGAAACCATTACGAAGTTTAATTCCATGATTTCAAATTGAATTTACAAATCAATTTGACTTAATTTCTACCTTCAAGTTATTATGAACAATTTTTCAAGTCATTTCATATCCTTACCAGCGAGAAATTCGTTTAATGATTCTGTCCAATATTTGTAATTAGTATAGTCGGTGCCTTGATACCAAATTAATGTACTTTCGACATTATCATCGGGTGGCATCGGTCGAAAGCCAAGACCTACCGGAAAAATACACACAATTAATAAAACTGGCATGCGTTTATCGATTTATTAATAGGACCATTAACAAGTAGAAATTATTTAAGGAAACGTAGGAGAAAAATATGGAAAATAGCTTACCTGGATTTGTTCCGATTATTGAACTATCTAGTTTCCATTTGGGTATTCGAGGATCGAGCGTTTGGAAAAATACCCAAAAGCATATTGCAACAAGCGCTACTAGGATACCGTAGAATATACCATAGAAAATTCCAATTTTCGCTAAAATATAAATAATTTTTTTGTCAGTTACTAGTTTAGCTTGGTAAATAATCATTGATAAGTAGTAGATACATCTACAATTTTTGATTTTGATAATATTTGATTGTAAAATGAAACAAAAATTGGTGATTGTTTAAATAAATAAACAAGGCAATTCAATGGCACAATAGAACTTTATGTGTAATTTCAGCGCAAAACCAGCGTTTTCAAATTATTTTTGTATATTTAGTGACAAAAGAGCAATATCTATTCATCCTGATATTTTTGATCATACTGTGCCTGACAGACGGAAAATTGAGTTGAAATTGAATTTTTTTAGCAGTTTGGAAAAGTAGGGGAAAATAGATATCAGAAATGGTTAGAAAGATTACTTGTTTTGTGGGTAGAAATCATATGAAAATATACAGCTGCGGACATATAATTAGAAACACTTGTATCTTACTAAGAAAAGCTCAATTTGTCAATGAATCCTTCGATGTAGCTCATTCGTCTTAGGTTTGTTTTTTAACTGATTCAATGACAATTGAGGGAAGCAAAGAGTTGGCTTTTGTTACCGCTAAAATAAGGTGTTTCTAATTACATATATTTCCACAGCTGTAAGTCCATCACATTTACATTGAAAAAAAATAATCAGAATGTTCTGCAGACCAGGGTGGATCTGTAAAAAACGACTACATTTAGTCGTTGAGGGGGGCACACTGATTTTTGCAGGAAAACTTGTGGAATAATTCGTATAACAATAATTAACTTATCCTCCTTCTCAAAAAAGACGAAAACATTAAAAAAATCGAAATGTTTAAAATTTGAAAACAAAAATATCGTTTTTTCCTACTTTTCACACTCCTAACTTTAAAACGGTTCATTTTAGAGCAAAGCTTTGTGGAAATATAAGTTGCGTAATACAATTTTCTACAAGATAGGATCGGTTAAAAATTTAAAAACATTTAACCCTTGCCGCAAAATAGCAATACATATAAAAAAGAGGGGAAAGCAGCCTTTTTTTATTAAATTTTTTTCCCACTTAGAATGCATTAAAAATTCGCCTAAAATTTTTTATAGTTCAATTGAACAGCACACCAATTTTCATCAAAATCAATTCAGTGGATTGCACATATTAATTGTGCAATCGAAAATTATTTTAAAAAATTCAAATTTTTTGAAAACCTGCAAGTCAAAAACTTAAGCTTATAGAAGTTTGAAATTTTTTTCACATATAAAACAGCACTTCACCTATCAAATGCATTTTACAAAATAGAAATCAAATTATTAGGGCAGCCTCGGGATTTTTTGCTAAACTTGGTAATAAACTCTAAAAAAGCTGGGTGGCTGCGGATTCAGTCGTAGGAGCCAGGCTTCGACAACTTTTCCTGCAAAAATCAGTGTGCCACCTACCCATCAACGGTAAACTGAAAACAGATCCGCTCTGGTCTACTGGTCGTTTCGATTGAAACGATCTGCACAAAATGCAAATTCTCTACATTTTTGACTTATGTGCTTTTTCCTTGCGTCCCTAAATTTATTCTTAGTTTTTTTTAACCAAGCATTAATTGCGCTGATACTTAGTATATTTTATTTTAAAAAATTGTCATTTTTTAAATTAATTTTATGCATCTTATGAAATTACAAAAACTGTTCCGGAAATTAGTGGGCAAAACTTTTTAGGGTTTTTTGATTAATTTTTTAGTTTAAATATCTATCTATATCAAAAATAAGGGAGATTTTTACATCAAAATTTTTCTTCGTTCAGTCATTAAAAGTAAAATAATTTGACGGCGATAGTTTTTTCCTAGAAATTTATCTATTCTAGTATACTAAAAGAAAGTTTATTTCAGACAGTATGCACTGATTATTACTCCAAACGAAAGAAAAAAATTATAATGTATATTAGAACAAGATGGTAGTATGTGTGTTCAAACGTTGAATCACACTTTTAATTTTATTTAGAATCTCCCTTTTTTAAAAAAAAAATCCATCACCCATATTAACGTTTCGCAAACACATCATTCGTGGCTTATGAAATTCCAAATCAAAATAATTTATCAGCGATAAGTCCATAAACGCCACTTGATAAATTAATATGATTAACATTTCGCCCTGCACTCGACCCCACCACCATATGTCGAGCTCAACTAAATCACCCAAGTGGGGGAATTGAATTATTCTCTTAACCCCCAGACTATTGTCTTGCAGTTCGGCACCCAGCGCAAGATCCAAATAAGATATTGTGGAAGCAATTGAAAGTTCATTTCATCATGAGACACATTGGACACAAACATAATCGCTGACTTAACATCCGAGAGCGTACAATGGGTTGGGGTTGAGGAACCCCCGACCCACACGTCATCTACCTACATCATACTATATATGTTTACGAGCTCATATGCACCCATGTAGCACCTTCCACATGTGAATCATTAATTAAACCGATTTCCATCATTCGAACTGTTGATGTGTTCGATTTGTTGGTTGCCTGCTGTAATGTGATCCAGGCTTGATATCATGCTAGGCCAGAATTTCGTAGTAATTCACTCGTATGACTGTTAATTAATTAATATAGTAAGGAAGTAATGTGTGTGTGTGTGTCTAATCGAGGCGTTAAATTGTTTCAATTGGAATTCAACTCTCTGACATGGCTGATAAGGATGTGTAATCAACTAATTGGTGATAATGAATAAGTTTTCCAATAGAAATCAAAATTAAAAGGGTAATTGGTCCATGTTTTTGAAATTTATTAATGGCTTTATGTCTCTCCATAAGTCCTCGATTAGATTTAAGTCCGGACTCGTTACTGGCCAGTCTAAAACGGCGACGCTTTTATCCTCCGGAAACTTCCTTGTGTGTCGTGTCGTATGTTTAGGGTCGTTCTCGTGCTGAAACTTTAATATACAATGAAATACGAAGATTCTTCTCAGCCCATGGCAACATGATGTTTTTTAAGATGTCAACATACGAGTACTTTTCCTTCCTCGTATACGGTGCATTGGTTCAATACCAAACCACGAGAAACATCCCCAAACATTGATGGAGCCAATTCCGTGCTTGATAACAGTTTAAGTGTAGTGAGGATCAAATTCCTTACTTCTCGATCGTCTTACATATCTCCTGCCATTAATACCAATGCGATAGGTTTTTGTTTCGTTAAATATTCCCGTGCGAAATCCATTCTTTTCTTTCTTTTAGATGCCGTTACCATCTGTTTTCTCCTGTTCTCCCTGGCTATCCTGTCATATCGTCCAACTTCCAAAAGACATTTATTGATTGTTCTCATCGAAATATTGCTACTTTCTCCGAAAAATTGGGGATGAATTTCAATCAGCTGATCTTTTTGGGGTCCGTTACAATGCGCGGACAATTTGTCTATACATACTTAAGTATGTGTTGCTTTTCGGGCTCTTTTAGCTCGGGGAATATTTTGGATAGTCCCGCATCTTTCTCCGTGTTCCAGTGCTTCGTGAACCAATTTTATCTCACATTTTGTGAAAATGAAATCAATTGGAAATATTTTACATAAATGTTTTTGAATGGATCCGATCAGACTTTTAAACCGCAACACTATCAAAAATAAGGTAAACAGTATGTATTCTTAACACTTTACCCTACCACTTCCAAATGCAATGAACTTACATATAGAAAATACCAAATAATCTAATCGAAAAAAATTGAAAAAATTAAAAATATTATTTGGCAAAATTAGAGAAAAAAATAATGACAAAATTGATGAATGCCATTGTTACCGTAAATGTAATTTAAATAAGGGTAATGCTTTGGAGACACATCCGTGCGGGTGGATGAGGGAACCGGGGGCGGGAGAAAGGCTGCAAAACGTGTCTCCAAACCGTTACCCCTATTTATATTACATTTACGGTAACAATAACGTTCATTATTTTTTTACAATTTGTTTAATGTTTTTATTAATTTTCTTTTGCCCAAAAAAAATTCTTTAATTTTTTTAATTTTTTCAACTTCCAAACATGTCTAAAAATTACTTCCCAGATAAACTTTACGGTGTCATATGATCTCTAAAAATAGAAAAAATTACAATTTTTTAGTGGGATAACCCCCATAACTTCTCATGGGGCCGTGACCGCCGCGCACTTTTCATACTATAGTAGTAGGGGAACCCCCTCTTTCGATATCCCCACTTTCACCTCCTTGACCTTTACCAAATTTTTTTCCAACCATTGCTACAAAATGCCGGGCATAGTGGAGCCCTATGAAAAACTGGTTAACATTATATCGCGAGTCAGGTACGTCTGAAACAAAGAAATTCAACGGCGTTTTAAAATATAATCAGATGAGTATAGTCGGAACTAAAACTAAACATTTTAGGTGAAAAAATGGCGGACTTTTAAACTTTTAGACCCTATTTTTAACTTCCCAGTATATGGGAAGTTCTTGTAATCGCCTCGAAAATCGAAATTGAAATTTTCAACATTTCTTTACGTTTTGAGGTCTATAGAGTATATATAAAGTGTTTTTAGAAAGGGAGATGTATGTGTGTGTGTGTGTGTATGTATGTACGTACGTACGTACGTACGCACGTACGTATGTACGTTCGTGGACACTTTTTTCTACGACGATAACTCACGTAAACAAAGTCGTATCGACTTCGTTGAGGTGTCAATCGAAGCGTCTTTACAATTTTAAGAGCTGATTAGTTTTTGGGAACCTTGGAGCCGGGAGGTTTGCTGTTTTGCCCGTTTGAAGGTCATTTCTGTCATGCGTTATATCTCGCGAACCTTACGTACGATTTTCTTGAATAAGGTGTCAATCGACGCGTATTTACATTTATGTGATTCTATAAAGTTTTTAAAAATTTCTTGGAGCCGTTTTTTAATTTTTTAAAAAAAAGTGCAAAAAATAACGGTTTTTTTCAAAAACAATAAATTTTTAACCTTATTTCCAAGTCGCAGTAACCAATGTTTATAAAATTTATATACTCCAAACAGTTCTATTGAAAATGACTTCAAAGTTTTTACTAATGATTACAAAAAAAATCAAATAAAAAATAAAAAATCATTAAAAGCCATCATGATCTTCAAGGTCATTTTTATCATTCACTATATCTCACGAACCAGATATAATATTTGCATCATTAAGGTGTCAATAGACGTTTATTAACATTGCTGCAATGTTTTTAACATTACATAAAAAAAAATTCAGCAGCTTTTTAATTTAATAAAAGAAATGCAAAAAATTAGGCTATTAGGGTTTTAAGGTTTTTTAATAAAAAATAATTTTTTAACTTGATTTGCACAGCACAGTAATAAATTTTTATAAAATTTATACATTCTTATCAGTTTTTGAAGAGAAACCAGCAAAACCATAATCCATGATTATAAAAAAAAAAACTAAATAAAAAATAAAAAATCATTCAAAGTTATTATGTATAGAGGGTTCATACGAATGACATTAATTTATATCTTTTATTCTAAGGAAATTGTTGTAAATTCAATCGAAGTTTTATAATATTTGCATAATTTGAGCAGATTTTTAATAGTTTTTACAGTGTTTTAAAGTTAATAAAAAAACTGCTTAAATGATAGAAGTCCAAAAAAAACCTTCCGTAGATGATATGGTTAATATCAACTCATTCCTGTTGCTGCTATGAATACCTCTCATTATTATTATTTAAAGTAGTAATATTTTTAAAATTATTATTTTGTTTAATATCTTTAATGTTTATCTAGATATTACTGGGAAGTTGACCGTGTGGACCTCAAGGGTCGCACTTCGCGGCTTGTTGCCTCTAAAATTTGTATTACATAAATCTTTAAAATTTCAGTCCAATGAGTCAAATAGATTTTTCAAAAGCGTGTCAACCAGGTTTAAAAAACGTTATTTTGAGAAAAACGCGTTTAAAGCTGAAACACCTGCAGAGCGCGCTCACACACGTTCATTTTATATTTCCAATATATCACCAAATTGATAGTTTGTATACGAATTCATATATATATACATATATTATATGTAGTACCGAAAAAATAATGTTTTTGGAAAATCGATATGTATTTTGAAAAAATAAACCCAGACTGCTCCCTTAAATCAATTATCAAGGAAGTCAATAATCGAATGATAGTTTTCAAAAAAAATGACTATCTGCTTAACAACAATATTTGTGCTGATTAAAAGGTTTGTGAGCAACAAATGATGTGTAGGGAAATGCCGATTAGCCTATAAATCCGATCGAATACTGGAGAGAAAAATCCTTATAATTGGATAAAGGTAAGGAAAGTATTAAAATCTCTCTTTTTCAGTCTGTGGTGATCCATTGCTGGATATTTTCAAAAAGAACATGACTTTTTACGAAATATCCAACAATGGGTCAACATTAACCGCCTTGCAGAATGTTTCGTTCATCTCATTTTTCAGTTTTCTCTGACCTACTTATGTGGTTGGTGATAACATATTATGTATACAAATCATTCTGTTGTTCTTACTGAGAAAGTCATGGATTGGCAACACTGCTAGTCAAATTTAATATGAAATTTAGTATCAATTAAATCCATTAAAAGCTGTTTTCGTGTGTGTTAAACGTGATTTATCTTCTGCTGCCTTAAGAGTGATAGTCTGCTGGATTTTCCTGACTATCATATCGCACATTTTCTCTTAATTAGCATGCATGTACTATAGTCGATATTGGTATGACTGCTACCGAATTCCAACTAATTATCCTCTTACATGCTATGCCGTCTGCGTCAACGACCCTTCCTCGTAACGTACATACGGTATACCGACGCCCAAACTATGTCGCGCCACTCCCCATGTCTAACTTGGCGTTGGCCTAATGACTAATATGTATATTGCAATCATAAACTATTGTTATCTTCGGCATCATCACAATTTATTATTTCGCCGGCAACAAACTATTGAATTGCATTCACACCGACAAAGTTGATTTGGCGGCACGAGTATCACGCACGGAAATTTTCTCAACGTAAACAATTTGGTGTTGGGAAAATTGCACAGGTAGTGAAATTCAAGGTGCATTTTACAGGTAACCCAGCCTACCTATGTGTCTACAAGTCAATAACTCGTTTTCAGTCATAAACATAGTGATCGCAGTATGGGTGAAGCCATCACTATACCTTTTGGCTAAGCCAGGCCCGTTGAGAAGCAACCACCACTAACAACGGGAAGGTTCCCCGCCTAAAGTATCTGCACACAATGATGTTCGAATCTTTTGCAACGGTGTATTGGAAAACTCCAATAACGTGCTGTTTGTTTTAAATTTTGAGTGTCGAACTTGAGGCTTAGTTCTAAATTGCTTCAACAAGGCTCCAAAGCACTTTAAATTCAAACTAACTATAGTATCCTTCTTACTCCAGGACTCTTTCCCGCGGCCAAGAACTGTTCCTTGATTTGAATTGTAGATAAATCGTCGCATGTTGAATTTCTCCGGCTCATAAGCTTTGTAGTAATCATTGTCTAGATCCAATTTTGAGTTCTTCTTGGACATGATTGTTGCAACCGCTAATTACTAATAGTTGAGTTAAGTTAAAATAATTTTTATGAAACACACAAACACACACGCAACACTTCTGATTCCACTACAAAAAATACAATAAATTCTTTTCACTCAACATGAACAAACTTTATCGTGTTGCTAAACATGCGGGAAAACAAGGTGTGTTTGCTTGCTTATTCAGTTGAAAAGCATAGAACCGCTTGTGCCTCTCCGGTTTGAGCGACAATTTTAACTAAAGGACTATGCACCGAGAGAATACCACGTTCAACGGAAGGATATCGATCACTTGGCAAACACAGAATTTATAGGGTCGATGTTAAGATGTAAACTTTTGATTAGAATTAAGCAAGGTGAGACCACGTTAGCCAAAGGTGTTGATCATGTTGACGGAACCGCGTGCACTAGCAACTCTTCTCTTTGGGCTTGG
Organism: Oxycera nigricornis; assembly: GCA_963942545.1. NCBI lineage: Eukaryota > Metazoa > Arthropoda > Insecta > Diptera > Stratiomyidae > Oxycera > Oxycera nigricornis. The sequence continues at coordinate 9,287,109 of OZ012661.1, forward strand.
TGTTCAGAGGGTATAACTCTGCCAACTATACTGTGACCAGACCAGTACAATACAATGTAACTGTGGCTTTTGTAGGGTAGTGAGGCGGCAGTTCCAGTTTGGGAAATTATTCGCGATTTAAAGCACCCAATCCGCTTGCATGATCGAAGGTTCGCATGCAACCGTTTTCTGTCTAAAATAGGAAGTTAAACTCTAATTTAATTTAAAATTAAGCTTGAACCCATTAATGTAAAAGCTGAGATCATCTACAGCAACTCTTCCAATCAGCATCCAAATAAAAGCGAACAGAGTCGTACAGGTCCATCAAATGTTAACTAGAATCTAAAATTTGAGTTGGATATCTTCTTCCCTGCACTACCCTACAAGTATCTTTTTCCACTTGATATCTTCCATACAAGCACAGTAGTCTCTGTCTTTCCATTATTAACTTGAATCAATTGATGGTTGGGTTACTCATACTAATCTTTTAGATATTCTGCTGAAAATACCAGTTTTAAAAGACGCAACAGCAACAGCAAACATCTCAGAGAATAAGTTCTGAAGATGCGAATGAGTAACACACTAAGAAAGATTGAAGATTGACTTGAAGATCAAGCTAGATATCAATATGTAGTACGTTGTAAAATAAAAGATTGGAACGTTGGAAATAAAACTGTTTCTAAGAAGAAATGGTATCTCAAGAAAAGATACAAATCATATAGGAGTACATGTATGTGAGCTAAAGCTTGTCGTTGCGACCTTTAATTCAAACACTTTTATTTATAAGACAATCAGGTTGACGCTTTGTATCTAAATATTCTTATAGCCAAGCTTATGACAATAGTGAACAACATATGCCATCAAAAAAAAATGGATGAGCAATTAGTCGAAATTTCATTAGCAATTCAAATGAAATATGGTTAGTGGGGTCATAAAAAGAGGGTTGAGTTTTTTTGGGAAGTTCTTTTTTTGCAATGTTGAAAACTTGTTTGCATGGAAATTTTATTATTGTGTTTGGTATATAACCGAAACATTTTTTGTGGGATACGCTACACTATACGAGCACAATATTACGTGTGAAAGAGATTTTGTTAGTGAAGAAGGATTGCAGATAGATACAATCAAAAGATTTAACACAGAAACTTTTCTTCCTTTTATAGGCACGAGTATGGGCGATATTTGTAAATTTGATTTGAAAATACGACTAAACTTTGAATGTTGCTGGGAGGAGATTGGTTAGACGAACTGAGAAAATCTTGGAAAGTTTTGTGGGTCTTAGGAGCGTCAGTACGTATCCAGAAAAATCGACTGAACAATTTAATTAATTCATATGAAAATGTTTTTCTTTGTAAAAATCCAATTGAAAAATATTTTTCAAATACAAAATTTGCCACAATATTTATATTAAAGTTGTTAGAAGACAACGTTTTGTAAAACGTTGTTGTGTGGAACATTTGACAAAAATCGATTGGACAATGCATGAAAATGATCCACTTTAAAATTTAAATGAATTTTATTCGTTGAAAAATTTGATTATGATGATTACGAACAATTAATCTGTTTTAACCGCACTTCTTAGAAATTTGTCTTGAATGTAAATACAATTCACGAGAAAACCTTTTCAATGAAAATACGATATCCGATAAAATGTTCCCTGAAAATTTTTAATTATTCCAGCGGTTTTATGAACATCTGGACGATGAAAATAAGCCAATTAATAATTGTAGTATTAAATTTATTTTGCGGTCGTGAAATTATTTTTATCAGTTGAATGTTGGCAGTAGTATCCGAGAATCGATTATTTGTCATTTAACCCTACAGTGCCTGTACTAAACTTACTTGAGTAGTGTCTATGTTATAATAAAACTAATTGAAGCTCAGAGATGGCATTTTTGAAGGGAATATATATATAAACACACACACACACACACACACACACATATATATATATATATATATATATATATATATAACAACATAGTATGCAGGGTTTTCAGTTATTACGGCACAGACTTTTCACTGAGTGATAAAAATATATTCTTTATTATTATTATTATTATTATTATTTATCTCTCGATTTCTTAACGCTGAAATATTAATTGAAAAGCGACACTGAAAACTTAAAAGGCTTTTTTGTTAATCGAGGGGTGTGTGTGATGGACTCTAATATTTTAAGGATTGAATATCCTTAATGTCTTTTATTTATGTGCCAAATTTCACTTCGAATTGAGAGGACGGAGTCGTGCCCCCTCCTTGTTAGATAATAGTTTACCGCAAATTTTAAAAGCTACTATTAGACTAGGGTGGATTTGTTTTCAGTTGATCCTCAACGGTCACGGGGGCATACTGATTTTTGCAGAAAAATTTGTGGAATAATTCGTATAACCTATGCTCTTTTTCAAAAAAGTCGGAAACATTAAAAAAATCGAATCGTTTTTTTCCTACTTTTCTCACTCCTAACTTTAAAACGGTTCATTTTAGGTCAAATTTGTTTGACAATAAAAGTTGCGTATTAAATTTTCTATAAGATAAGATTGGTTAAAAATCTTAAAACTTTTAATCCTTGCTGCAAAATTGCAATAAATATAAAAAAAACAAGGAGAAAAAAGCCTTTTTTTATTTAGTTTTTTTTACCACTTGAAGAGAAATGGTATTCGCACGTAGACACATGGACTACATAGAAGAAAGGAATCTAGTTGATTTTAGCGACAAAAAGAAGTTTAATCTGGATGACCCGGATGGTTTAAAATACTATTGGGAGGACTTGAGGGCTGAAAAACAAATCATAATAAGTTGGAACTTTGGCGAAAGAATTGTAATGATATGGGCTGCAATTCCTTACAACTGTAAGTCCCATCTCGCATGGATTGTAAGGCGTATAAATACCAGTCTTCAAATGAAGAGTTAGTTCGCATGGTGGAAGAATCCTTACTAGAAAACTTTCGTTTTCAACTGGATAAGGTTCCAATACACAGAGATGCCGCTGTAAAATTGTGGTTTGAAGCTTCTGGTATAGAAGTTTTGGTCAGGCCATCGTGGTTCTTAGATCTTAATTATATTGAAAATCTACGGGACTCCTTGCGAGAGATGTGTACAAAAACGGAAGGCAGTTCAATACTGTGATAGAACTAATACACCCGCTGTAGCCTCTGCTTGGAATCCAATTAATCATGAGATTCTCAAAAAACTTGCACGTTCCATGCCAGGTCGCATTTTATTACTTATAAAGAAGGCAATAATGAATATTAATAAAATTTATCCGTATTTAAAACTATTCATCTAAAAACAAAAGTTTAGAATATGCTAATGAAATCTTCACACGTAAGTTTTAAATTTTAAATATTTTTTCATGTTTATCTGTAGTGTCGATAATTTTGTTCGTTTTATTTTGTTTCCATTTATAAATCATTCTGTTATACTTTTTGCATAACGAGACTACGTTATTTTTTGCCTTTTAAAGAAAATATTGGCAATGTGCTAATCAAATTTCCTCCATTGTATAATTCGGTGTCTTTCTTTATTGAATACGAGAACTTAATTTGTAAAATCATATTAAAAAGTAAGAGCAGAATACGCGAAGCTTCAATCCTTCTTTTTATTTGATTATCCAATGAAATTCATAAGGTTCTCTTCAAAAATGTCGCCAGTATATAATCATCAACTGTATTTCTGCACGCTTGCAGATATTTACAAAGTAGATGAAGAAAATTTCCCTATTCCATTGGAACTCCTCCGAAATAAAATCATTAACAATTCCAATGGGGAGAGCCTATCTACATACATATATGTTGAGTTAAGCTCCTTATATGACTCCTTATTCCTTTTTTATAGCATGCACGTACCTTTTGTGCGCGTATTGACACCATAACGATATCACATGTCCTTAATAAGTGTTAGACAGAACAATATCAAAATCAGATCAAACCGTGTCCTGACAATGATATTTACAACAAGATTTATCGTAGCCATTATTCGAACAATAGATAGATTTTTCCATGCGAAACGAAAGGAGACACGCAGACAATTTGCATATGGATTCGTTATTTCTGTCCTTAATACGTTAAACTTATTGTTTGGGCCTATATAAGGGAAGTGCTGTGTTATTTAGCGTTTCAGATAAATACTCTTTTGTATAAACTTATATGTTGTAAATGTACATAAATAAATGGATTCCAGATTGTTGGTCAGAGTAGGAAAACGACACCAATGAGCTTTTTTTCAAAGATAAATTATGACAAAGAGTGGATATTGTTGAAAAGACATCATTTTTCAGCAGAGATCATTTATCAGTTTAGTTTAAAGGAGCTGGACGCAAAGCTTTATTAATATGTGAAATGAAATAAATAGTTTCAAATATCTTTATACCAGAGTTTGAAATATTTTCGAGCCATATTTGAATAAAAAAAGGATAATGAAAATTGGATACTTCCAACTTCTTCAACTCTTTAATCCGTGGATAGTTTGAAATTTTCATCAGTTGTTTGAGCTTTGCTGTACTCTAAAAATTGTCTATAAGAGCTGCTGGACGCAATTCTGAAATTCTTCACTGGATTTTTTAAGCGTTTTTGGATATCATTCACGAACCGCCATTTCCACTAAATTTTTAAAAATATTTTCACAAAAAATCAAATATATATTTGCAAATTTTCACCGTGAACAAAATTATTGAAAACGTCCTAGAATACCATGATGGTATTGACTGAATTCCTTTTTTAGGTTGTCAAAAGTTTTATTTCAAGAAAGTGGACCAGAATTTTTCATTCTAGGAAACCTGCAAAATACTTTTCACGATTAGATCTTTGTCGGCTTTTGTAGCATACGTTTTTTCCGCGTATATGCAAAGAAATATCATATTCACCATTAATTTCTTCCGCTGAATAGGTAATTTAGTTGAAGAAGAAGAATTTTGGAAAGGAAAGGAAATTCAACTCTTAAATACCGAAAAAAGGAGGCAGCTTCTTTGTGCTGTACGCCTTTTAAGTTCTTTTCTAGTGAGCAATCTACGGAAATTCCTCACACTTTGATTTTCGAAAGGAAAACAGACTCAGCTCCAAAATACCGAAAAAGGGAGCCATCTTCTTCGTGAAATAATTCCTGTACAAAATGCAAGGTCAACAATTATTTGGAAACGAGTTTGTGTTGCGAACGATTTTGAAAACATTTTTGAAAATTTCTATCGCATGTTTCGTTTTAAAATTTCCGGAAAAGTTTTATTGAAAAGTTATAGTGATTCAAAAAAGACATTAGAAATATTTTTCTTACGTTTCCTTCCCCTAAAAAATATGTTCGATAAGTGTTTTGGAAAATATTGATAATAATGTCAACATATCATAGAAATTGTAACTTGAATTATTCTGGGAAATAGTAAAATAAACGTCCACAAATAAAATTGAAAACATACAAACTTGTTTACAACATTTCCCTTAGAATAAATGTGAATAAATAATTCCAGTTGGCTTTCATTCGAAAATATTATTTCCTATGAAATATGTCGAAGAAAATAACTTAAATAAACAGTTTTTTGAAAGAAACTCTGCGTGATAAAATTAACTTGAAAACATTTTTGGAATAAATTTTATGGGCCATAGTTTACAAAACTTTTCCTTCAAAAATACGTACAGTACAATTAAAATTCGCTGTAAATTCGTTGAAATGTTGGAAAAAATATATTTAAGGGTGTAATTTTGACTGAATCAACTTTGTGAAATTAATTAACTAGAAAATCCATCAAACAACTAAATCTTCTATAATATAGCCTCAAGATTTTTCTATCCTTCAGCAAGAAACTGTGCAAAATTTTGCCGCAAATGAATTTTGGAATAAAATATTCACAGGTTATTTTTGAATAGGTTATTTTTGAGACAGTATTCTTTACAAAATGTTGCTGTTTTATATAAATCTTTTCGAAGCGTATTTTCAAATTCATGTTAAAAATATGATAACGATTCGATGAATTGAAATTTTTCTGAGACGTTGAAGGATCCGCAAATTCGCAATGGATGTTTAGAACCCTAACTTAATATCTTATTGCATTTGAATCGCAGTATGCTTTGCTTTTATCGCATTTGTTTCCAACAATCACACATGTTAAAAAAGATTTGCACTAAAATTTGTCCAAAAATTTGTTTGATTCATTGTTAGCGTAAGTGGCCAAAAATTATTATCCCAGAATTTCTAGAACATCGTTCGGATTGCAAAGAATTTTGAAAAGTATCTGGTTATTATTTGTCATAATTTGATGCATATAAATGATTTTTGGGTAAATTATACGAGTACGGTATTTTGAAAATATTCCCCTTTACTAGCGTACAAATTTTCATGATAAACAGAAATTGTTGTATCTATTTCTTTGAAAAATTCAGCGCCGCGAAGAATTTCTTACGTAAAACTTTCTGGCTAAATTTGGGCCTCTTATGTTGGACACACATTTTTATCAAAAATGCAATTTCTTCTAGAAAATATGTAGAATAAAAATAAAATTCGCTAATCTTTTGGTTTCACTTATCTGAAAAGTTTAAGATTTTTTAAAGGTCCTTTGAGAATATTCTCGTCCTATTGCGTTAAAATATGCATTCATGGAGAAAAGAAATTGTTGCTTCTTTTTTTTGAAGAATTCAGCGCCGCACAAAATTTCTTATGTGAAATTTTAAGCCTCTTGCGTTTTACATACATTTTTATTAGCAATGGAAATTCTTTGAAAAAAGGATAAAAACATTGCCAGGAAAGAATTTCGTTAATTTTTTGGCCTCCACATGTCATGAAAATTTAAGGTTTTTAAGGGAAAACTGTTCTTGCTGATTGATTAGCAGAGTTTTGGTATGAAGGATGCACATCGAAGTTTTGTTTTTAAAGAAGAGCTACCATATGGTATAACGTTCGTAGTTAGTTTGAATTAATTGAATTTAATTAAAGCTTCATACAAATTAAAATAGATTCATATTGTCAATTGGACTAACCACTTGAGTACAAAATATATAACCTAAGTTGTAGTTTCTCTTGTGTACAAAAATGAACATTTAATCCAGGAAGTCTTAAAAAAAATAAGTCGGTAAGACTATCAACAATGATGAATTGACGTACTTTGTGCAGGATTTGAAAATGAGATATTCTCATAGTATACTGAATTAAAAGCAGCCTAATTATTACTTTTTTGAAAAAAATACATGTGTTCAATACAATTTCCAAACTTACTCCAACTTGAAGCATTTCTTCCCAACACCGTTTTCTCTTCGCGATCCCAAATCATTTTCCATACCGACTTTTTCTGGGCTATCACTAAAGGATGCGTGTAATAATGGTGGAATGCATCAATGGACTGTTCTGCTTCGGTTGGCATTTTTGCTTGCAATTTTTAATGTAATCCTTGCGTATAACAAATATCACAAAAGTAACACTCAAAGCACTTTTCACTATTTTCGAGGATATTTTTCCGGCGACAAAAAGACAAATGGTTTGGCGATGGTGGACACTATTGATTAATGGTATTGCTGAAACACTTAAACAAATCACGACAGTTTAAGGAATACTTGTAAGTGTATCCTTTTTTTGATAGAATAGTGTTGCACGGACTGTTGGTATCTTCAAGACTGGTTTTCTCAAGATGATCTACAAGTGAGATCCTCGTGACGACTATACTAGCAACAATCCCGTACCGAGCCAGATCTGGCAAGTGTCTGAATTAAATCGGATCTGAAGATGAGAAAATCGGAGTTGTTTTCATTAATCATAACGAAAATTGGTCCATTCCATCCATCCATGCATCCATCTATTCAGGCGGGGACGATAGTCAGTTTGCCTTGTGGAGCAGAACAAGGCTTAATCAAATGTAATTTCCATTAAATGTGCAGAGTGCAATTGTTGTTGGGGGGTTGGTCGTGAGCCATTTAATAAATACCCCTCAAAGACATGTACACATGGGCTATGTTGAGTATATTTCGCATTATGATACACTGTGGATTAAAGAGAGGTTCCACCTTGAACAACGGTAGCTGAAAGAAATCAAAATCCGTATGTGTAAAAAAATATCCTGGTAAAAATTTGATATATTTGTTGGTATTACTTATGATCCTGTTTGATTGTTCATATCAAGGACTTTAATCGATTACTGAACAGCAGTTTGGAAGCTAAACCTGCAGAACCATCCCATGTGGAAGATATAACTAGAAATCTCTTGCTGCTGAGTATTTGTTCTTGAGTGTTGTCTGTAGCTTCTGCATAAAAATCTTGGAGTTCAGCTGCATTTTATTGTGGAGCTACTAAATGTCTTTCAATGTTTGTATCCATTGAAATCAAATGATCCTTAGATCGTTGAAGGACTTCACATTTTTCTGAACTATCATCCAAATAATAAAGCAACAAATGTTGCAAAGTTCATCACGTGAATGCTAGCTAAAATCTTGTAGGCGTATACAATTAAGGCCATTGATGAGACAGTTCATTTTATAGTCTAACACTTCCACATCGTCTTGTTGAAATAACATGGGATTAATGAATCGTTTACTGACTTTATATAAGCCCCGATTGTGAAAACGGATGTGTCTGGAGCATACCAAGTCGAACTGCTTGGCAGAGAATAAGCATCGGTTGGATTACAATGCGGTTTAAGATGTAGATTTTCTGAATTGTTTCCGTCTGAAATGTCGTCGACTGGGACAAAACAATTCCATTTGAAATTGTGGGGTTTTGATAAAATCAGTCACATATGGAGTTGACGCCAGTCGGAATGGTTTTCTAGGATTAACAGTCTAATGGATGTTAGTCATTCATTAGTTAGTTGGTTAGTCTAATTATTACGACAAATTACATGGACTCATTTGATATGTTGCCCGATGCGTTGAGCAACAGTTTATGAATATAAATAATTATCCTTGTTTTTGGCTAGAAAAAACCATGCCGAATACTCACTTCCACTTATAGTTGAAATAGTTCATAGTGGTATGCTCCCAAAAATGTTCACATTTAACTTTAGTACGCCTGGAGGGAAATGGCAAGATTTTCTGGGAAAAAATAAGCATCGACAAAACCAAAAAGAAATCCAAAACGAAACAAGTTTACTTTTTCTTTATGAGAAAATTCAGAAGCACCCCAAAAATATGATACTTTGAGAGAAGGATGGGCAGCAATACGTAAACATATACGAATCATTAGTTGGTAGCAATTCCCATCAATGATAAAGTTGGTTCCGTCGTCAAATTTAAAAAAGAAAGGACCGATTATGGCGCCGGCATGGGAACCGCACCTTTTCGGCATGTAATGGAGCTTCCAAACTCGATTATCTTCACACTTAACATGTCAATTTTTCTCATTTGCAAACTCATAAAGCCAGGAATGAGTCTCATTGCTGAAAATGATTTGGCAATTAATTAATGTGGTTCAGCTTCCAACCCATTCTCAGCCCATGTAGTCCATGATCTTCTCTCAAAATTTTCCATGTAGTAGACGAATAGAGGTCGAATTGTTGAGACCGGCGTCGAATCGATAAGTTTGAATGCTCAGTCACACTACCCTCAAGAATCTCTAAAGCAGCAATAGCTGCCTCGGTACGCACTGTACGAGCTCGCATTGGGTGCACATTGCTCAATGGAGTATACGTGGACATAAATCATTCAGGTGGACAATTGTGAGCACTATAAATTGGACCAAGTGCTTTATGAGTTTGGTGCACAAAACGCAAATTTCGTAAATTAATATCCTCTATTTGGAGACTATGTTCGGGCGTAAATTTTTGCCTGATAATTTGCCAAAGTAAATTGAATATTATTAATTGTTCCCATCGAATGCTTTATACATCTAAATGAACATCATCTTCCACCAAATTAAGAGATCAAATCTTAAACACATTTGAATGAAAAATATATCATAAAGGAGATATTATGATGAATATCATGTCTTCAAAATTAGCCCCTGCTGCTATTTATTCCTATAAGAAGCATGGCTGTACTTACATTTCGAAAAAGTATTGTTAAAATATGAAACTAAAGCCGAAAACTTGAAATAAAAGATCATAATGTTATAAAGATGAGCTACTGTTTCAATTAGCAGCAACCCTCCATAGCATTAAGGGGGTAGGGTTTTTATTTTTATTTGCATATTCTTATTCATAGTACAGCTTTTCAAGAGTGTTCAGTTAAAATTTGAGATTGATCGGAGCAAAACTGACTTAGGTACAGCCATTTTAAATATATGCTTTCCAACCGATTTTGCTATTATTATCAATTTTTAATGGCGTTTTCTTTAGATTTAGTTTTTTCAAAGTCGGTGATCACTGTAAGTTAAAAACTACTTATCCGATCCTTCGCAAATTGTGCACACTTACTTTATATATGAATCACGAGCTAAGAACGTAGAGATTTTGCATTTAGTTTCTTTAAATTTACTTTAAAACATCAAAATCACTGATTTATATTTTTGATCAGTAAATTTTCATAAATTCAAAAAATTCGTTTTTTCACTGCTAAAAATTTAATTAATTAATTTAAAATAAAAAGGTGAAGTTGTTACCTCGAAAAAATTATAAACTAACGAGCTCTTTTTGATTTTTAGTCAACATACGATTCAGTAATTAGTTATGATGATCCTTTTCCAACTTTCTTTTTGGGTGTATACGAAGATTTGCTGACACAATTCAATTCAATCAATTCACAAAAAATTACCAGAAGACTCTTGAAATGTTGCACTATTATGTTCTTAATCTCTAAATAAATGTATGTTTGCCACATATTTTCAAAAATTACCCTTAAAAGTGTGTGTCGAATATTGAAAATTAGTCCCTCTTTTTGAGTATTAATTATTTCTAGCCACCATAACGCCCAATATTCCAAAAGCAGTTGAATACGTACTTAAATTAACCACTTTAATTTTATTTAAATTTAGGCATCCCAAACTTCTTTCCAAATGATTAGCATTTATTTGATTTGGTGAAGTTTGTTCAATCTGTAAGAACATTAAAGAAACCAACATTGGTTGACTGCTTACTCTAGTTTTTTTTCAGTACGATCGGAACTTTAAGAGATTTTTTGATAAAAAAAGTTTTACTAGTGTTTTCACAATATAAAAGGATCCGACTAATCTTTTCAGAAATGAAAGTACTGTATGACAGAGAAGAATGGTTCGATTGGTGAGGAAATCTTAGTTCGATTCCTAAGGAGGTATCAAGCCCCACGTTTGTTATCATGAACCATCATGGAACCAGTGATTCGTTCTCTTCGCGGTAGTCATAAAAGCCTCGTTAACTATGATAGATAGATTGCGGAAAAAGACGACACGTGAATGACCAGACTTTGTCAATTAGCATCGAGAAATTGCTATCAACCATACACACGTCAACAATTTTTTCGTACAGTGAAAATCTAAGGTACCCGAATAAACCATTGCTCGAAAGAAGCATCGAAACGCAACAGCATCTATTCCAGAAGTTATGCTTGTATGCATGGTATTTTTCAGCTGTAGCTGCAGAACAGATAGTGATGTGTTAGATCACACTCTCATCACACTAGATTGATCATCTAGCTGCTTTCGGTTGCTATCTAGATGCTTACGTGCAGGATGTGCTCTATATTGGCCGACACAAATGCGTTCAATGGATAATTTCCGGTCAACCTACAATGGTTGAATACCTACCAACGCGGCCGCTCTTGATTCTTTCGGCAACATCAAGCATCTGCACTAGTTCTAGCCAACAGCTAGCTGGCCTAGCTAGCGGATTGCTATCGCGAGGGTGGATGGATAATTCCGCAACACCATCAAGTTGGAGGTGGAGCAGAAGCAATGGCTAGCAACAGTGGCTGTTCCTACGAAACGATCTGGATAATCGAATGTCCATCAACGTTGACACTGAACTCATCTAGCTGGGCTAATGGAGCGTGCAGCGAAAAGATACAATGTAAAAATAGACAGATATCCATTTGGCAAAGTGCACTAAATACTTTGCAACGGCAATATTTTGACCTCACATGGATTAGCGAGTGCACGAACAATGGACGTAGGTACGTACATATATACCTCAATCGGATATGCACAATAAAATAGCGTTTGCGCTGGTCACATGCGAGGCTCTTGGGGGTGCAAGTAGTGGGCCACGACGTAAAGGACCTTGATATTAAGCTGTAGATAATCACGGCCTCACACTAGAATATTAGCGGCGTGAATAGATTGCGGCAATTGCATCTATGAAATGCATATGGAATGAGGGACGATTTAATTCATCAACGCGAGTAATTTAGGGTAGTTAAGAATGGATTATATTCTGAAAAGCGCAGCGTGATTCCGATGGCACCGGTCAGTGTTGATAGAGGCCTTATTGGCGAAAGTGCCGAAGAGGTTGCCTGGATGCGGAAGTCCTGTTGATAGAAGAAGCGATGACTATAGATAATGGTGAAAGATATTCAGAACCATACCAAAAAAACACCCTACAGTCTAGTAAACAGTTTAAATTTTAAAGGTAACGAGAAATATATATTCTGAACGAGGCTGCTTTTAAATCTGTTCTCAAATGCAAGCCTGATTTTCTTAAAATTATATTTTTGCCCAAAAAAAATTTTTTTGTCCACAAAAATATTTTTTTATCCACAGAAATAATTTTTGTCCTTAAAAATATTTTTTGTCGACAAAAATATTTTTTTGCATAATTTTTTTTAATCAAATTTGAGTAACTAAATATTCTGAGTTGAAGCTCTGTATACATTAATGATTAAATAATTTGAATGGTGACTTAGATTTTGATTAAAATGTTGACAGTTGTTCAAATTTTGGGTTCAGGAATTCCCCGAAAGAATGAACGAAACAGAATTTTTATCGAATAATTTTGTAGAATTTGTGATTTCTGAACAGATTTCTTTGAAAACTTTTCTGATTATGTTCATTTAAATCTAAGTTAATCGGTGCAAAGTTAATCGAATGAATATCCGGAAAAAATAAATGTATTAAATACTTCAAAATCAGAATCAAGGGAAATAAGGTTTAGCTGTCTTGCGTTTGAATTTGAATGCTTGTTTTCAAATCACTATTTTGTGAACTTATAAAAAAAATATTTACATATCATTTATGAACTTGACGAAATTATCTATCAATAACAAAATTTTTGCAAAAAGTTTCCTGGGGCATGAAAATAATAACTCAAAATTTTCTGTGCAGAAATCGATTTTAGATGTAAAATCTCAATTTTTTCGGGGTAAAACAAAAGAAATAAATTTATGAACTGGAGTCCGAACTAAAAAAACCAATAGTCAAATATCTGGGAATTTTTTTTTGTATGAAAAATTGATTGGAGTTCAATTGGCGTTTTTGTTGAAAATCAAATTAAATGTTTTCGTAGAGTTTTTAGATGAAGAAATTTCCATAATGTGTTTTTCAAACACATTCACACATTTTTGGAATGGATAAGTCGGATTTAAATGTAAATTGTATTTGAAAGATTTACTATTAACGTCATTTTTGAGTAAAAATTTCTCCGAGCAACATTCAGAGTTGAACAAAAATAATCTTAAGAAAGCTGTGCATTTCATTAAATTTTTGATGGTAAATGTCACACGACTTCATTTATTTGAAGGAAACATTGTTGGATAGGGCTTAAAATAATTGTTCTTCAAATTGGAAGGATAAAACAAATAGTTTTTTCAAAACCATATCTTAATTTTTTAAACAACAATCTGTTAAAGTACGTATCGAAAAAAAACTAAGAAAAACTACCAAAAAAATTAAATAAATGCTTTATCGCGAAATGTCTTAATTCGTTCGTCGACAAATTTAGCAAAGATTTTTTTCAGAATTTTATAATCCTGAAATTTTCGGAAAATTTTTATTGCGGAGGATACATTGAGTAAACACATTGGCTGAAATCAGTCTCACGTTCTTTTGTTTTTTTAAAGAAAAGCGTTTATATATTTTAGACATTTTCATGAAACGTTTTTTAAATGAAACTATACGTTTTTTCAAAACATATTCTAAATAATTTGTTACACCAAGTTTTAATTGACAATTAGATAAAATTTCAAAGCATCATTTTTGAATCATAACAATTATGCGTATTTTTGTTAAAGAAAAGTTTCTTCAAAAACAATTGCTAAAAGTTTTTGACAAAGACACTGAAATTTTTTGAAAAATATTTCCTTTTTCAAATAAACAATAAATGAATAAAGTTATAAAACGTCGTCTTTCTATCATAAAATTCATGCTTAATTTTGTTTAAGAAAAGTTTCTACACAAATATAAATTTGTAAAAAAATTTCTACAGTTTTGGACGAAGAAAGAAATACTAAACCGTGAATAATTGTACTGCCTAAGAGATTGATACGAATAATATTATCTATTTCTACCTATTCGCAAGATTTAGCTGTGTATTATTATTTGTAAGATTTTATATTTTTTATATAAATTTAGTACAGCAATTTTTTGATTTAATAAAATAATGCTCCTTTTTTTATCTGATTGTCACCTACAGCTATCAATGCTTAAACAGATTGGATGTTTAGAAGAGTCCTTTTTCCAACAAAAAAAAAAACAGATTTCTGTGATTAAAAAAATATTTATATAGAAACACACAGACTGGAATGTCTCATTATCATTATTATTATTGTTTAAATTATTATTTTTGTTATTGTTTTTCATAGTTCTGCAGATATTAATGGGAAGTGGTTCGTGACCAACTCAAGAATCGCGCCTTACGCTTGTTCTAATTTGTTTTTGAGAAATGCTGGAAATATTTCAGCCTGGATATTAAAAATTTCAGATAGTGATTTTTGTTAAAAAAATATCTATTGATATTTTAGAATATGGAAGAAATTATCACTAATCTCAATACAGTTTCTTCATTTATTTGTGTATTTAATATGGGAACTCCTAAATGTTTAAAGATTTTCTATTATCCTTAAAGTAAGCCGTTCAAACATTGACCCAATTAATATATAATTGGGAACATTCAAGTTGAAAGTCAGAATAACTACCGTTTCATAAATTCACTGGTACTGACCAGGTAATCACCATTTAAGTGGTAATTTAGCTTCGTACTAAACACCCTCCTTTGTCTTACGGTTGGCGCGACAGAGATATCAAAACGTTGTTACTAAGTAAAAATAAATATAGTCGTAGAATATCTTTTTCCGTCTAATTAACTATACCACTTAAATCTGTTTACTTACCAGCATTTCGTGGGCTGAACTTTAGGCGCGAAATAATACCTGGAGTCATTGTAAAATGTCCTTGGCCACTAAACCACGTCCTATGCCTGTTTTCACGGTATACTATTGGCTAAACACCCGGTCACTGCTATTTGAAATGCGAATAATATATTTTTAGAGTAAATGCAATTACTGAATAGTATATATGCTGTTCAAGAAATCAAGGACACGCAGCTGTTACGGAGCATGAAACCGACCAAGCTCCAATTACTTGAAACACCACACGCAACTGGCGTGCATTCATGGATCATTGTGAAAACTAACAACAAAGAGTAACCTCTAGACCTTCCCCAAAAATAGAAGTTTCACTTTCGCACTCCTGCGAGTGTGGCTACCAGCTAACTGGTAAAACATGGTGGAAGGACAACAACTAGACGAGGGAAACTACGAAAGTTTTCGACAGTGGAGACGCAACATATCGACCGTTGCTTCGAGACGTGTGCGAAGGGTGTAAGTTGAATGGCTCGTAGTCAACACAATTATGATTGAAACAGGATAATTGAACCGTTGCGTGGGTGAACACATCGACCGACAACAACAATTTCTTCCTTATTCCTTGAAGTGCACGAGGGGTAAGTAGTCCCACGGACTTTTAGACTAATTGTTTGAGTTTTCCTATCGTACAGGGTATAGTTTGCTCTAAGGTCCTTTTTGATGGGTGATTAGTAGTTGCTTGATAGGAAATGGAAAGGAGTAGTACAGTACATGAAACTCAATAGGAGTGTTTGTACTACTATCGTATTTATTATAGCAATGATTTTTTTCGCGCCTGATGCCATCTAAAACTAAAAATGCTTAACAAGAATTCCTATATAAGTTCCTCCAATATTTTTATGTGGTTTTCTTACAATAATTAGCTTTCATTAGATTATTTCTGTAATCATTTTTTATGTACTGATTGTTCCTAGCTTTGCTGAAACTTTTACACACAGAAAGTGCCTTTAATTAACCTTTAGCTTTTTTTAAGGTGCCAGAATCAAAGTCTGAAAAACCAGTCAAATTTCATCGTTTGTTCCCGAAATAATGTTGAATGTCACAAAACCACATAGTTTTAGCTTCTTTCGTGATATTAATGATTTTTGAGTTTAAAACTACGTGTTTTTACACACATTTCCAAATTACCTTTTGAACGTACTTTGGACAAAATCACGTATTAAAATATCTTCAAATAGGATACCTCGACTGATACTAATGTGGCTTCTGGGATGAAGAGAATATTTCATTGTTTCACTCTGGACTTTCTAGGGGTAGTAATCAAAAGAGAATCGCTGCAGGAGTAGGCTGTTGAGAGTAAGTTTAATATGAAACTCAATTGTTAATATGTTAGCTTTGTATCCTAAACCTGTTGACCTTTTGCCGTGTTTGCTGAGCTGCTTCACGTTTTCCAATCGAAGACGACTTTCTAAACACATTTACAGATTATGTAATCAACAAGCCTTTCTGTTTGGCTAATCAGTCGATTTTTTTAATCAAATTTAAGCTTTTTATACAGTTGGGGCAATATATTGACTTAAAAAACGAATATTTATTATTTATTATTATTATATTTTCCACATGATAGTGATTTTATCAGAAAATAACGAACCAGATTAAGCCATTTAGTTTCTATGAAATCTATGAACGTGAAAGCTATTTTCTTAAGTTGATATCTTTCATAAATACATGCCGTATTTTACTCGATTCTGTTCAATTTTGGTGAATTTTTTTGCAAGTTTGTGGTTGCTCCACTCTTTTTACATCTCGTCGTCGTTTGCTCTTCCGTTGTTGGTAGCCAATTAAAAAAAACAGAAAAATTCAAAAAATTTACAATTTTTGCCGAAACTGAAAGTGGCTCTATCATTTTTCACTCATTTTCACAACCAACAATTCATTTAGCCTATCCTCAAACCTTCTGAAATTGTCTTTTCGTGCCAATTCATAGTTCGTGGAGTAAAATTCGAAGAAAAATGATTAGATAGGATCATTGTAATGATCATGAATGTTGAGTATAAGTAATAATGTTGTAATCGATGTTGTTCGACTCAAAACGCACCGCATGCACGAAATGCACCTCATGTTCGACTGAAATGCACCACATGTACTCATTGTTCGAATTTTTGCACATGCGGTGCACCCTCAGTGCACGATCATGTGGTGCACCGAGGTGCAAAATCTTATTCACCACCCTGTTCGACACAACCGGTCAAGGAAATGCAGTGCTCGTAAGAAGTGTGTGGTAAAACAGTTTTTCGAAACTTAAATCGGGTACATTCGGGTTCATGCCTACGTTGTACGATTGGGATTGTAGATGATGTCTGGAGTGCTATTGCTAAATTTCGGCTTTTAGCCTTGCTGACTGTTATACAAAGCAAGTCTCACCAACAAATGCGCCATAACTAAAAGTTATGTAGCAAATGCAAATTCCCAAATCTGTGATATTCAGTTTTGAGAAGTTAGGGCAGCAAAATATTTCGAAATGATGAATGAAAAACGGTTTTTTTAATTCATTGAATTTTGATTTTTATGAAAGATATTCAGTTTTCGCATGTTTCGTTTTTGAGGGGAGGTTAAAATCCAACAAATGCTGTTGCGAGAATAATTTGGGCCCAGGTAAAATGCAACAAGAAAAAGATAATCATATTTGCGATGGGGATTTTACAATTGTTACCAACGGAATAAATTTTTGGACTTGTTATTTGAATATGTAGCCAACGATATTGAAACTTGGTTAACCTGGCAAACATGCCGTGTCGAAACTTGCGTTGCTAATAGAAGACGGATATAAGTCATCAAAACTGCCAGTATGTAAATTGATTAACATGGCGTAGATAAAACTGAAACTGAAACTGACTTTTAACATATCAATGGAGAGGATATTATTACAGCTACGGACTTTTCATTAGAAACACTTTTTCGCAATGAATCCTTCGATATAATTCATTCCACTTTGGTTGGTTTTTTACCTGATTCAATGACAATTGAGGGAGGCAAAATGTGACCGATGCTACTTCTATAAGGACGACAGGACATATAAATCCTAGAAAAACCAGGACTTGGAACGGGGACGTAGTTAGAAATACTGTATTTTACTATAAATAGGATGGCATGCAAGTTTGCTATGATCAGTTTGAAAAAGCCAGTTGCATTCGTTACAGTTTAAACGTGATTTTCAAAAATTTTGAAAGTGTTTTTAATTTCAATAACGACGAGAAAGGCTAAGAGTAACACTCGTCTAGCTTGAGAAAAGATTGTAGACTTGAAAGAGTTAGGCTTATCATATCGACAATTCGCCAGCCGCCTCGAGTGTTTCATAAAAAGTGGTTTAGAGAGCAGTGAAACATTTAGAAAGCCGCAGGACTGCCCAAAATATTCCCCGAAAGACAACTCATTTTATTGATAGACAAATCGTCCGCACATCGAAACGGAGCCAAAAAACATCAGTTATCGCAATTCATCGCCGACTTTCCGGGATAAAGTTGCAATATTTCAGTGAGAACAGTCAGAAGTCGTCTTTTGGAGGACGAACTACATAACAGGATAGCCAGAAGAACAAGTAGAACAATTGAAAGAAAATAATGGACTTAGCACCAATCGCAACATTTGACCTGGGAAAATGAGTGTAAATTCATGCTCTATAACGACGAAACAAATATAAATCGCGTTGGCATTAGTGGCAGGAGATATGTAAGACGATTAAAAAGTAAGGGATTCGACCCGCGCTACACTTACCATAAACTATTTTTAAGCACACAGGAGATGTTTCTCGCGGTTTGGTGTTGGACGAATACATCGTAAAGAAAACCGTCATTTTAGAAAACATCATGTTGCCATGGGCTGAGGAGAATTTTTCCATTGTATGGAAACTTCCGTACGACAGCGACCCCAAACATATGGCATGACACACAAGGCTATTTCTGGAGAACAAGACCGTCGCTCTTTTAGACTGATCATCGACGAATCCGGCCTCTAATACAACATATCACTTGTAGGCAGACATGAAACAAGCAGTAGCAGTAGAAAATTTCACAAACAAAGGACCAATATATAACATGTGTTAGAACCTCCTACTCTAAATAGTGTTAGCAGAGTTGCGAACCAAAATTGCACACTAGAAGACAATGTTGTTGACTAAAGTAGGAGGTTCTAGCACATGTTATAAAATAGCAAACGTAGGCACATATACCAACCCATTGACGGTCGTTATAATTCGCAGATGTAAATTATAAAATAGTTGAAATATAACGAGCTTAATCCATCAACAAGCCAGCCGTGGTCGTGCTGTCTCGTGACGGATGGCAAAATGACAGCACCTGAAGAGCATGCCATCCGACACGCCGAAACCACACTTCCTACTGAAAAAAAAGACCAATAGTTCGAAGTGATGAAAGAAGCATGGGTGGACATACATGTATGTGGAGATATGCGGGAAATTTATGAAAACAATGCCGAATTGTCTACAAGATCTTGTGAAGCAGAAGCGTTGATCGACACGTTACTGATGTGTCTTTTTAGTTTATTGTTTTTAGTTTGTAAAATATTTGCCTAAATAAATGAATTTTAAAATATTTTTTATGTGTTTTTAATTACGTGTCCGCTCTAAGAATTTCCTTTCCAGGATTTTGTTGTTCTGTCGTCCTTATAAGTAACATGGACGAACTCTTTGCTTCATTCAATACCAACTTTCAAGAATAACAGTGCGGTGTCCCAAAATTTGGAAATTCAACAAATTAAAAGACTTGATTTTTAAAAAATAAGTAACATGTTCATTTTATTTTTCATTTATTCCATCATTGTTTAGTTTTTTATACAATAAATTGAAAAACCATACAATTATTACTTGTTTTTGCTTTGTTTGTGAAAATAATCTTGATTGATTTTCACTTGAAACATTTTCAATTTTATCCAAAAAATCAACTGAGCTCAGCACAATATATACTCGCATCGATATACATTGTAACTTATCCAATAAATTTTCACTATATATATGCATTAATTTATGTTATGTTTTGTTTTTAGGTAAATATATTTATATGTATATATTAAATTACATATTTTTTTCCTGCTATTTTTAATTTATTTTACTTTATTTATAGTTATAGTTATAAATAATTTGTTAATAGTCATGCTAAGTTTTATTTACATTGAGTCAACATTATAATACTTTGTGTTTGTTGTCATTTTCAAATATTTAAAGCAGATTATTGATGAGATAATAATCATCGTTTACATTCCAAACAAAATTTGGGGTTTGTGTCGTCAATCACGAATGCATCAGTGTTTGCCCACAATTTTTATTTAATTTAGTTTTGCATTTCTAATTAATGTTATCTGTCGCTGAGCAGTGTGCATTGTCTTTTTTTATGTAATAATTATATACTATGCTATTTTTTTTATTTGTTAGTGATTTCTATTTATTTATTTACCTATTTGTTTTATATACAAATTGGAATATGTAATTAATTGAGGTTTATGAACTCAAAGTTGTTTTTTATGTGAATAATGAAAAATAAGTTTTGGACACATTTCAATAGATTTAATTACGATTTATTTAATGAATTTTAAAATCAAACATATGTATTTCAGTTGTATTTAATTTATTACCTCGAAGCTAATTGTCTTTTTGAAAATTCAGGAGCATTTTTCTCTTAAAAAGGATTTTAATGACTATCTGAATTTGATTTGCATTTTTTGAAACTCTAATTGACATCAAATGTTGATATTTTCACTAAATAATTAACGATTAACTCAACGAATGTAATTTTAATAATAATATCGTCTGTTATGATCAGATATATTGCTGTTAAATAAATCAATAAATCGAGGAATTTTGTGGAAATGATTTAGAAATCTGTTGAATATACGAGACAATTACTTAATTACTTCGCATTGCTCAGATGATTATAACAACTTTTAATTTATTATTAATTGAATTACGACTTTAAAGGCTGATTTTTCAAGTAACATTACGGTACTTTGAGCGTGAGTTAGTTGAAAAAAATTGATAGCTTTCATAAATTCGAATTATTTTTATGGAGAATGTAATTTTATGGATTTTATTTATTTTTTTTGGAAAATTCTCTAATTTTTTTAAATTAAATAGAACTCAATGAGATGTATCAAACTCCTGTCTTGTTTTTCTGTTGCAATAAATACATAAAATATTGAATATGGATTTGACACAGCAAGTTAAAATGGATTAGTTTTTGTCCAGGTCATTATTTTGTTGTTGTTTTTTTTGACCAAATTTTGATAAAATGGATTGCAAATAATTAAATTTAATATGAATGAAATTACTCCTTCTAATTTTTGCGAAAATTTCAATTCGAAGCATTTTATTGCATCAATACTGATTTCTTATATTTTTCTTGATATAAAAAAATTGCTTTTAATAAATACTTACATTGAATACACTATTGTTTCATTCAATTTTTACTAATCTAGTAACTTTCCAGTATACGGAAAGTGCTTGTATAGTTACAATTTTATTTTTCTGTTTGTCACAATACAACGATAGCTGGTTAATGGTTTTTTTGTGGTTCCAAATTAATTTTTTAAATTTATTTTTTAGTTAATAATTGTATCAATTCAATTGATTTAGTTGTTCATTTATTAAATTTAACAAACTTTATTTTCAATTTTTGTCTGTTTTTTTTGAAGCACTACAACACAGCACAACAAAATTTATCTCATCATCATTCGGTTTTGTCAATTTTAATTATCTAATTATTAATTAGTGTTCTTATGTTGTTGTTAAATTTTTTAGTAGTTTTTTTTTAAAACAAAATTTTTTCCAATTGTTTTTTTTTGATGGATTTTACTTCGTCTTTCATCTAATTGCATATGATTCAACTAAACTGACTATATGCATATATGCAATGTGTTAGGCTTAAAGCTAATTATTATTTGAAATAATTATTCACTAATTGTAGATGTTGAATCTACATGATTTGCAGCACTTTTGTTGGTAACGATGTAATCGACATAGACCCATTGAGCGTACATTACGACAATAGCGTGATGTATCTTTGCATTCGGATACTGAAAATATACCAAACAGATTTTTTTTAAATTTTACTGTCCCCTGTCGAAATTCAGATAATTCGAAAAATATTATATTTTATGCTACGAAAATAATTTAAGAGGTTATATTTTTAAGGATTTAATGTAATTTTGCTCAATCGTGTTGGGTCTGTAAAAGTATTAGGAGTGAGTGCTTCAATGGGAATGTGTAATAATTTTATTGGTTCGCGCTTGAAGCACGCATGTAAGAGCTAAAAACGCTGCCAGGAGACCTCATATTTTTGGCGCGAAGGAGATAGGTGTGACTCTTGTGGGGAGTCAGTGAAACTAGGTATAGATGTCGCTGATCGTGAGGTTTTGAGATATCGTGCCAGATATCAGCGCATGTTTTGTTGTAGTGACTAATTGAACTTTGCTTAGAAGTGTGATTTGAACTTTTGATCCGTTTCACGTTCAACTGGCGTTGAGGCTTATATTATTAAAGTATGAGGCCTTGATAGAAGGAGATGCTTGGAATTGGCTTAGAATAAGGTTGAGGTTCGCGGAACTAAATTCAATTCCCTGCTAAAAGAAAGGCGACACTTTTTTAATGAAGAGTCGAATGTCGGGTACTTAACCCAACCGTCATGGAATTCTGCATCACATCACCTAAAAACTCGCACTGTTATTTTGCTATGCAGAATATCTCATATCGCTTTTTGTAGCATATTGTTGAATACGAGCATTGTTTACCCGTAGTTTTGAATGATAGCTGAGGGCAGATATTTTGGGTTGCAGCCCAAGGTTAGTGATGAGTAAAAAAAGACCAAGCCTATGATGGGCTTAGCTATGCATCTATAGGCTTAGTCTTCGTCTTGGTCTTGTCTGTTCAGTTTTGGTCTTGATTGCAGTCTTTCGATCTTGCACTTCCCCACTCAAATATTCTGGACAACTTACTATTCAGCGATTGGTAGCTATTTTCTTTTGCATAGATTCGGTTGGAAAATGAGTGATTAACCTTCGTTAAAGATACAAAATTTGGAAAAACAAATTTTTCGGTCAGCAAAAATTCCTCTGTTCGGTCTGCCTCAAGGTAAAGTCTGGCAAGGACTTGGTATTGGTTTAGCAAGTCAAGTCTTATTCTTAGTCTTGCTATCACGGATATGGTCTTGGTCTTTCTGCAATACCAAATTTGCAAGATCAGAAACAATTGTCCTCATTACTCCTCAAGGCACTTTCCAGTAATTGTGATTTGTAGAAGCAACTTAGCGTCAAATTTGCTGGTACATGTTTGTCATCGTTAGGCAGGCACTATGACCATTTATCCTTACAATAAAGGTTGAATGGCAAAAATGGTTAGGATTATTTCTAAGGCAGCTGTGGGAGTAGTGTTCATTGCATCCATTATCCCCAAGCAAGCCACTCTTTGGATCTTTATGAAATGAACCAGGTTACATTTCATGGTTAGTGTCTTTAACCAAATTATAGCCGAATAGGTCAGGTGGATCTGACTATAGTTGTATACATCTGGTGTACCACTTAGAGCTTAAATCCTCCTTTATTTCCAAAATTTGTCCTGCAAATAAAAAAGGTTACTCCAGTTTTCCTCCTCTCTCCTCTAAATCAATGTTCCAGGTGAGTTTATGATCTAGTACGACCCCTAAGTATTTCACCTGATTATAGGGCATGAAACTTCACCCGTCAAGAATATGACACCTAAAGACAGAAATCGTACGCCTGCCTGTATAAAGGACGAGCTCCGTTGTAATGAGATCTATCTCAAGAACACAATTCTTGGCCCATCTACTGATAATGTTTAGAGTTAATTGCATCCATCCGAGGTATATCGACGATCTATATACCTTGTATCCATCCATACACAACGACGAAGAATCTGTTAGGGACTATGATGGACATGTCGTCAGCGTATGCAATAATCTTTGAAATCTTATTTCTCCAATTTAGATGAAAGATTGTGCATTGCAACAAGTCATAGTATCGGTAAAAGAATTCCCCTTTGCCAGGTTCCCTTGTCCCTTTACTTCCTAATAGCTGGTTCATCAATGGATGAGCTCACTGTTCCTGTTTATAAGTAGTGTATCAATCCAGATACATAAGCTCATTTCAACACTTTTCATTCTAAACACAAGATATATGGCGTCCAGGAAAACATTATTAAACGCTTTTTTCTTGTCCAGGAAGACGCTTAGTGCTTATTCCTTGTAGCGGAGAGCATCTTTAAAAATATAAACCACGAAGTGTAATGTCGACTCTATGGACCTGCTCTTCATATCAGCATGCTGTGCTAGTTGATCCTCAAATTATGTTTCTTATGAAGGTGTCCTCTATCCTTTCTAGTGCATTGAGAAGTAGGGACGCCAGACTGATTGGTCTAAAATCCTTCACTGAACTATGCTGCATTGTACCTGGTTGGGGGTTTCTATGCGCTAAAGATGTAGCCAAGCTGAAATAATCTGATGAAGGTTCCTTGCAGCCCAGGAGCAGTATGTACGAGAGATTTTGGAACATTAATGGTCTGATGCCGTCCGGTCAAGACAATTTGAAGGACAACAAGGATCTCACCACCAAATTAATCTTCTCGATATCAACGATACGTTATATGATGTCATCATGGTGCTGGATCTTTTTGTAGCAGTTTTCTTGACTGAGTCAGAGCACTCCAGGATGTGCAGTCCTTTTATAACAAAATTCTGTTTCAGATACAAACTAGCATTGCTTGTATCAAAGTTGAATTTTGGTTGAGTTTACTTAAGTTTTAGTTGTAGAAAACTGCACCGCTTTTAATTTAAGCTTTGTTTGTCATATACATAAACTTTATAAATTCATTAAATAAAAAGTCTAACGACTATTTTTAGAGAGCCTTTCCATAGCATGTGTTTCAAGGAACTTATCATAGTAAATGTTTTTTTCGTACTTTTTAACTTGAAATTACAGAGCGTCCCTTGAAAATATTTTTTGGAGTTGTTTAATGTTACAAAATAAAAAGAAAATCATTTGAAAGGAGATTCGTCTCCTCTTAATAAGCATTATAAAATTAAATTTCGATTTTTTTTGATTATATTGATTTACAAAATTTATGTCTTAAAAAATAAAATTTTTAATTTTATTTATTTCTTAAAAATTAATAAATTTTGAACTTTAGATGAAAACTAAAACCGAGCTCGTTAAATATCCAGAAATAATGCAAAAACTTATTGCGGAAGCCATTAAAATTCAAGTTGTTCGATTTTAAATGACAGTAATACAGTCTAAATTGACAGCCCCTGAAAAAAGCAACAATCATACCTCGATTGTACTTGCACATCTCATATTCAATTCCAGGATAATGTCAACAAACTTTGAAACAATTCTGTTTGACAAAAGCATACAAAATTAATTCGTTTCAACATATTTACTTGATGTGCTTCATACGGGACAGAGTGAAGTGCATGTCCTTGCGATCTTGCGCACCATTCTATTGAAAGTCTCGACAGGAGTCATTAACATATCATTTGCAATGAAAATTCTTTCGTCGTCGTCGTCGTTCACATTAACATGTATGAATGACTTTTTGGTAAATGTTTAACTTGTATGAAAGGTGAACAAGACATCTTGTGTCCTGTTTGTGTTGTCTGTGTGTATCCTTGACGCTTTCAGATCCACAGATTGACTTTTCGATAGAGTTCAGTCATTTGGAAACACATTGTGTACTCTACGATTTGTTCGGGGGGTGCGCAAATGGTGTTTTGATGGTGTTCTATGCGTGTATGTTTTCGAAATAAAGTGTTGCTTGGGGCTGTTTCGTTACATGCTTATGACACTGACGATGAGAGTGGCAAAGAATGGCAAGGATATGGGATGATGTAAAGAGTTCACGTGTGTATGATGATGTCTGACACAAAATTAACCGGAAGGTAAATAGGCAAGGGTTGGAAGCTGCAGGTTAATTGTGAAGATGTGGTATATTATACTTACCATTTGACATACATGGAGCACCTTTGCACACCTTCATAACGGCCGGACGGGGTTGATTTCTGCAAGCATTGCCGGCCGGCCTTCGCGTACCATACCACACACATTGCAGGATTCGGTATTTAATGCCCTGTGAGCCACATTGCGCGTTACACTGAAATGAAGCAAAAAGGGCTATTGTTAATGAGTGTTAGAACCTTTCAACTGGGGGAGTAATAGTCGAGACAGCGAGCTATTATGAAAATTAAACAAACAGTTGATTTTGAAGACATCAAATAATGTTGCTGGTCGGATATACTGATACTAAGAGTGGCATCATGAAAATTAAGGATTATTTATAAAAGCTACTTTAATTTTAAAATTTGGGGATGGTTTTCAAGACGTTTCGGAAAATAGAGGTATTTCGAGTAATGCAGAAATTGATTTGTGCTTCCTTCCGTTGAAAGTAGTTTCATGAATCTAAATCAGGAAATCTCATAATTATTTTAGCTGCTTTTGTTTGGTTTAGCAGCTTGAAATCAATGATGAAATATTTATTTTCAAAGAGTTGAATACGCTTTATTACTTTGAAAAATGCTGAAACTGATTTGTTTTGCTGGTTTCTCTTGACGATTTACATAAAAAAATAGTGTAGTAAAAGTATACATAATTTTCTTAAAATCTCTCAAAATCTACAAAAAGCATGAAAATTTAAATGTAGATAGTTGCAAAGCTTAACTTTAAGATAAAAAAAAACTTTACAATGCCAGGTATGCAATTTCCTGGAAAATAAGTAAGTGAAATTGTTTTATAATGTTTTTTACTACAATATAATTGTTTAAATAGTGAAAATAATAAAAAAAAATTTCAAGTTAAAATTTGTAGCTGGTGAATTTACCCACAAATTTTATCTGAAGAATTTTTCGATATCTGTATTTGCTCCTTACGCAAATTTCCAGGTACCATTTTTCAACATTTTAATTTTTGAAGTTTTTATTTTTCTTGTAGTTTTTAAACAATTACATTTAGCAAAAAATATTTCGAATAAAAGTTACAGTACAACAATGTATCTAAAATGTTATTTTAATTTTTTTTAACAATATCTTAATTTTTCTAGAAAATATTAACGATTTTCCACGTAAACCTCCACGGAAAAAATATTTTTTTACATTCGTTGGCTATAAAAGAATGAAAAATATAAAAATTGAACTATTTAATATTGTGAATTTCAGAGGTTGTGGTTTAATCTACAATATTCATTTGAATTTTTTGTATCTGAATTTGCGCGGTGCGGTTTTAAAATTTTATGAATACCTAAGATTTTCGTGGAAATATTAGCGATTTTCCATGTAAACCTCCAGTAAGAAGTTATTTTTTTGCAATTGTTTGCTATATCATATAACAATCAATTTCATTCATCATTTCTACCTGAACCAAAGGTGTAACGACTTGTTACACAAACGCTTCTATAGATATTCATTTTCAAGCTCACAAAGTTTTAGGTAATAATATTTATATTGAAAAGAGTTATATTACATTTTCTAAAAATTGGCAAATTTTTGAATGAATAAAAAATTATTGCGAATTATTTAAAAAATTCAACGTTTATAAATAAAACTGTGTAAACCTTTTAAAAGTATATACTTTGAAAAATGCATGAATACATTTTCATCAAAATACATTAATTTTTAAAATAGAAATAATTAAATGAATTAGAAAAATACAAGTAAAATTAAGCACGTAAAAAACATGGATTTCAACAAGCTATTGTTTTTCTCATTTAATATTCATCCCATTATTTTTTGTAACAATAATGTTACATAAACATTGAATCCAAAAAAAAATTGCTGCAACAATTTTTAAATAAAAATTAATCGAAATACTTTATTGTCTTTTTGGGTCTTTTTTCATAAGCAAAAAGATTTTACAGTTAGATAAAAATATTTTCATTTGAAAGTTAAGTTTTTTCTTTACATTTCAAAAAATTTCGTTTATTCTTTCCGAATAGTAAAAGCCTCCAAAATATTGATTCCATAATTGAGGGAAAAAAATTTTGATTTACTCTTTACCCGTCAATTGACCTCTAATAAAATTAATCGTAACTCGTGAAATGATTTATTTACAGAAAAACTTTTCAAAACAAATTTATACGTAAATTCATCAGCTACAAAATTTCCAGTTTTTTTCCACATTTTTTGTGTATTTTATTTAGTGAAACAATTATAGTGAAAAAACTAAACCAAAAATTTCACTCAGCGATTTTCCGGAAAATTGCATTAATAGCAGTGCAAATATTTTTTTATCTTAAAGTTAACCCTTTCAAATACCTATATTTAAATTTTCTTTCATATTGTATTTTTTGTGGCGTCGAATGTCTTGATTAACTACGCTGCAAGTTACTTCTGGAACAATTTTACTAAATTGATAGTGCAAAGCACAATCAACCAGTGTTAATTCTTTTGATAATAATCAGCTTAATTGGCGAGATAGCCCTAGTGTGATCTTCACACATCACCTGATTTTCAACAGCTAATGCACTCAATTTTCTTTGCTCTAAGATGACATCCTTTATATTTTATGACTAAAAAACGCATTAATGTGCAGACGGAAAATTTTATCTCAAATTTTTCTCGAATTCTCTGGTGGTCTTATAATTTTGAAAAAGAATTTTATAATAAACACAGAATTTCTTCTATCTTCTATATTTTTGATAAGACTAGGTCTTTGAAACAAGTATATATCAGATACGTTTCTTTTTTCCTTTTGTGTTTGTCGTAAGATCAAATGAAGCATTTTTGAATGACCAGTTTTAATTATTTACTTTGGTTCCTTTTATCATCGTACAGAAATTTCTCATTGATCAGACTAAACAATCAGGACACAAATCATCCAAATGACTTACCTCTGACCAAGGCTCGACCCTCCAAACACCTTTACACAGCTCATTGTAGCACTCCTGCCGCTCTAGGGGATGTTCACCCTCGTCACACTTACGACTAATTGTATCATTCGGAAATTTACAAACAATCTCTCTCTTCTGAATGGACGTGTTGCGTCCTACACAACGTGATCGTTGACATAATGTCCAACTGCCGATCACCCATCGAGGACATTCTTCATGACCGCAAGATTCAAAGGTATCGGGAATAATTAGGCCAGCATCCTCGCACAGGGCGTTGTCCACATTCTGAGTCGTGTTGTGTAGCTTCACCATACAATAGGCAGATCGTCTCTGTATAAATAAATCGTACAGAAAAATATAATTGAAACTAGATCTATCTTTACATCTAAATAACTTACCCGTAATCCTTCTTCAGGACCACACAACTCTGAACATTCTGACCATGGTGTTGTCATCCACTCGAACTGAAGATCCTTTTTGTTCCCTCGCCCGAGTAAGATAGCATCTTCAGTGGTCGTTGAGAAAAAATCAGAAATGTTAAACATCCGGGCTGGTTCATCCTTTTCAAGTTGCTCCAATTCAATACCGAAATCCAGTCCTTTTTCAATTAATACATGATGTCCCGGTGAATTGCTGAAGCTCTGTAAGGGCCATAAATACTGGAAAGCAAAAATTTGTTTAGTAAAATTGTTTGAATGTCCTTTTGCCAGAATTCAGTAGGATTTTAAGATGGCTTTTGCTGGAACGAGTAACATTAACTGTGTTTGTGTTTTGCAGAAATAAAATACTTTGTCTTAACGTGCATAAGCGACACTGATTTAAAATTCAACGCGCATGCAGATTGAATAAATAAAAGAAAAAAAAATGGGGGAAATGTTTAACATCATTTTGAACGGAATATGACGATTTTCCTTGAAAATTAATTGTAGTTTGATATGAGTTTCGCTAATTTAGCATGCATTGCATTCATTTCTGATTTTTTTTTTCAAATAAATTCCATGCAAGTTTGCACGTGCCTTTGGCATAAATTAAGACCATATATTTAATGAAACTAAAAAACCACCCAGATGGCGTAAAAATACATATTCAGGCATGCAAATCCTATTTTTGAGTCCTGTAAATTAAATATTTTATTGACACCATCAATATTTGTCATAACATATTGCATCACACAATAAATTGACTACCTTCATCCCTTCCAAAAAAAAAGTCAAACAGGATGAAACGCTATTCGCAAGATATGCTCAATACTGAATGTTTCCAGATGGGGGTGGCAACATAGCACCGGGCATATATGTAGTAACAACAGGCAACCAGGATTGCGTCCGAATCCATGGAATCGTTCGTACAAATTATGATGGTCCAGTGGTTGGAATTGGATGGAAACGTATGCGAATGTTTCACGGACGATGGACATATGGTGGCGTTGCAATCAATTGGACCGTGAACTCTAATTTAGTCGTCAGCTTTTCCTGGGCTTTTCCGACTGTTCCCAGATGAGAATGTGCTGGGATTGTAGTAACACAACTTATCCTGGAGGTTCGTTCCGGATGGTCAGTAATAGAGCGATGTTTCGTAAGAGTGCATTAGTACTTTTACGGGCGTAGGTTGGATGGAGTATTTATTTGTGTACTAGTGAGCAGGAAGGATAATCTTCAACAAAATGGGGAAATTGTTAAAAGGTGCATAATGGACGTATGAAGAGTTGAAGTATTTGATTGATATATATTCCTTAAAAGTATTTATTTGATATACATTTTTTAACGCCTTAAGCAAGGTATCTCTTAAATGAATATCAAGGAACATTCCCAGAAAATCGTGAGCCAAGAGAGTTTGAACTATTGAAAATAAACAGCAGGACCTCATTGAAAAGAGCATTTCTAAAACAGCATTAAAAGCCTCCTATATTTTTGATTCTTATAAATACATGGTAATTGCTTGAAGGCCTCAGTCCTAAGGGTGGAAAGTTACATTGTGAGTCGGCAAAAAAAAAACAATAAACGATAAAAGTAAAGATCATTCCAGCTTTAGAATTTGTATAGCAATGCAGAGCTCTAAAATATTGTGAAATTAACACACATCCGCAGTAGTCAGTGGTTACACAAAATATTGTGAAAGAGGAAACATTCCAGTTTATCTAGTAAACATTGTTTCCAAGTAATTAATGAGGTTGTTTATCAGTAAAATCACCCACTGTTTTGGGGAAATTTGGATAGTTGAAAGGTAGTTAAGAGCCTTGGCAATAACTGCAGACTCTATTGAGTCAAACGTCAGCCTAGATATATACAGCATTTCCGTTTCTATTTAGGAGTTTTTCGATTGAAATTGATTGTTTTCTGAATCAAATTGGCATTTTTACATCTCAAATTGGAGCTTTTCCGATCATATCTGTATTAGATAAGAGCCAATATGTTTTTAAAAGGTACTAATTTAATTTGGAAAACCATCAAATTGATTCGGAAAAAACCTAAATTGAAAAGCAAATGTTATAAAACAGGACCAACCGAAGAAAGTTGGTTTATATTACTGCAAAGTTGAATAAAGAAGAGGTCAAAGTCGTGTGAGAAGGAGTTGCAGAGAAAATTCAGATATTGCGTTTTTCACCACAAATAAGGACATTTTGTTATTATCTTGGAGGGTAAGCGAAGCATTCAGTAGCTTGGGGGTGATATTAAAGGTCAAGAAAACTTTGCATGGTTTGTACAAACCAGCCTAAATGCAGTGAAACCTCGCATAATCAGAGAATTACTCTAAGTTTCTTTACACTGTAACTTGATTTTTGTAGCTCCTACCATAGAGCAGCCCGCAATGTCTTCAAAACACGAGGCTGATATGCTATGCATATTGATTAAAGAAAAATATGCAAAATTCATTTTCTAAAATGAAATATGGAGCCAATGGGAGCCCTGAACAAGTGATACTACTTGAGCAACTGCTAGAGAAACCCGTGTTTTCAGTAATACTATTTCAAAATATTGAGGACTCATAGGCAAATAGAAATTAATAGGAGCATCATCGAGTAGGATTTAGGCCCAAAGACGAGATCGAAATCTGCTGTACATAACTTTGTTTTAATTGAAGCGTTCTTCGATCGAACATTTCCTTACTAAAGCAAATATTTTGAGATTCCTGATTCAATTTAGCTGAGAATAGAAGGAATATCCATTTGCCAGCTAGGAACGAAATCTGCATCGAAGCCAGATGAAACTCGTGAAGGTAGCGCTTAATGGTGTTTCGGTTTTAGCTTGACTGGGAGGAAATTAGGCTTAACGATTTTTTTCGAGTATAAATATAGTTCTACTTCAACAAAAAAGAACGTGTTAGGTTCATATCCTTTCAGAGAATCTAGGTTTTTAGAATTTTTGCCTGAAAATTGCAATGCGTTCAAAAATTCAAGGCTTCATTCCACCGTGTATATTTTTGAATCCTACTTAACAAAAATCCAATACATATCCAGCATTTTATGACGAGGATCCTTTTCAAATGGACAAAATAAACTTTTTGTCCTCATTTCAGAAAAAAAATAACATCATACTTCACTTAAAGTGATCCTGATACCTTTTCCACTATTGCCGTGCATTCTATTGTATCCGGAAAACGTTGAAAACGTTTTATGACCATTATTAGGTTACCGACAAATCATCGATTGATTCTAGAAAAAAATACGATTCCATTCATATCCTTTTATCCAATGGCAAACATTTTCTAGTTTCGTTTGCGGTAATTATTTTATTGCCTCATTCAATCGTCAGTCACTACAAGTACAGGATTGCAGGACGATTGAAATCGAGTTAATTTTCCCATATATTTTTTTCATAGAAACGGACGAGAAAATTCCAATTGAATAAATACACCTTATTCTCTGATTGTGACGCTGACAAGGATTTGTGGAAAATTGGAATTTTTCTAAACTAGTTTACTAGCTATTCAATTGAAGGGTATGAAACCATGCAACGCTGAAGCTTTGCATAAAGGATGTTTTAGCTGTTTCCAAGCGCTGTTTGAAAATCGTATTTCCATTAACAGATTCAATGGTTGTGTGTGCGATTATTTGATTGGAAAATAATGGAAAACAAGAATGAAAAACTACCAAGTGAATTTTCATAAGCCGATGCATTGACGTTGCTTTTTGCCGCAGAATTTTTAGAATTCATTTATTGCTGTTCCAGGACACTTCAGTGCATTTTTATATATACGCCGGAAAACATTTAATCGATTAGTGCTTTTACAGAATATAAATTGTTCTGTTTTAAATAAAACTTCTAAATAGAAGCAATAAAACAAATACGCTTGCTATGAACTCACTTTTCAACTAGATCCTGAAGTGTGTTTTTGTGAAACGGAATAATCGAAACTCTGCTAAAGCTAAGTACCATTTAATTTAAGGGCTCGGTTATGGAAATGTTAATAATCAAATAAATGTATTTTTGAGAAGTCAAATTGTATTTAAAAATATTTAAGAAATTTTTTGAGAAGGAATCGACAACGAAATGCTTTAATTTACATGATTTGTAGAAGACAACGGAAGTAGGGCTTGAACCATATCATTGATCAAAAGTTTTACAAAGTAGTCATAAAAATATGTTAGGACTACAATTGAATTTTCTAAAGAACTATTTTTACTTTTGCTATTGATTGCAAAAACTAAACATTTTGGGTGCAAAAAATAGAAAATGGCTGACTTTTCAATTTTTCGACCCTGGTTTTGAAACGAAAATTCTTTTTAAAAAATGTTATAATTCTGTTTAAAAAATTTAATCTTCCTTCCACTTGAGATTCTACTCGAGCTGAGTAAATCAAACAGCGTGGTCATCAACATTTGCAAAAGGATCTCATAGCCGTCAGAACCTGCAAGTGTCTATTACTTAACTCTTTTCTAATTTCGTAAAAGTTTCCATTCCACTTGAACACTTTCACTAACATCCTTTTATATCGTCAATCTGTTGCTGTTACCATCAACGATAGAGAGTGTGCTCTGTGCTTTCGACAGAGACAAGTCAAGTGAAGTCCTTGCTACATTCCTAATGACACGAACTTTTCCAACTGAAAATGTCTATTAATTATTTAAAATTAATTTTTGAATTGGGCAGAGGTGTATGAGGTATCCAAATATCCTCGAACTCAAAAAAAAAATGATATAAAGCTGTTGTAAAGTTTACCCGGTTTTTTACAGCCCGACCTAAGTGCAGGTCGTTTACTCGTTCTATTTGTGAAAAGTGTGAAAAGTTTTTAAATAGTCACGGAAAACTTTTCGACATGGAGTCGTTCCACAGTGAACCTGGAAAATATGAGGAAAACTGCTCTGCACTGACTTTTAGACAGTGATGAAGTGTTGAGAGAATTTTTCTCGTTTTAGTTTCCAAAAAAAATTTCAGCGGTGGTAATTATGATTAAATAAATTGCGGGGAAATCTGTTTTTTCCGGCTGCTGGCAATTTTGCAAGAGTTCAGCTGTAACCAGACGTAATTCGTTCACCTAAACTAATATTTTTCCTGTGACCACTATTCTGAAAAGCTCGAGAAGTCTGGAAAGATATATCATTTGGCAGTCGGCTGGCAAATATAACCTACATTCGCCTTGTCTCAACGTTCGCCACATCTAAACGATATGATGCCCTTTATGCATTTTCCTCTTTCTCGAAATTAATTGAGAGTGCCAAAGATGCTCCTGGAAATTCACGACTGCGAAAGAACATCATTAAAATACTCGCGAAAATGGATGGAAATTCATGCAGCGAGAATTTTCCGCAAATGCATCATTTTCGTAAACATACTCGTACGTTTAAATGAATGAATGCAATTCCTTGGTAAGGATTCGGATATTCTGATCATCCAACTGTAAACGTATGTAAATTAATTGCGTGCAGGGAACATTATCGAGGATCGCGGTGAGTGGGTTAAAAAGTAGTGATCATGAAATGTTATGCAAATATTCCAAGAAACGTAATTAATTGCAATCGGAGAAAATGCATTTGTGAAAAGCAACGTCAGCATGATTTTCCCAGGAGCAAAAAAGGCATAACGTTTCAGTTTGCAAATGAAAAATCATTGGAAAAGGATAATTTTTGCATGGATGATTTTCAGATTGTGTGTCAGATGAATAAATATTAAGTTCTTGATGCTGACTCGGCATGAACTATAGATTAACGTTCCAGAATACTTTTATTTTATTCATTTTGGTTAAATTATGCAAGAGATGTTTTTTTGAGGTCAGTCAATTAACGCAAATCTGCTTAATTGTTATGTGGTAAATTTTTTGAAACCATGCCCCTTCATTAAAATTTTATAAAAATAAAATATTATTATTATTATTAAATAAAATATAAAATATTATTATTATTATTAAATATATGTCTGAGAAAAAATAAATTGAAATAATTTGATTGGTACTGAAATTTCATATCTTAATATATTAGTTTTACTCGGCAAGAAGCGATGAAAATATAAATTCTTAATGCGTATTTTCAAAAATAAATTAAAAACCATTTGTGTAAGGTATCTCTTAAAATACATAGCATCGCGTTACTTAGATAACTTTTATTCTTGGCAAGTTTTCTGTCTTTCCGTTGGTTAGGAGAAAATGTTTTATAATTAACTGAACAGAATCTTATTTGAAAAATTATATAAAAGCCTCTTTCGTTGAAGCTAAGATTTTTTAATACATTTTCTTGATAATAAATGTTCAGAATATTTTTTTCCAAAAATTATAAACCAAAACTACTTTCGCTCTGTCCTCAATTGAATTAGACCTCTCTTGAATTGGTGTAGACTTTCTTCTCAAATGGTTTGGAATTTTCATCAAATCATTTAGACCTTTTCCACAAAACATTTAAACCTTTCCTCATATGGTTCGTATTTCTTTCCTTTCGCTACTTCCCAATATGTTGATTCGCATTTGAAAATTACCTCATCAAATTTTCAAACAAATTTCAGGTAAAACGGTTGCAGAAATCTTTTGGAAAAAAGTTGAAAAGATTTGGGAAAAGTGCATAAAATTCGGGAAAATTTTGAAATGTTTTGTAAAAATTTCTAAATCGATTGAGGAAATGGCCAAACCATAAGAGAAACGTCCAAATTAATTAATAAAAGGATTTAACTCAATTGAAAAATGGTATAAATTCAGATATAAATGACATTATATTTAATTAAAATCAAGACCATACTATTTCAAGAATTTATCTAAAAAATTTCAAGCAGTTTCACGATTGCATTATTATTTTGCAAATAACATTTCAATTACATCACCCGCTTTCCAAAAAACATATACGAAATTGTGCATCCCTGAAGAGCTGCATGTAAAATTTACGTCAGCAGATTTTTTTTTGTCCATCGGGAAAGCATGTATTGTTTCCACGAAATGGAAAATAAAATAAATCGCTTGAAAGTACAAGCAGCTTAAATGGAAATTCCGGCGAATAATGAATTCATGCAAAAGCTGATTGGTGCAAAGTAGGAAAGTGGAATTTTATTAGACTCGTCGTCGAAAAACAAGAAGTCATGTTTACCATGAATGGTGGCAGTTCCCAGCGTGAGAGGTTTTCTCGTTTTTTTTCAATTTATTATTAAATGACAGAAAATTAATTTAATAAATGCCTGACAAAATTTGCAATAAAGCAGAAAAAACTGTTCCGTTTTTACATCAGCAAAAAGGCATACCAGAAAAATAATATAAAAACGATGAAAAATGCGTCCGAAATTGTTCAGTACAGCACGAGCGCAAAGTTTGGCTATGAAGTGCATTCCAAATAATATGAAGTAAATTTTAAATAATATGTTTATTTATTTAGGCACATACATATGCGTGAAATAGATGGATGCATGTATGTAGAGCAACAAGCATTTGGAGGGTTGCCAGTGTACACGTGCAATTAAATCGTCCAAAATAAATTTACCTAAGAAGAGTGCACTCCATGAAATATATTTAATCATTGGTGTAGTGACGATAGTGGTGTTGTTGTAGTAGCAGTTGTAATTGTTGAATATATATATATATTTATTGTCGATATGAATGTATGGATACATATAATATATTTATATAGTTTTTGTTTGATTGGTTCTTTGGTAAATATAAATTACAATACAGGTTTCAAAGCGAAACAGATAATGAGAAAAGTCAATTAGCAAATGATAATTTAGAGTGTAATTGTATGCTTTTTTGAAGTTTTCAACTGAATAAATTTATTTTTTTGAAATTCAAAATAAATACATGTTTTAGCGATTGCACATATTGAAAAGCGTAAACAGTTTCGCAACAAAATCAATCAAAACTTCAATCAAATTGAAAATTATACAGCAGAGAAATTGTGTTGACTCAAATAATGTGGAAATTATTCGAAAATTGGGGAGTTTAGAATTGAATAGCATTGAAAGTTCCAAGGGAATACAAACCCTTAAATGAACAAGCCGTGCGGTGCGACCCATGAGGTCCACACGGTCAACTTCCCAGTAATATCTACATAGATATTAAAAATATTAAACACAATAATAGTTATGGAAATAATACTACTTCAAATAATAAAAATGTACCTCTCATAAAAATTATTGGAATGACTTAATATTAATCGTAACATCTACGCGAGCGTCAATTGATTACGTAAGGATTTTGGTGCGTTGGTTTGATTGATTATTCACGCGGATCAATCGGAGGGGGGGCAGGTTTTAAAGCAGTTTTTTCATTAAAGTTAAAACATGGTGCTGTGAAGACTATGGAAAATCTGCTCAAATTTTGCAAATATTACAAACTTTGATTGACTATACAACAATGTCTTTAGAATAAGAGATTTAAAGTATAATGATTCGAATGAACCCTTTTTACATGGTGACTTTGAATGAGTTTTTATTTTTAATTTAATTTTTTTTTAATCACGAGAGAAGTTTTTGCTGGTTTCTCTACAAAAATTGATAAAAGTTTATAAATTCTATGAACATTTATTATTACGATGTGCAAATCAAGTTAAAAATGAATTTTTTTATGAAAAAAACACATCTTTTCCAATTTTTTTTAATAAATTGGAAAAACCGCTTAAACGATTTTTTTTAAATATAAAAACATCATAAAAATGTTAATACGCGTCGATTGACATCTTAATGATCGAAAGATTATATTTGGTTCTCGAGATATAATGAATGACGTAAATGACCTTGAACGTTAAATGATTTTTTATTTTTTATTTAATTTTTTTTGTAATCATGAAAAAAACTTTTGCTGGTTTTTTTACAACAACTATTTGGAGTATATAAACTTTATAAACATTGATCACTTAGATTTGAAAATCAGGTTAAAAATTTTGTGTTTTTGAAAAAAAAACCTAATTTTTTGCACTTTTTTTTTTAAAAATTAGAAAACGGCTCAAACGATTTTTGTAAAAATTTGGAAGATTCATAAAATTGTTAATACGCGTCGATTGACACCTTAACAATGAAAATCGCATGTTTGGTTCGTGAGTTATAGCGCATAACATGGTTGACCTTCAAAGGGTGAAAACAGCAAACCCCCCCGACCGAAGTTTTTCAAAAACTAATCGGCTCTTAAGATTGCAAAGACGCTTCGATTGACACCTTAACGAAGTCGATACGACTTTGTTTACGTGAGTTATGCTCGTAGAAAAACTGGCCGCGAACGCACATACGTACGTACGTACGTACATATACACACACACACGCATACATACTTCTTTTTAAAAACACTTTATAGACCTCAAAACGTAAAGAAAAGTTGAAAATTTCAATTTCGATTTTCGAGGCGATTACAAGAACTTCCCATATACTGGGAAGTTAATAAAATTGAATTCTGAATTCGACTCGGATAAATGGAGACCAAATTCCAGCTCAATTTCAAGTCTGGTCTATTCAGAAAATCATGAAATTGTATCAAGTCATTATATGTTTACTAAACAGATTAAAAATTTAGTTACTGGGATGTCATCCTTGCTAATAAGCTTCTAAAAAATTTATTTATACAACTGTTTTTGAGAAATTCACCACGAGTAGTTAAATACACACAATTTTAACATATTCTGAACGAAAACGTGGAAAATTAATAGTTAAATGTTAACAGAAACACACATAGAAGGAGCATCCTTAAACATTTCAAGATGTTTCTATCAAAAAGAAATAGTATAATTTGCCTTTTAAATCTACGACGATTAAAAAATTCTTTTCGCTTTCCACGTTCAGTATAGAAGTAAAATTTTTGCACATTTTTCCACTGAAAGACTGCGAAGACATAATCAAAATTTTTTATCGAACAATATCCATAAATTATTTAAGGATTTGTGTAAAAATACGACTTCAGATTTATTTATTTAAAAGGATTTTTAGCGTGCAGTTTTTCAAGTCAAAGTTTCTAAAAAACCAAATTGCGAAAGGAAATGCTTAATCTTTATCAGTGAAAATCTACAAGAGTAAAGGTTAAGAAAGTCATACTTGATTAAAACTTTAACTCTT
Organism: Oxycera nigricornis; assembly: GCA_963942545.1. Classification (NCBI taxonomy): domain Eukaryota; kingdom Metazoa; phylum Arthropoda; class Insecta; order Diptera; family Stratiomyidae; genus Oxycera; species Oxycera nigricornis. Next base: position 9,326,537 of record OZ012661.1, read on the forward strand.
CATTGTTTAATTTCTTGCTTTACAATAAAATTCAGAATTAGCAATGCAATGCTTACCCTAATTTAAAATATTTATTACTACAATAAACATTATTGCTGTGATAGAATATTTTTTTAATACTCTGAATTGAAATTTTTTCCATGTTAATTTGTCAAATAAATTTTGGAAACAATTATTTCAAGGAATATTCCACTTGAAATTTTTTAAATGATTATTTCAGGTCAAGAGAATCAACAGAAAAAATACCATACCATTCGTGGAAACTCATATAACATGGAATTGCATTTTGACCTTCCGATAAAAAGATGAGCATATGATATTCTCGAAAAGTTGTCACCGAAAAAAACATCAACATGAACATGAAAAATTGATTCAAAAAAACGACACAACTTTTTCAACGAATTTCGAACAAAAAAAAGTTCATCACAAACATTTTTAAAATAAAAAATTTCTGACGAAAAAGGATTATCGTAAACATTTTTAACATAAACTTTTAAAAGAAAGTAAGATATTTTTTGATAAAAATTAAATGTGGCTATTTGACCACACACAAAAATTAATGTGTAGATTTTTTTACACTGAAAATTTTTCATAAAAGGCACCCAGTGTTTTGGAAACACATGAAAAAGGATTTTAAAATTTGATGCATAAGAAAAAAATGTTGGAAGCTTTTCATTGAGTTTTAGCTCGAAAAGCGTATCTAAAAAATTCGAATCTGTTAGTATTGCTTTAAATGGGCAAGAACGTCGTAAGAGTGCAAGCAGTGGAAAATCATATACTAAATGAAATTCTTAAAATGTTTTTTTTTTCTGGAGAAATATATATTAAATATTTGAAACATTTGTACAAATTATTTCCAGAAAAACTTAAAATAGTGTAAATCTTGATTTCAAGAAAATTTGGTGCTCTTCAGAATGCGCCAAATATCTTTAATAGTTTTAGTAATGCAAAATCAGCTCCTATTGAATGTGTTCAAGTGAAGTGACCCGTCTTACAGCAATTGTGCCAGGATTTGACTCGACAAATGCAATGCATCTACATTTATGCGATACATACTACCACCTTTCCTCAAAAGTTTCATCCTTTTAGCAATGATTCAAGAACCCTTGCGATTGCTTCTTGGACTATTTTTGTCTTTGCTAAATAAAATGATAAAAAGAATGTACGCAGAGCATTTTCTAGGAAGAATTGTCACTCATCTGGTGGTGGTGAAACTATTACTATATACTGTTGAAGAAATTTGCTAACCTGAAAATTCCAGAACGGAGAAAGAATGGAATGCCTGAGACCTAAGCTGTGAGATTCTTTTCTTCTAATTTCGAAGAGCAACGCTTGAATGTCCTTAAACAATCTCTAGGAATATGTTCAAGCATATAAGAGTATTGATTGCACTTAATTAGGGTATTTGGTCAGTTTGTTGATATTCAGTCCTTTATTCATGTCCTGTCACTCAAGTTAGAATGGCATCAATCTTCTTCGATTGAATTTTAAGAGAATTTCAGAAACGAATTTGATCATTGTGTTCTGCATTCAAGAGCTTTTCTTTATTAGTTTCATTCGAATTGATTCAATGTTAATGCATAAAAGTTTGCATTAGAATTGAACATAAAATTTTTGTTTTCATTAATTTTTGACTCAAAAATGTGTCATAGTATAGATTTTTTGTAAGGTTCAAAATTTAAATTATACAACCTCTGCTTCTTGATAGAATTAAATGTCAATGTCCAAAATTTCTGACTTTGAGTTAAACTCCTAATAGGGTGTACGGAAAAAGTCGTACTAAACTAAAAAAAGAAAATGTTATGGCATTTATTTTTAATAAGAATAAAAATTGTTGTACATGGACCAAAGTGTGTATATACTTTCCAGTAAACAGGCCAAATTTTGATGCAAATCTCAAGCTTCTCAAACATCCAAAAATGATTCTTTTGCTATCACGGCGCAGCTTCCTTTTCTGATTAATAAATTTTAGGGATAAGTAAAGATCATACACATTGCTTGAAAAGGACCAAAGATTTTTGATTTCAATTGATGTTCTTGAATTGCTCTTGCAAAACAAATTCATGGTTTCAGAGTATCTTTACAGTGCTCTGTATTTTTTACAATAAACAAACAAGACCAATTTGAATAAAGCGTTGCGGACGAGTTAACTATATATTGCAATCATTAAAAATGGGGATACAAAAAGAAATTATTATTATTTATTGCTTATTGTTTTTATTTCAAGTAAAGGCCATATTTACACGAGAAAACTAAACCAAAAATAAAATGCAGCGTCAATCCTTCAGCTTAAAAATTATGTATTTTATTTACTTTTTTGATGATCGTAAAAACCTTCTATTTTGCCAGCAATGCTTATTTGTTATAGTGACTAAAGAAGCTGAAATCTTGCTGCCCTAACTTGTTTTTCAACATTTTCAGTGGACTATTTCATGCAATTTGAATATTTGATCAGAAAATTAAATGTTCAGGAGCATATTGCACTAGGAAAATTCTTCAATGTATTTTTTATCACATCCACGCTACCTAAAAATGGTCTATTTTTAATTTCAACATCGTTTAAAATCTTGACTTGACTTGATCTCTTGAAATCCACGTTAACTGTAACATCAGCACATTCCTTCATCCATTCGAATGGTAAAAATCCTCAATTTTTAATTTATCCTTGAAAAATCTAGTCCTAGACGAGTTACTCAACTTGAAATGTCCGTAATTTCTTTCGTCGTGTATGTTTGTGTGTCGAAAATCAAATAAATAATAGAACGAATTCCATTTTCCTGTTTTCTTCCTCTATTCCATCATCCACTATCCTTTTTAAAGCAATTCCATGAAAATATCGACTGATTTTTCCCTTCTATTGTTTTTATGTGGTTCCATTTTCAAGTGTGGCCTCTTTTTTTTCTTGGCCTTTTTTCAACCCCTCCCCAAATAACAAAATCAATTGAAATTCTTCGAAGGAAAAATTGCTGTCCCATCAATGTCTCTTGTTTTCTTGACCTTTCCAAGGATATCACGTGAATCGGACAGATTAAGTAAGTATGTGAAATCAGGTGAAAATGTGAAAAACAATTCATGCAAAAAATATTCGTGAAATTGTCCCTTGTGTCCACTTTCTTTGTGAAAAATAAATCCATTGAAGTTGTTTCCTTATGCTAGTTTACAGGTGGACCATTTTTTCTCTTGTGAAATATAATCAACAATTTGTGATTAATTTTGGACTATTTGCCCATGAGGATCGGGGAATGTACCTATAATGCCTGGGTATGGATTGTATGTGCTGGTCACCTGATGGCTATGAGAAATAAAAAAGGATATTCAGCTGTCGTAATCAAATCTATGACGATATATTTTTAGAGTCAGATGTGAAAAAAGATTTGATGGAAAACTGCTATTTTTGTCGGTATGCTCCAGCTGCGGTACGCTCGACTTTAAATAGTAGTTTTTATGGGAGTTCTTTGGAAGATTGATTATATCAATGTACAGCGTGTGCTTTGTTGATGGATGTGTAGTCATATTTGGCTTGAGTACACACAATTGTTGGCGTTGTTTTAGGGGTTGAAGTAAATACGAATACTTTTGGGAGAAATTTTAGTAGAAAATAGCCACATATAGGTGATAAAAAAGTATCAAAGCTTGCAACAAGTTACAGAACTAAATGCACACTTCGGAAACAAATGCACTCAAATTGTTTTAAAGTTCATACCAAAGAAGTGAAGAGTTCAAATGAATTGCTTAAAAATGCTGCCTAAAAATGGACCAAACATAAAATTGTTATTTATTCAGCTAAGTATTGTGTGGCTGATTAGGATAGAGTAGACTATAAGGGTGCTAAGCCTAAACGGCTTCCGCTTCACTTAGAGTGTCTATGGTCCATTGTGCCGTGTAGACGTGGAAACCGGCTGAGTTATTTGATGAACCATTCTGATTTCTTAAGGAAATCCATGAGATGGTCCATTTTTATGATACTTAGATCACTCTTTTCGAAACAGAATGGTTCTAAGTGCTTATGCCTCCTAGCAGCTAGAGCTGGACATTTACACAAAAGAAGCTCTACTAACTCTATCTCATTTTCGTCCCCGCAGCTCCAACATAAGTCACTCACTGGCTGGGAGCCCGATTCTCCTTGCGTGTTCACCGAAAATCACATGGACTTTCAGTAAATCCACAAGATTTTTCGTTGAAGCTCCGTCCAAAGCTAACTAAATCATAAACCGTTTGCGGTATTGTTTGATTTCATCACTGTACACTGTCGGGAGTTATTGTGTCCCGAAGGAGGTGAAGTCACGTGAGAAATGAATTTTAAAGCCAAATGAACGGTTTGCGGGAACAAATTGATTCTTTTATATCCTGCCCCAGGACTTGCATCGAGTCTCCCATATTCATCGTATCGTGCGTTTGTACGAAACAGTACCCCTCCCTAGCAAGCTGATCCAGTTTTATATTTCCTTGCACCTCATTGTGCCCAGGCACCCAAAAACAGGATTAGTTTGTTTTAAGGATATTTTCAAAGCAACTGTTGTAAATTAATCCGAATTCCAGAAAATATAAACACAAAAGTCAAAGATATATTATATGAAACATCCGAAGGATAGTGAAGACGAAATAACAAGTTTTGCATAAAATTGTCTGTTGTTATTTCATATTTAAAGGTGAAGGTGGACTTGTTTCAAGGCACTGTGTTTACATGCCAGTATTTACCCTGCATAAATCACTACAGATTTTTCCATTTTTTTCTTTATAAACCATCATCGGGAAACTATTCTGCAGCTTTTACAATTCGTTTTGCAAAGAGATGAATCTCGAGCTCATGAATTGCTTGCTTAGTTTCGAAAAGAATCGCTCGAAAATAATAATTGCAGCATTTCCTATTAGTATTCTTGATTTTCTCTTGATTGTAATGTTGATTTGAATTGGCCCCATCTCAAACATCAGTGGAACATTTTTTTCAATCTTTTTCGACTTACTATCTTTTCATTCAACAATTTTTCATTACCAACTGCAATTAAGGAAAATCTCCAATGATGTCGCTCCATGCTAAACTTTCCCAGTCGCGCAGACTTCTTGTAATGTTGATTTTCAATTCTTTTTTTTGCGACGGCTTAATTTTTAAGCATTCGAGCATAGTGAAGTTGGTTTCTAGAAATTTTTAAAGGATATACTTGTGGTACTTTCTATTCCCGCCCCTTCTTGCATCTGTTCCTTACTGCTTTCTTTCACATTTCTCTGCTTTGCTTCGTTACAATTTAATGGAACTCGACATGTTGTACTTTGGTAAATTGCTGGAAAATTGGTTGCAGTTTAAATGAATGGTCATTGTAAGGGTGTCGCTTGGCTTGAGGGTAGAATCAGGGTGATTGTCCCAGAGAAAGTTGTAGGTGGGTAGTTGAAGTGAAAGACTTTTTCTTGAAGAAATTACGCTTAGCATTTGCAGGAAAAGAGTTAGTGGCAAGGGATGTAGTCTGCGAGCAAGCTTGGTTTTATATTACTGAGCATACTGTCGGGGGTTGATTTTCGTTGTGATGTGAAGGTTGAGAGGTTGTATTTATTAGCATTTTCGTTAAATCGTGCTGAAATTTAGTTGACGGTGACATGGTTTGCTAAGAAATAGACTGTTTTCTTGAAAAATGTTTGTCAGGTTGTAACTAAATATCTTTCTTTAAAAATATGATTTGTTGGAGCTGTTTTAGAACTTCATGATATTGTGTAGATGTTTGAAAGAAGTGAATAGTTGAGCAAGAATTATTGCAGTGAATCATTTCACACACATCTTTTCATATGGCAATGGCATTTTTTTTGATATTTGCAATCAATTCTTCAGTACATTTTTTTAGCAATTTTTGTTTAAAAAATATTTGATAAGCATTTTTCAAATTTTTCCCGAGAACTTGATTGTTGATTATGCGCCAAATTTTGCAAAAATAATATCAAAAATTTAACGATTGAATATAGTAATTTACTTAACGAAATAAAATTCCATCAATCGATCAGACGTGGTATGTTTTCTTTGAATTTAAATATAATGACTTTTTCTTATTCGTCATAGAATATAGGCTTTCCATTTCATGCGTGGGCTCTATAAAAAACTCGCCACTAGTTTTGACGAAAAAAATAGAAATACCAGTTAGAGACAAATCGAATTTTGTAAAGACTTCATACAGTCTTCAAAAAAACTATACGTTCACCCTATTTTTCATTACTACAACATTTAAAATAACAAGGCTGAAAAACAAAAATAACTTTATAAGTTAGTTTATCATGGGTTAGAACCTCCTAGTCTAGTCAACAACTTCGTCTTTCTAGTTGTGCTTTTTGGTTAGCAACACACTAACACTATTATTGCACATTAATGGGGGTTCTTAGGAGGTTCTTACCCATGATAAACTAACTTATATAAAATATCGACGTAAGCATATATACGAACCAATTGACAGTCGTTATAATTCGCAGATACAAATAATAAAATAGTTCAAATATAACGAGCTTAACCCATCAACAAGCCTAACCGTGGTCGTGCTGTCTGGTAGCGGATGGTAAATGACAGCTCCTGAATAGGATGCCATCCGACACCTTGAAACCACACTTTCCATTAAAAATAACTTGTTTGAAAGGACCGAGACGGTCGAGTAGGAAGATTTCTGCAGAAATTCGAAGATCCTAAAATGTTGCAAATAAATATGTGCAATAAGGTTCAGAATATAATAAAAGAAAAGAAACCGGACGAGAGGTATTGATGTCAGAACACGATAAGCGACAAATTCAAATTGCAGTGAACACATGTTTGCTAGCAAAATACGTGAAGAAAAGAACTAACCAGCCCCCACCAGATGCGTTCAACAAATAAGTAACTCATTTGAAGACTTTATTGTCCAGAAAAGCGCGAATAAACCAGCTTCAACCAAGGCAAAAGGCTTATTGTGGACTCAAATCGTCGGGAATTGACTGAAAAAAGGTCATCTTACCCGACAAAAAAATTTATCTCAACGGTCAGGACGAATTTCAATACTGGCATGATTTTAGAAAATCTGATGAAAGAGGGAGGACCCCAAACTTCGGTGGCAGGACCCTTATTGAATGGGATGCGTTTTGTTATCAAGAAAAGTTCCCGCTGATAAATATTTCTACGAAAATGAATTACGAAAACTATACCAACATGCTGGAAACGTCCCTTATTGATCACGCAGAATATATGAAAAGACGTAAATTCATCTTCCAGCAGGAAAATGCTATCAGCAAAGCAAAAATATTCCTGTTCTCGACTGATCTTCGTTAAGTCCGGATATAAACCCTATTGAAAATCTGTGGGGTATCCTCGCAAAAAAAGTTGGTAAAAAACTATATTTAACGGCAAACGAGCTGAAATCTGCAATTAAAAAAGCACTATTCCAAAATTGGTTAATTCTATGCCAAACCACCTGATAAGCCTAATTGAGGCTCAAGAGGCAAACACGCAATATAAATTTTATGCAAAACAATACATTTATTTATTTTGCACCCTTAATTGTTGAAGTATTGCTATTTAGTTTTTGTTATATTAAATATTTATTTATTTTTTGATAAAAGGATTAGAACTTGTTATGTTCTTAGTATTTTCCTAAGCATTGTTAAATTTGTATTTAAAAATCATGTTGAACGTATAAGTCTTTCGGTCAATGTAAAAGCCCCTTAAAAACTTTAAAAGATTTCAAATCAGGGAAATCTGAGTATGAATAGCACATTTGACAAAATTTTATTTGAATGCCTCAGAGAAATAATTTAGAAGGAACGGTTTAAGGAAACCAGAGAAGAATTTAATCTGTATAGTCATCAGGAAACCAATTTTTGAAACTATGTGATTTCAAACCATATCTCTTACAGTTTTCAGAGCTTTAAAAGATTATGGCTTAACAGGAACTGCCATTCTATTAAGGACATAGACAAATTGATCATGGCTATTCGATCACGCACCTGGTTTTTCTGAAAGTAACTTTAATGTGAGTTCAGAAAGGTCTTTTTCCATTTTTTTTACTGTCAATTTTCTAAGATAAAATATAAGCGATAAGAATTACAATAAATTTTTCAAAGAGTTTTTTTGAAATCAGCAAAGTATGTTTAAAAATATCAGTAAAACCAAAAAACGAGCTTTAAGGATATCAAGACTTGTTTTACTAAACTTTGAATCGTATTTACACATTTCTCTGCAAATCTTTAACTGAACCTTGGAAAATCCGTTGCATAAACGATTTATTCTCATCAAAAGTTTGTCAATTTTTATAAATAATAAAAATGAATTACAATAAATAAAATTCCCTGAATATTTAAATCATTCCACACTCATCATAAACATTTTAAAGTAAAAAAGGATATTTTCCAATCGCAGTGCTTCGTAAAAAATAAATCAGTTTGGAAATTTCAATCAAAAAAAAAACTAGAACCTATCTATCAATAAAATCATTGCACAGCACAGCAAAACCATATAGCCTGTTGATTCCTTTTGCTAAAAGCAACCAAGTGTAAAAACAATCTAGACATGAATCATACAACACCAATAAAAATCATATTTTATTGTATTTGACCCAAATAAAAGGAGGACACAAACAGGAAATGATTACAACAGCAAAACTATTTGATGTAACTCCGAGAAAAATTCAAAAAAATCCCCAGCCTGAAACATATATATATAAAGTATCTTCAACACCAACTATAGAGCTACAAAAAAAAAACAAGAAGCAAAGCAATCAAAGAAAACACTATCCTTTGGAACAAAGCTTTGAATCTTTGCGATTTTCCTGTTGTCCGGTGTCAGGAAATGAAATACAAATCAAACCAACAAACAGGACGACCTGTACACAAACATTGAATCGAAGTGAATTGTTGAAATCTAGGCAAAATGTTGAAATTATACATTAAAAAAAAGGAATCGCTTTTCACTCTGAATGCAAACGAAATCATGAATATTTTCTTCATTGTTAAGTGCAAGGATTGCATTTCTAGAATGGATAGTAAGTAGTGTCTCACGGCTACTACACAGCAAGCAATGAAGAATTTTGTATTTGTTCTTGTTGTAGTCTTTTTTAAAAAAATGATTGTGAAGAGTGAATGAGGAGTTCAATGTTTGTATTCTCGTGTCCTTTATTGTTTTCTGTTTTATTTGTCCTGAAGTGGCTTGGATGCCGTTCCAATCGGAGGGATTGCAACGGTCACGGTATTGTCGTGGTGGTGGTGTTGGCTACTGGTGTTGCTTTATTCAGAATCTCTCACCTGTAAACTATTCAAGAGGGCACGAAAATGAGGCATTGATGGTATCTTAACCGAACGACTTCCTGAACTACTTGCTGCTGTCTGTGGCAGATCATCTTTTAGACGTTCCGTTGGCTGTGACTGTGGAAAAATTGAAAAATCTGTAAATGGATAGATAGTGCCCAGGTCTGGTTGCATGATAGTCGCATTGGTTGTGGCGGAGGAGGGTAGTAAATGGACCGAAAAGATACTGCTGTACTACACAGATGGCCACTTCGTAGTCCTGCCACTGCATTTTCAGAATCTTTCGTTTGCTGGCAGGAGCAAAAACCAATTCCAATTTTCTGATGTTTCACAGTGAAACTATCTAAATCGATTTTGAATGCAGATCGAGGCTACTCAATACTGTTAAGCATTGTTTCTCAGCTCTTACCCTTTCTTGTTTTGAAGTAATTGCATTGTTTTGTACGTCGTGATCCTTATTTATTATCAATAGCAGAATGCTTGGTAAAATTGATACATACCTCGTCGTCCATAATGCTGCTATCAGCATGCTGCATGCCATCTGGTCTTTGTCGATTCTTGTTTCGTTCACGAATCTTTTTTCGGTTGCCGGTTGCACTGCAAGCAAGAAAAAAAGGACACAATAGATTGTAAAGGATAATTTGTGGAGCATGCCAGCAAAAATATGAGATTGTCCTAGATGCAGATACTATCTGGTTGTACATATATAAATATGGAGAAAGATAGGGAGTGGATCAAATATTCTTGTAAACGATAGCATGTAGTCACACTATAGATTGCAGGAACGTTTCTTATAGCTGGCAACTGGTAGATTTATCCTTGAAAGGAATGTGCTTCATGTAAGGATAACTTGATATTGATGCTATCATGAAAAACTGCATTAAAGAAGTTGCCGCTGGGTGCAATGCTAGTCATGTACATGATATAGCTTAGATTAGCTATTGCAAGAGAAAAGGATCTGTGCATAGTGTTGTAGAATTTATCGTCGTTGTTATGAAATGCATCAGGATTAAATATTCAGGATGGTAAAGTTTGATAACAACAATAAGTCATTCCACAGATGCCATGAGAAAATGGCATAGTAGAATAGTTGTAGATTTATTTTAGTGCATATAATTTTCTTTAAATCTCGCAAAAATTTCAAAATAAGTGAACAATTAAATATAGGTAGTTGAAAGAGTTATCTTTAAGACAAAAATGTCTTTACATTCCTAGGTATGCAATTTCCCGGAAATTACTATAGTTGTTTATATAATGAAAATACAAAAAAAGTTCAGATTACAATTTTTAGCTGTTGAATTTACTTACAAAATTTGTCTGGAGAATTTTTCGAGGTCTGTACTTGCTTTTGAGATATACGGAATTTTCCAAGTTATTTTGAATTTTTACCAATATCTTGATTTTCCTAGAAATTATTATTGATTTGCCACGTAAACGTCCAGCCAAAAGTTATTTTTCTTACAATCATTTGCTGTTAAACAATCAAAAGCATAAAAATTAAATTATTTAATATACTTTATTTCAAAGCTTGTGGTTTAATTTAAAATATGTATTTAATTTTTTTGTATTTGTATTTTTCTCAGAGATAAACAAAATTTTTTCAAACGCTCGCGATGAAATCCCCATATTTTAAGAGTCCCATTCATAAGATTGTGCCGTATAAATGTACGTAAATTTTTTATGAATATTTTAGTTAATTTATGTGCATAGAATGTTGTTTTAAATGTTTAATAATAACTAATTTTTTTGTGGTAAGAATAACGATTTGCTACGTAAACCTACAGTAAAAAGTTGTTTGTTTTTACAATTGTTTGCTATAAAAAATCAATATGAAATTACTGAGCTTATAGTTCAAACGCTGCTTTAGATATTCATTACCAAGTTCACAAAATTTTAAGTGAAAATATTCATTTTGAAATTTATTTTCTAAAAGCTTATAAATTTGTGTGTTTGTATACAATTATTGCGAATTATTTAAAAAAGTTAACATTTATAAAATACTTTATGGACGTTTCAAGAGTATATACTTTGGAGTATTTATGAATAATTGTTTTCCAGAATAGAATAATTTTTAAAAAAGATATAATTAAATGGATTCTAAATAATACAAGAACAAATAAGCATGCAAAAAACAAGAATTTCAATAACCTCTTGTATTTATCCTATAACGATCATCCCATTTTTGACCATAATGTTACATTAACATTGAAAATATTAAATCCAAATGCAATAATTATTAAATAAATATTAATCGAAATTGTTTATTGTCATTTTAGGACTTTTTTATAAATAAATAGATTTTACAATTAGATCATTTCTTTACAAACTAGAAAATTGAGTTCTTTCTCTACATTTAAGAAAAGTTTCTTTTATTTTTCACGAATAGGAAAAGCCCCAAACTATTTATTCTTCAATCGAGCGATAAAAACATTCAATTTACTGGAAGTGCATCCGTCAAATGACCTTTAACAAAACTAATCGTATCTCATGAAATAAATTATTTACAGAACTTATCAGGCAAAATTTATAGATAAATTTATTAGCTAGAAATTTTAAAAAGGAACATTTTGGTGTATTTTTATCGTGTAAATAATTAAATAAAAAAATAATTAAAAAAAAAGTTCACTCAGCGATTGTCCGAAAAAATTGAATACCTAGTAGTGCAATTTTTTTATTTTTATTTTTAAGGTAACTCTTTCAACTACCTACATTTAAATTTTCTTTTTTATATATATATTTTGCACCCTCAAATGTCTTCATGTGGGCATTTTCTACAGAGAAAAATAATTATATGCTCAATTTAGATATAAAGTCAGTGTCAGTTTAATTATCTAAGAACATACAAAATTGAATGATTAAAACTGTTTGAAGAATAGAAAATTCGTTTAAGAGTTTAATTCTGACTTATTTTAACAGATTTTAACCATTGTGTTTGGCAAAAAGGGATCTCTCTTAACTATAATTACTAATAAATAACTTCATTTCGAAGAAATTTTCTGAACGGTCGAATTTCAACTCATGCCTAACATGACCGATAAAATGAACGTGTTAATATGCTGAGGCTGAACAAATTGATACTTTCAATAATAAATGAAAAAATTAAATGGAGCCAAAAAATTGAGTCTACTCACCCTTTTTCTGCATTATCAGCTGAAGTCAAAAAATCACTACCACTTCTATCTCGTACGGAACGATCTGCAAGGATAATTGTCATCATCATTTACGGAGAACCATTCAAGAAAAAACAACACCCACCAGATTCCTCTTTCACACTAATATAATCCGCATCGGGTTGAACACCGCCCGGTTTCGGTTTCACATCAATATTAATCTCAGCCGTACTTAATCCTGCGTGACACATATAAATGCCAGCATCACGGAACGTTATCCCTAAAACTCGTAGTGCACCCTTTTTCGAAATTTTAATTTTCTTTGATTTCGTAAGAAACTTATGGTCCTTGCTCCATCGAATTTTCGTCCGATTGTATCGCTTGACAGGACATTTGATTTTGACCTGTGTACCAAAAAAAACCTCGGCAGCTCCACCGATTTTTAGTGTGATTTTTGTTTTCTTGGGATCATGTTGTATATACGTGGAATTGCTGACTGAAATAGTGGGTCTAGGATCTTCCGCTGGACAAGGTTTGACGTTGCATGGTTTCTTGTCGGCGGGTCGAGCACTGGGACACATCGATTCAGGACGTTCGATTTTATGCTCCTGTGCCATTATTTGTTTGCATTCGACGCGTCGTTCTTTCACTCCGTAACCGCAAGACTGTGAACATTTCGACCATTCGGAGACCTCCCATCGGACAGGACAATCAAGGACATTGCAGTATTGTCGATCGGCCGGGGGCGGTTGTGGACACATAGTGTTCGGTACAACCATTGTATTCTCCCCGCCTCGTGTGACTTCATGGATGCAAGTCACTTCTCGAGTGCGTATGCCAATTCCACAGGACTTGGAGCAAGGAGTGAAGTCTGAATAATTCCATCGTGGCGGACATGGACGATCGTTACATGTCCTGACCCGCGCTTCAGGCTTTGTTTCCGGCGAACATAAATACGGGGAGACGCCCTTGCTGGTGTCCTCACGAACGCACTGAATGATTAATTCCTCAACACCCCCCAGACAGGAGGCGCTGCAACTTGTATAGCCTTGCTCTCGCCACACGTATGTCTTGCCCGGCTCTGACACACCCACTCTTATTGAATCCTTTGGGTATGATTCATCGTAGCCGAAAGCTAGAGAACATGGCTCGGCAATGCATCGCTCGATTTCATCTGGTGGTTTTGGTCCTTCGCATAAGGTATCGTTTAAAGTGGCCAGAGTCTTCGAAAACTCCAAAAGGATTTTGCAACGATATTTGCGCGAACGATAGCCTTCACCACAAGTTGCGTTGCATTGTGACCATTCTGTGTCTTTCATGTAGCTGAAATGAAATGGAAAGGATATAATGAAGTTAAAATTGGTGGAAAATTGCAAAGCCATTTATTTCAAATTGAATGCTGAACAATTCTTGGATGCAAGATTTTGCTGCGGTAGGCCAGCAAACTTAGCATTGCAAATTGATTTCACTGCCAGGAGCACATTTTCAATCAAACTTGAACTGCATCACCTCATAGGAGAGTACAATCAATACATGTACATGTATCCTTCGTTCGGCAAACAGTCTGGTCCCAAAAACCTTCTCTCACCCGATAAGTATTAAAAGTTCATCACGCTCTCATGTAAAAGCAAACATAGTACAGTATACTTTCCAACATTCACATCATCCGCCATTTACGGCCCCCTACACTTTCATGTCATAGCAGCAAGGACCTCAACGACGAGTTTATAATGTGGCAAGCTGCTAGGAACCTTCGTTTCGCATCACTTAACCTGTAAGTGTGTAATTTTCGGAAATTCGAATATATGCAAATGACTATGCTGACATTAATTGAAACCTTCTGTTAGCTCTCGTAGGAGGTCCTCGAACGAAAGTCTGCAAGCTGTTAGAGAGTACTAACACGAGTGAGTGAGTGAGAAACGAGGACAATCTACTTGCGATAGGATAAAGTTTCTAGTTTGGACCAAAAGCCTATTTAAATAGCTGCTGACAGGCAATTTACGTGATGGTATTTCACTCTTGGAATTTTAAACAGACACTTTTTCTAATTAAGGATGCTTTGGAGGAAAAACTTAGAGAATTTAGAGGACATGAAATTCCAGATCGGAGATAAAGTGATTATTATTAAATTTCGAGTCATACTACATTCCAATATAAAACCACATTCCTACCACAAATTAACTCGGAACGTACCAATAAAAAACTTCCCACAAAGGATCTGTTTTCTCATTAAAAAGCAGAATTGATTAGGGACAAAAAACACAGCAAAATTTGTTCAATTGGTGAAAAGTTTAACCCAATTGTAATTCAACGCCACTATAATTCTATTGTACTGCATTCAATGCTTGCCGGCCACCCTGTTTCACCCTGTGTTTATTCCAGATTGAATAATCTCCAGTGCGCTAGCAAATCTAAAGGGAAAGCAATCCAGAAATTAGCTAGCATAATATCCTGTGGCCAGGAACAGGCGTTGGTAACAGCTCTCTGGCTACTCTTTCTATATATCTGAGAGAATGTTTCTGGGATCCGTTTCGGTCGAACTAAAGCACCAGGAAAGGGAGGAAATTGGATTCAGTTCGATTCCCGAAGTTTATAGTTGTAAGTTGTTTATATCTGTTTCTTCGCATTTGTTGTTCGGAAGGGATAAGGATGTGTTGAGAAGTAAGGGGTATCGAGCACTTTTCTGTTAAAAAAAACGAAATGAGTTTAGAAGAATGTAAATAGATTCTAAATCTAAATATTTGACAAAAAACCTAGCTGCATTTGAATTAGTTTCATTCGATAAATTTTCTTATTTTCAGAATTATTTTCTTTTATTCCATCAGAAAATTCTCAAATCGATTTGATTGTTTTTATATTGTCCCAAGCTTGTTTCGATATTTTTGTAGAATTCTGTTTAAATGAAACATTTAGTAACTTCTCATTGAAACATATTGGTCAATCGTATCGTATTGAAGAAAAAAAGGAAAAAAATCATAATAATTCGATTCACAACCCCCCCCCCCCACACCAAATTAAGTATTATGAAATTCGATGATTTAGTCAAAGATTTTTTCGCTGAACATTTATTTTTGTATTAACAAATTTATGCGAAATTTCGAAGCATTGTAGTCTGGAAAACGTTGCAGTAATTCTTCTAGTAAACATTTGAAAGGAAACTTTGCTCGATTTTTCCAGAAATAAGCAAGCTTAACTATTCAAAAAAAAATTCATTTTAATTTTGGTAATAGTTTGAGAAATAATTGATTTTCGAAAGTTTTTTACCAATATATAATTTATAATAATTATAATTACTTATAAAGTGTTTTATATTGCACGGATTAGCTAAAATTTTTGAAAAGTAATTGAATTCAATCTATATTATAAATTATTTATGAATTCTCGTGGAATGTATTTTCAGTATTTTATTTTATGATAGCTAAGTGATTTTTTAAGGACAACCGCTGCAACTTTTTCTGAGGTATTTTACAATTTTGATTGCAACTTTTTCTGCCAAAATGACAAAAATAGAAATCCTCAAAAATTGTAAGAGATAAGTTTTACCAACGGTATGTTATTAAAATTACAAATTTTATATAATTATAATTGCTGGGAAATCCTATAAACTTTAATAAATAATTTCAGCAATAATTATTCACAAATTATTTTTTTTGTCTTCAACCCGCCAAGATTGTAACGTAATATTTTAAAAAAATCCATCTCGATTTAAAAGTTGATAAATAATTTAATTTTCCAAAATAATTCTTTTCATCATACAACACTTAAAGTCTATCAAACTTCACTTAAAATTTATTCTGTAAGTTTTCAAACCCAATTTCGAAGATTTTTAAGCAAAATTGCTCAAATATCTTTTTGTTCCTTTTTTTACATACAATGATTTTTTTTGGATAGTTTTTGTAAATAATTTCGACAGTAAATTTTTCGAGAAAAAATTATTTTCCGAAATTTTTTTCCGAATTTCAGTAAAGCGATTGCATTATTATCAATCATTATCTTGTATTACAAAATGTTTTATTATTAATCTTTATCTAAAGTTTTGGAAAAAGTTCAATGGCTGTATATATTTTCTCAATTGTTTTAAAATATTATGGTTTTTTCCATGTCAAGGAAAAATAGTTTTCAAGGGAAATTCTTTTGCGATGAGGTAAATTATTACTCTCATATCGTTTCTTGGTCAGGGGAAATCTTTTTTGAATAAAAAAACCCTTAAATTTACCGGAAACATTTGCAGAATTGCAGAATTTTTTGGAAGTTTGTGAGAATTTTCGAAATTAATTTAAATAAAGTTGAAATTGTTCGCATTTTTCCATTTTTAATGTTTTTCGAAAAAATTTTAGTGTTTCGTTTCAATTCATATTTATTTTCACTTTAAATCTGAATATAAAATTTTATATAAAAGGTTGCAATGTTATTATAATTTTTAAAATAAATACCAGTTAAATTTTTTTGAAACACTCTGACAACTCTGCCACAATCTAAGAAAATCTTAAATTTTGAGTTGATGTATTTCCAGATTAATGAAATTTTTCAAAAAAACTGAAAGATTTCAAGCCTTTAACAGGCACAATAGTTTTTTTTACAGGATCCATTCCGCTTGTATCTATCTTAACCCACTTCATAATTCCGGGACAAATCGACTAAAGTGTTTCGCTATCGCCTTGAACGTTCTGGAGTCTCTAAGTGCTTATTGGTGGCCAAAAGCGTGAATAATTAATGACTTATACTTTCTTCCATTTCGTTCGAGAAGGTCGAGAAGTGACACAAAATATTAAGGACTAGAGCGCAAACGAAACGCAAGAGAAAGGAAGCGAAATCTAACAAACTGGTGGTTGTTTGTTTCGATAAAAAAACAGAAAACAGTACCATAGCTTGGTATATTGAAGGAACAATACTATTTTCAATTCCTTTTGCAGTCACAAGAAAATCTGCCTTTTCCAGTCGTACGTCCTTTATTGAATCTTGCCGTAGTACTGAACCTCCACAATGTTTTACTATTCTATTCAGTTCTTGTTTTTGTTTCTAGCAACCCTGAACCAGTGAAGCCGCGCGGAAAGTTTTGTTGCACAGGATCCTTTCGGTTTCTATCACTCCCAAGGGACGGTGGTTGTGCTATAAGGCAACTAGAAAGCCGTTTTCCCACAGCGAGATGTTAATTTCGGGTGAGCTAATTAAACATCGGGGTCCTTACGCTTCAATCAAGTTAAATGGCAATGGTAGTAGGGTGGGAAGTTATTCGGGGCTGCAAGAAGCAAACTGGCGTTTTGTTGTTGGTGTTTCTTATTTTCTTTTCAGTGAAGTTTGCTCCTTTACAACTCACACGAGGTAAACCAATTTCAAGATGGAAATGATGAGTGACGGTGGCTTAGGAGCATTGTGATGACAAGCCTAATCCTTGCTAAATTTTCCGTCATTTTTCACTTGACACAATCATTTCCCAGGAATGTTGTTTGCACGACGTGGGTAGGGTGGCAGTCCTTACAGGTCCTTGTCATCAACAAAGATTAGGACAAGTTGTTTCGTTAGTGTTGCGACTTGAGCACGAACAGTGTATTTAACATATAAATGGATGCTGGTGGATTTGGATGCTATTAACAGGAAGGATTAGTCAGGTAAGTGGTATTTTCACGGAAAAATTAAATATTTAACTGGGCTTAGCTGATTCGCAAGGATGAAGAGATCACCAGACTTGTCTGTTAATATTCGTTTACGGGAAAATGGAATAAGGTGGATTTGTGAAGTGACCAAATAATGATAAGTCCTTTGTTAATCTCGTGGTTGTCTTTTGTTGAAATTTCCGTTGAAACGACCATTCAGGACATCTCAAATGCGGAATAATTCACGACTTTCATCGTGTACTGTTCCTATAGAATTTTTAAGTACCTTCTCTGTGCACTCAGCGTTCAAACTCATTCCATTTGTATGTTATGTTAAAACAACAGTAGCACCAGGAAAATCCAAGAAATAAGCCAAGCAAGCAAGGAGCCAACAAAGTATGATCGCTTAGAATTTTTTTCAACAGATTCAAGGCGAGGCGAAATGAAAACGTTGAGTATATTTTGTGCTTCATATTTTCCATTTCTTCATTTTCCTTATAAGTGGACGTGTGTATAGCTGCAGGAGATTAGTCCTGCACAAAGCACCTTCGTTGCCTTCAATGTTGCCTTCATATCAACCCAGCATTGAAGGTATTGAGGGTAATTATGAGAAAATTATTTAAATGTTTGCGCTTTGTAGCGGGGGATGATGATGACGCTGATAGAGCTGTAGTAGACGTTTGCTCTAGACGACAGTGGTTGCCGTATAGTATGTGGTTTTTCCTTTTTCATCCCCTCCGCATGTTGGGAAGTAATAAGCTGTTTCTCAGTTGATTTACAACCAAAGCTATTAGTTGCTGTTATTACCGTAGAATATGATTCCACTGAGTATCCCCGTGGGGGGCTCATTAAATTTTCGCAATTTAGCTGGTCAGGAAGAGTACCTCTGAAATGTATCGAGTTACCTTGGTGTATGTGGTAATGAATAGATTAAGATCTTTGATTAAAAAGTACTGTGGATGGTTTAGTTGGGTTTTTAATGAAGTCATGATTTTAGAATTGCTTTCATGATTCAAAACAGGGATTAC
This sequence comes from Oxycera nigricornis, assembly GCA_963942545.1. Classification (NCBI taxonomy): domain Eukaryota; kingdom Metazoa; phylum Arthropoda; class Insecta; order Diptera; family Stratiomyidae; genus Oxycera; species Oxycera nigricornis. Next base: position 9,345,509 of record OZ012661.1, read on the forward strand.
GATTGAAGTGATTCGAGCCTAGATGTAAGCTGAGATTTAAAATGAAAATAGGTGGTAGTACGTTGGTTTTATTAGTCTTGAAAAGGTGGACGATAAAACAACTGACCTGATTACTTTTCATCTGAGAATACAAGCCATTGCCCATCAATTTATAGTACTGACTAAAATACATTTCGATGGCTTCGTGTGAAATAATGACTAAATAATTGAAGTTTCCCTTTGAAAATTTTAAAGTTTCTGTTTTTGAAACTATGAAGACTCTATGAAATGAGTTAATCAACTTCAAATTTAAAGGGTGCTCTATATGAAGTAAGACAAGTATAATTTTAAAGGATACTTCCGGTCAAGTTTGTGCTATCGAAATTTTTCGGTGCATAGAAATTCACCAGGGTAATTATCTTGATGCATGAATTAGAATGTTTTCTGAGAGGTATATAGTCCTTGAGTAAGATTAGCACCCCTTAAACCCGCTGGACTATGCTGATTTAATATTATTTTTGACAGTTTTCCATCACTCATGCCGTCCTTACACCTACAGTTGATTCTCAAAATTGTGGATAATTAACGCTAAAAAATTAATAAATTATAATAATCACAACAATTTCCATGAACAAGATAATTTAAATGTGATATAATCGAAAAAACTTGTGACTCTGACTTTCAATCGAAGGTTATTTTGCTGAATTATCATACACTGAAAATTTCTGGATAAATAATTAACGACACATATATTCTATATTCCTATGGCGCAAATTTATCTTAAATATTGTTGCAAAATTATCCTGAAATGAAATGATTTCGAAGAAAAGTGTTTATGATTGGTTTCATAAAAAATTTGACTCAATAAAAACGTGAAATTTCAACAAAATATATTTAAAAAAATCTAATTAAATGAATTCTCAAATAGCTCTACCGTTCAAGTTTATCTTAAACATTACAAGTGTTGTCTTTCAACAGAAAAATTCACTGGAATGTGAAAAATTATGTTTCAAAACATATTGGGTATTATTCATAAATTTTATTTAGAGAATTTTTAAAAATCTTAACTGATTTTAATAAAATGGCTAGAACATTCCTTCAACCAAAAATATTATTTTCTTGGTAGGCAAATGAGGCATAAACTAATTGGAAATTTATTTTTAAAAGACATATGAAAAAATTTGCACCTCAATTTTTAAAAAACGTATTTCAAGTTTGATGCATCGTTATGACGCAAATAAATGTGTAAAACAATTTTTTGAAACGTTAATTCTAGTGGCATCCACTTAATCATAATTTAATCAATAAAATTTGTAATAAATTAAATAAAGAAAACCAACAAACACACAAAATAGTTCATTTTATTCGAGACTTTTGAAAATACCTACGTAAAATTTCTTTTTCCATCAAAAATTTTGAAAAAAAATCGCGGAAAATCTATCCAACGGCAAAAAGTTAAGTTAAAACACGTTAGAAAAAATTATTATCATTCGAGTACAAAAATTTGCATCAAGGACCTTATTTTGAAAAAAAGAATGAAGCAGGTAAAAGGGTAACTGTTTATGGTATAAAAATGATATTGCGAAAATTGTAAGAAAAAAACAACAGCAAATTTATAAAAAGAAAATTTGAATAAAAATTTACTAAGAATGAATATTCCATTGATATATTTTTAAAAAAAAATAATCCAAAAATTCAGGAAAAATTTTCACTGTAGTTTAGTTGAAAAATCTCACCAGAAAATAATCAAATTTGCCAATTTAAATTTCACACTCTTCAAATATTAATAACAAGTCAACTTTAAAATTCGAATATATTATTTGAAATAACTTAATGAAAATATGAAAATGAAAAATCATATGAAACAATTCCCTAAAAAAACTTCACACAGTATGTAAATTTGTTACTGACAATGAGACTTATTCCAAGGTGTTTGCATGATAAAGTCAAGTGTTCATCATATAATTTTGTGAATAGAAATGAACGAAAAAATTCCTGGACAAATAATATTGCAAAAAGATTTGTTGAAGAACTTTGACTATAAAAATATCCACGAAATTATTAAAAGCATCATACGAATTATCTTTTTTCACATCGCAGGGCACGGTGCCGAATTTTCTTTACATTTTTTCTCCTTCTCCAACTTTGCAAAGCGGCAGCTCTATATGATACCAATAACCCAAAATTTCAGTCTTGATCCTGCCTAGTACAGTGTTTACCGTCACAGGCATTTTGGGAATTTGTATTCAACGCCATCAAAAACATTCACCAAAGAGGCGGAGCCGGTAAGTAAATAGAAAGTGAATGGCCTTTGAGGATGGAACGCTACGGTGTCAAGTTAGGTTAGCAATAGGCCAGCGATTATGAAGAATTTGAAGTTCGAATAGATTGGTCGGTAAATTAGCGAAGAACTTGGCATTTGCTCACTATTTTTGCGAGATTTGTTTGGTAATTTGGGAGTTCAATCAATCCCGTGGTCAAGGGCGGATACAAGGGGGGGGGGTCATGAGGGTCATTGCCCCCTTGAGCCTAGGTAAACTAGTGGTTTTTACGATTTTTTTTCAATATTGTCTTCTTTTATTGTGATTTTCGAGGCAGTGACCCCCCTGAGTCAAATGCTGGATCCGGTCTTGCCCGCGGTTGTATGATATGCTATGAATTTGCGTGCACTTTGCTCCTACTTTTAATAAAGGTTACGTGTTCAATTTTATTGATCATTTTATACCCATTTACCTTTGCCATTGTATGTGTAGCGAGAGTTTTTTGTCATATCTTCTAAATTAAAAGAAATTTTAAAAAAATAATATTCAAAAAAACATTCACAATTAAGCTTTTTGTGGATTTTTTTTTGAATGTTTTATAAACTGGAAAAATATGAAAATTTAGTGAACAAAACAATGCAACAGTTAAGATTTCCAATGTTTCATAGGCAGGAGAAACATTAAAAGGAAGTGTAAAACAATACGAAGAATTCAAATTTTGTTTAAAAATACAGTCAAGTCAACCGATTGTTATTTATGACCAAAATTTTAATTAGAAAACTGAAATAATTTTTGAATAAATTTCGTGGATGTTTTTAATATTTTTGACCTCAAAAATTTTCCCAAAAATAGTTCAACACTGACTGAGAGGTTTTATATGAAATGAAATATATCTTTAATATAAAAATTTCGAATTTTCACTGATGTGTTAATCACGAGCCCAAGGCAGTATAAGATATTAAAATCAACTCTGTAGCTACTGAGCTCTTAATGTTCGTTCTTAAACCATTCGCAGGTTTATACTTGAGTACTTATCATGACTGGATTCAAATTTTGAGTGAAATACATTCAATGATTGTTTTTTTGAAAAAGATTCCGTAAAAAAATGATATATTATACTCACGATGGTTCACTTGACGAGCGATGATCGGAAATCGGTCTTCTCTCCGATATTGGTGGCAACTCTTCATGATGAGCTCCTTGCGATTGCCAATGGGAATAGTAGGGTTGATCGTTGTACGAAACTTGATCAGATCCTTCCTCCTCGCTGTGGCTAGTCTCCTCGATATCCTATATGAGAAAAAGTATTAAATATATTTTGTAAACCCAAGAATCGTCATAAAAGTTTTTTTTTAATTAAACTTCAATTCAGCTCCAAGTTTTTTTTTGGATTTAACTTGGGAGCAAGACTGTTTTATACTCGTTTGCATTCAACATAAACAAAATTTTTTCCTTTATAAACTTCATCACGAATATTATACGAGTATGTAACATAAATCCTTGCGGTTCATGACCACTTGACTTCCTTAGCTTAACTGCCAAAGAAGTTCTCGTTTTGAAATATTCCTTATACGGTTCAATAAATTTTCTGAAAACTTTCATCTTATGGAAATAGAGTAACCACAAAACAGGATAAACTACAGATAGAATACAAAATGCAAATGGTTAACGTTAAAAATAAATAAAACACTCACATATAAACTGTGTTCACATGAAATCCCAGGCGTACAGACTTGTTCCGCTGGCGGTTTCGTATGCGGATTACATTGCGTACTTAATTTTCCATGCGAATCCATGCATTCAACACCGCGCACTTGAATTCCGGTGCCACATGACACAGAACACTGGTTGTGTACAAGATGAAGTAAGAGGTGTTTAGATAAACATATACACATATGTTAACACAAAAATAGTTTTAAAGAAGGAAAAAAAACAGGAGAAAAATTGTTATGGAGGTCGCAATCGGTAAAAAAAGCGTGTGCATGCACTCAAGACTACTTGTGGCAAAAAGCACCTCAGGATAGTTAATGTGGATGAATTTGTCCAGTGGTAATTAATAAAAAAGGATGTTGATGTTGTTTTCAAGCTGCACATAAAACTGAAGTTGAAACCATAAACAAATTACGAAAAATGCCACTCTCTTCCTGGAGTCCCCTTGAAGCGTATTTATACTTAAAGGTCTATTAAAAGCATCCAATTCAACAATATAGTAGTAATTTAACTCAGAGGTATTTCGCAGAATATTAACAGCGATTCCATAGAATCATTGCAAAATCATCTTCTGCTAGCTTAAACACCCCCATTAAAAACCCAACAAGCTGGAAAACTTTCGAAATTCAACTTAGCTGAAAAAGTCGATAAACCTAGAAGTAATTCAACATTAAAAGGAACTTTTCCTCTTATTTTAAGTTCTCCGACGAAAACAAAGGCACATTCCCTCGTTTCGCGTGTAACTAAAAGAATAGGAAAATGTTTGTTTCAAAGTAAAGAAACTTCAGAATAGAAATGGAGAGAAGGAGAAAACTTCAAGCTTAACTAACAGCAAGGATACGATACGGAAAAGACAATAAATTAAATAAATAAAAGACGAACCCACTAAATGGTAGACGCATTCAAAAAATTCCGCAAAACATATGTAAGCACTTAGGAAAAACATGGAAACGAGCACTCAATGCAACATGACGCAGGGTTAGATAATATATTTATGTACATGGATGGAAGCTGGGTGGTATGATGCAAACAGAAGGATAAGTCTACTCACCCCCGACCATTCTGTCGGTACCCACTTTGGACATTCATGCAAATTGCAATTTTCCCTGGCGTTGGGTTTTGGTGTTCGGCATATATCGTCAGGAACCTGTAAAGAAGTGTTACGGATTAAGGACGTGAGGATCTTTTAGACGGGATTACTGAACGAGTTGTGGCGAAGAAATTTGGATGGTAAGTTGGTCGTTTCTCCAGTCGACTAAACGATTCTTAATGCTGAATGGTTACATATCAGAATAGAAAATTGTATGATCCTACGAAAGCAGCAACCACATTGTGTGTCACACGTAATTAGTCGTTGCAAGGAACCAAAAAAAAATATACCAGCACAAGTACTTCTAAATTATTGAATGCTTCCACTGTATTTTTCTGGCCCGATAACGCTTCTCCGAAACTAAGACAGCCTTCACTGTGACCATAAAAGCATCTAATCCGATTTAAATGTAAATTTGCATAGTCCTTGCATTTTCATCCCTGATTTTTTATATTCTTTGAGATTTGCACAAACCAGCAGTTAGAATCGTTTACACCAGGAGGCGAGTCGTCCAAACCAACATTCCATGTCAAGCACGTGGAAATAAATGTTCACTTTATAGACTAAGATTAAAATGAGGGAAACCAAATTGCGTACAATCTTTTGAACATACTTTAGATTTAACGCCATTACTCTCTTCAGCACAGACAACTGCACGTTCACGATAACCACCACCGCAAGTCTTGGTGCATGGTTGCCACTCCTCTGCGATCCACCTGTGAAAAAAAGATAATTTTGTACTTTCTCCAAACTGCTCCGCAAAAAGGACAACTGGGCGATTGGCAAAAAAAATTTAACGGAAAAAATGAAATTTAAGTGACTATGGCAGTAACTAGTTTAATTGTGTGAACCGACTCGAAGGATAACAATTTTGCATAAGTCTGTTGGCAGATTTTATGTCCCTTTGCCATTTGGGCGCACAGTTATATCCTTAAAAATGTCGTTTCAGTTCTTGAAAAGTAGCTAAGAAATGTAGTTTACAATTTCGGGTAGGTTTCTTTTTTCGCTTACTTGGCAGGACACAAGTGGGTATTGCATTTTACGATAGCTGGTTCTGGTTGTACCACTGCAGTGCACAGAGAGTCCTCCACATCCTCGCCCGTAACACGATTTCGACATTTCGGTCGTGACATTTTATAACCTGAAACGAAGGACGATGTTAGTATGTGTACGTTTTTGTTCGAGTGTATCGAAACGAAGGTGAAATAGAAAATTAAATTTTATGATTTAGTAATTTTGCAAAATGCATTCGGCAACAAAGTGAACGATTGGCAATTTATTTGATTTTTAGAGTTGCATGGCGTGACAAGAACTCGCTAGAAGTATTGAGTGACCACTTAGTTTTCGAATAATAAAGTAGTGAATTAAAAATGCCATGAAGGCCTGATTTTAAGACAGAGAATATTTTGGATAACTTAATAAGCATTTCTTGTACTGCGGTCATTATCTTCCTTGAAGGCGACGACGAAGTGAACAAAGTATAAATTCCAATCCAATTTGTTACGATTTTTTTTCCCAAAATAATCATTTCAACATGGAAGCGTTATTGTATGAAATCCTTTAAATGTTCAGAAATTGTAGCTATCTCTGCAATTATTTATCTTTTAATATCAGCGATATTTCCAAGAACTCTTTTATTTACAAGATTTTAAGAAATCATTCCGCGCTTCGATCAAACAAATTCTGAAAGTCTCCAGTGAAGGATGGACATTCTAAAGACTGAAATTCTAGCTATTCCTTTTCATACAACTATACACCTTTGGAAGATTCCGCGCAATCTTTAGGGGTGGCCGACCCCGAGTACCCAAGGATGGTGATGAGTCCAGTGTCTGCAATCGGACACAATCTAAGTGGGGTTGGGAGGGGAACAACTCGACAAAGCCTCACCAGGGGTAATCAAGGACCGCGGAGACCGGGGCACAGGGAGGTCCACCCCTGCTTCCGACCACGGTGAGGACCCTCTATAGGCGAGTGTGAACGTGGTGACTGTGGTTAAGATCCATATGCAAGTAGAGCCCACTTAGATGCGTGACTCGGCGTGAAGTTACAAGGTAACCCGCTGCGGAGACAGAGAGATTGGCGGAGGATTAGATAGGACTCGCTTTTACCAGTAATGTCACTTAGCCTGCACTTAGTTGGCAAATTGGTACTCCTTAGTGGCGGTGGGAGAGTGTGTGGTTGTCACTAGATATAAACCCGTGGTCGAAGAGGACCGTGACTTTAAATAACCTTGATAGGTTGTCACGTTAAGCCCCCCGAGACATTCTGTACACCTTTAAAAACTCCGCTTTCCAACGATGTGGTTAGGGAACTGATGGGGAAGGCACAACCAGCCTCAAGTATGTCTGGAAAAAGTTGCAAAGCCAATCTAGTATTTTCAGAAAGAGTGTCTGAGAGTGTCGACCAACAGATATCTAGTGCTTGGCCAATACCAGCTAGGAAAACTGTCCAAAGCCAGTACAAATGAGGAGTGACTCTGATCGATTCTCAGATAAGTCTTTCCTTCAACAAAAAAATATCTGAGTTAAAGGTATTACAAATGACAGGGTATATTATATAATTCGGTACTGGTTTAAATTATTATTTACTCTTAAATCGGCGATCGATCCGGAGTCTTGCCATAGGACTCGATCGGAGAGGTTGTGCTTGTACCAGAGGTATACTGGTTTCAAGGGAGCAGAGCAGAGCTTCCAGGGGCTTGTCCCTGCCAGCGTTGATGAGAAACCTATATGGTTGCATCTTGGTGGCTGGTGTTATACATTCATTTCGAGCCGGTAGCTATTTGTCAATTCTTCTGTATTATGCTGGATTTTGCATGTGTTGCATCTTTCAACAGGGGAGCCACGCTTCAAAGAGCGGCAAGGACATCACATAGGGCCAATCTGTATAAGAGATATGAAGAAGTTCGTGCAAAGTCTGGACAAAACTTGTACCCAACTTCAAAAAGCAATGTCATACTTTTTATGGGTTACTGAATAGTATGTTTTTAAGGGCCCTGGTGCAAGCTTCTCGTAACCCGCACCTAAGAAGCCTTGGTGTTAACGTAACCTATGCCAGATAGCCACGTTGAACCCAATAGCGTATCTGTACACCTTTGAAGCTATATCGAAAGAGGAAACCTCAGCAGGGATAATCTAGTACAGTCGGTGTTAAGGCCTGCAGAAAACCTTATAGAAACTGTGGTTCACTATTCACTGCACATGCAGAAGCTACTTAGGCTCTTGACGTGCGGCTACGAAACAATTGATGTATCTTGATCACAGGTTGGGATTCCTTTGGATTCCATCAGTACATTTTGTTCGAGTTAGGAATTGGGATGAAACTAGCTCCTCTTTTGCGTCGTAAAAGCATTCCTGTTTTAAATATAGTGTGGTGGCGTCATTTCGAAAGCTACAAGCAGACAAGAAACTAATGTTCTTACAAGCCAATTGGCTAGGTCTTCACGATGAGTACGCAAGAGATACTGTACTGCTTCGAATTTCAATTTTTTTTTTGATCCTTAATAATGCAGAGATCATATTTTACCATCAAGAAACTCTCTAACAATGAGTCAATGTACATATATGTCTAAAAATTTCCAAACAAGTTGGACCATATTCCACGTATCTAATCATTATATTTTTAATATCGACTTGAAATTCAAGGAAAACTTTCTTGTTCATTTGAGAAGGAGACAAAAGTAAAATTTCCAGGAGATACAGTGGTTAAATTTTGCACCTGAAGGCACGGCATCGTAAATCACGTTTTCAAAAAGATGAAGCTTAAACCTTCTGTGAAATTGCTGAATGGGTCGAAAAAATGGGAGGTTTATTTTAGTCTCCTACAAAAAAGAGGATAATTGAAACGATGGGAGAATATATATCATAGTATTGATCGTTTTTAAAAAATATGACCAGAGTGCAGTCTGAAAAGTCTTTTAAATAGTTGCAGAGCAACATTAGTTTCATAGATAGTTCAGAGAAGAAAAGCGTGGTCATTAAAGTCAGACCGAGAATCTTTTTAGTCGACATCATCCTGATTTTTAACCTTCTGAAAAGTTTCCTGGTCAGACAGTATGAACTACGAACCACTCATTAATTAGGCAAGGATCATTTCTGAAGATTGCGAGTTATTTTTTTCTCATTGCCGGGGGTCGGAAAATTTTGGTTACCTTCAATTTTCCTTATGCAATTTTTTTTTTCTTTTTGTATCGGATGTTGTTTTAAGAAAGTCTGCGAAAAAGGATATGATTTTTAGTTTTTATTTTATTTGTAATTAAAGAAGGCTTCCTTGTTAAATGAAAAAAATGGCAAAGCTTGCTAAATAAGACACTGTAAGCACGAAGCTTGGTTTTTCTAGTCAATAAATTCAAAACCTGCTTGTTAGAAATTGATCTCTTATTATTCCAAAAGAACCGGGAACCTATTGATTGCCTCGAATTGGTCTCCTAATCCGAATTCCACAAACGCAATATACATTCCGATGAATTAGTTTGCCTCACCTCTCGCTCAAATAAACATCCAAAGCAATCGAAAATATTCTAAATTATGCATCCTTTAAGCTCTCCGAATCGAAATTTCATTCCATGACAGATGTGTTCCACCCTGAACACAAGTCCTTGAAAATAGTCAATCGTATTTCACATTATTTTTTATCGAACCCAGAACGTTCTTATACCCGCACACCGGATTCCAGACACTTTGCATTTCAGCTGATTGTTCTGCTCCATATCATATCCTTTTTGACTCCATTTGGCATACGTCCTTGCTATGCTCGGTAGTATTCTTTTTTCATTCTTGTTGGCATCCTTCGTCAAGACAACGAACGATAAAGTTCGGTGAGGCATTTTGCCGGGAAAAATGTTTTGCGGGTTGCGATAATGCCGTTTGTGTGCGCGCCAGGATATGCTAATCTGGTGTCAAGAATTACCGAAGACAATTTTGTAACAATTACGGGTGGAGATGGTGGATTTTTCAGTGTAATAAATAGGGACGATAGGAATGACTCAAGGGATGCTGTAACTATAGCGATAAGTGAAGCGTGGAAAACAAGAAATTGTGATCCTTTTTCCACCGAGAAAAAGTTTTCAAGTTGTCTTAGATGGGATGACTATGGTTGGCGGATTTGCATCAGATTTAAGAGAATGTCTGATAAGGGGCATTAGTAGGACTCGTGTGAATGGCATTAATTTGCCTATGTCACATAAGGATTTCAAAATGTGGCTGTATCAATCGGTGTCGAAAGCTAGGTTCAAAAGTCGATTCAACATGTTCCCAATCTAATCATATATGCACCGAAGCACAACACAATTAGTATGTCAATATCTTGAATGGTCCTTTGAAGTATCTTCAGCTTTCCCTGGAGTGGTTGCGTAATTGTTCTCCATTCCAGGACCTCTTCTTGATGCCATAATTGAGTTAATTGCCTGCTGTTTAATGACATGCCTACACTTACAGGCAGCATTCGGCAACCACTTATTCACTTGACACTCTTCTAGCTTTCCAGTGACACAGTTCAAGCCTTTTTCAAGACAATTTTAGAATTATGCCGTCGGCATCCTGTTTTCCTGGAGGGGTCGGGAGTATATGGGCGCTTAAGAGGGATGAAGTGCAGCCAGAAGTGGCATTTGAAAGTAATCAAATCTTCCGTGCTAATTTGAAAATAGGGCAGAAAAATGGGTCTTCCTAGAGATGGCTTCATTCAGGACGATTTTGAAAGATTGGTGGATTTTTTTTTTGGTTTGAAGTGGAATTGAAATGGTTGAGTGCAGATGAATACAGTGTTTAGTGGTATTCGTTTTAATAGTAAATTAGATGTCAAGATCTTTAATTGAAAGATAAAAAACGAATTAGTTAAGAAAGTTTTACATGATTTCTGAACAATTTTTTTGATTAAAACGCTTTTCACGATCATAGTTTACGATAAGAAGTATTCATTGTGTATTTGAAAGGAATTTTGCTTATTTACTTTTACAGAATTTTCTAATCAAAAATGTGTGTTGTAAATTGATTGAAAATAATTTAAAAATTATTTAAATTTTGTTTAAATTTTCGAAAATTTTCAGTGGTAAATATGTTGGAAAAAAAGTGACCGATATTTTTGATTTCGTATTTAATTTTTGGGAGAAAATTTAGCAAACATTTTGAATTAATTTTTTCAGCTAAAACTTGAATTTTAAAATAGGTGGAACGCATTTACGTTTCTTATGACCTTTTTATTGGAAGAAGAATTTCTCAAATGTTTGCATTTTTTATGTTACAAATACATAATTCTGATACACCGATTTTCACAAATTCTGAAAGGTAATCGTGTTTTGGTTGGTTGGTTGGTTGTAGTGGCAGCTCTTTTTATCCAAAGGTGGCTCACTTAGGCCACGACAGTGCCATTGTGGTACCACATAAGATAAGGGCTCCACTAGAACATGTGGGATGACGAGAACCATCCAGATTCTCGTATAAAGCCGGCTATGCAGCCAATGTCTAAATCAGCTACCTCCGTAAGATTGTCCAGGAAAGGCGAGCTCAAGCTTTGCATGCGCTTCCTGGACAATGCAAATTGTTGAATTGTTTCTTCCTCATTCTCTGATCTGAAACTTCGACAGAAATCATCATCATCAAGTGTTTTGGTTACCCACCTTCATTACAAAACTGAATTTATTTTGTTTCATTCGTCCTCGCAAAAAATTGATAAGAAGAAATAATAGCAGTTAGCTTGTGTTGCATAAATTAAAATGGTAGTTGTTTTTATCATTTTGTTTATTCTGTGAATATTTTGGGAAAGTCTGTTAACGCATCTAAGTCTCTTTGTTTTTGTTTGACCTTAGAAAAAGGTGAAAATTTACAGATTTTATTTTTAAGATTTTTTGAGTGTTTTGGTTTTCTGTGGCTTCTTGAAATAAGGTTTTAAAAATACATGTTTTTTCTATCAGATGTGTGAAGATTTAGCGTAAAGGCACGTCTTGTATTATTTGCAGTGCTTATTATTTGAATTGAGTCTAGGAATCATGTTTTTGATTGCTATTTTTGTCTAATTCAAATAAAAGTCATCAATTCAAAGATCAATAACACACTTCTGTGTTCTATTTTACATTTGAGAAAGAGACAGAGTTTCTCATAATGACAATCTTAGTGTACTAGTTTCAGCAATCTAGGATAATCATCCATGTCCACTTTAACTCAATTTATGTTGACAACGACTCTGATTTTCACAAAATTTCAAAAAAAACACAGTTTGTAGCTCAAGACCTCAACACAACAGAGGATTTTGGTTGCAATCTGAATTCTTCAAAAGAGCAGGCAGAACTTTTAGGGTCTCAATTGAAGAAATTGAATGTACAAAATTTTAAAATTAAAATATGCCATTTCGGAATCGTTTTTTCTTCTCAAGATGGTGACATGGTCTGTTGTAATGATGTGAATTTAGATAAGAAAATTTCAAACATGGAATTTGATCCTTTTCCCTTTATGATATTATGGTCCTAGCTACCATTGCATTGGTATCCTATCAAACGCTTGAAATTCAAAACGTGAAAATGATTAGAAAATATGTTGGAGGAACGGTGACACATGTGCTAATTGTGTGTTGGTCTCGAAGTCCTTAAAGTTTCATTTCAAATCAAAAAAAACTATTAAAAGAAATACATTAAAGTTAAAGTTCTGTAAAGCTCTTTCCAACGATTCCCTATCAGAAATTGTAGAATTAAAATAGAAAGTCGCATGACAAGCTTCTTAAATGCTTTATGAAATATCATTTTTTTAGAAGTGGTGTTTCTTTTTAAAAACAACATCAGAAAAACCACTTGTTACAGATTAAATTTTGACAAAAAATTCAATGAATTTAAAAAATTTTGAATGAAGTAAGAACCAAATTAAAATATTATCAAAATGAGATGTGGCAAAGTATGTTTCAGACCAAACACTTTTATGAAGTGATTCACCAGGAAAAAAAGTAGTCTAAAAATGTAACGAGAAATTCCTTGTGGTTACGAAAAATTCTGCCAAAAAATCTACTTATTGAGTTTTTCTTAAATTATTTACTTATCTGTCAAATGAGAAAACATTGAAAACAGTCTACAGAAAATTGAAAAGAATTCAACAAAATATTGGAGGAAATTTTAAGGTAAAAATAATTTTGAATTTTCTTGAAAATAATATAAAATTTAAAATAAAAATTAATTGTATTGACAGTATGGAAACCATGACAATATTCTAGAGATTGGATACTGTTGAATTGAGGAATAATCCTTCCACCTTTTGATCTCAGTCGACTAGCTAAATGTTAAATGTTTTGAAGTGGCAATAAATTTTCAGTCTGAAGGGCTCAATGATATGTAATGGATGCGGTCATTTTTAATACCACTTTCTATTTTATCCTATGACTATTATTTTCTTGATTTCCAAAAGGACGATATGTTGTAATTTTTCGTCGGGTTTTTTATCAAAAAATTAGTTGCTTTTTTTGTAATTCTTAAAAGAGATCATCGCTTTAACACCACTTACTTACTTTATATTTTTAATCTTTGATTTTTAAATTTCATTTTATTTTTTTATTTGGGAAGCTCTCATTTTGACGAGCATCATTCGGAGAACTTTGTTTAGGAAGTTTGAACAAAAAATAGTATTTAAATTGAGTTGTACAATCATTATCAACACCATAAATGGACTAGTATATTGATATGCCGGGGGATGAATTAATCTCAAAAAGCTCAGGCTTTGGAGTGAAGATGACGGTTTCAAAAGAAAGATTAATAAACTTCTCTTCAAAACACTTTAATCCTTCTTCCGCATGCAGACTTTATTCCAAATTAAATAAGACTTATTGCCGAAAAATATGATCCTAATTCATATCTGCAGTTCATCAAGTCTACACTCATTAAATATCACCTACCAGCATAACATGGGATATTGGGTAATTAGCTGACATTGTAGGGATGAAAACTTTATTATGGATCGAACGTTACGTAGGCTTAATATTGTCACCCAACCACCCACTTTCCAACAATTGTTCAAGTCACATATGCTCGTATGTATGTAGAAGGGCGATAACGAGTGACAATTTAGGATCTGAATTATTCATAAGTTTCAGTGATTCGTTACTTGCAACGACATTATGATCTGATTTGTTTTTCTTTGCGTGCTATTATCTTGTCCTTTGCGCGTAAAGTCAACAGAATAACAGAAAACAAACAAACAAACAAACATAAATATCGAAGCGCGACACGAAAAGTACTTTCTCATCTTCATACGCGCGAAATGGTTGCTAGTAAGGAGTCGTAGTCCTCGTAAACACTTTCTTTCCGCAAAGAAAACATTCCTATAAAATATCGCTAGAGCAAGTAGATATAAAATATTTTCATTGCCTGTGATACTAAAATATATATATAAAAAAAGTAGAAGGGGGAAATATTTATGTGGGGATGCTATAGTAAAAAAATGTCCTTTCAATGACGATTCTCTATGGGAATTTATGTCAAATGGATGTTTGTTGTTGGGCTGATGGGTGGGATGGTTTTCTATATGCAATGTATGCAAATCAGTATGAACTTACCGCCGCCACATGTTACCGAGCATAGTGACATCGCTGCCATCTCCCAATGATAGAGGGGTTGCGAACATGAGGTTCCATCACCGCCACACACGCCGCACGCATCAACCTTTTTTGCTGAGCCAATTTTCAAATCGCAGCCGACACGCTGAAATGGTAAAACATAAACAAATATAGTGAAAAAACGAGTCCTTGCCAAGTACAATAATATCCTGAAAACATTTATAATAGGCCAAAACAAAGAGGCGCGGTAGGCGGGTATGAAAGACAGCGAACAGGCACGGGTGTCGATTCTTGGAGCAGAAGACAAAACGTAACAAGGTGGATTCGAAATTGCAGAAGACAGCCGGGCACGTACAGCAGGGGTGAATGGCAGCCCGAAATAGGTGTCTAGGATTTATGAGGCAGCAAGCAATTGTTGTGTCTTGCGTCCCCAAAACAAGGCTTCCGTGGAGTAGGGAAGAGGGTGCCTGCAACCTGCTAATTCGCGTTTTCTGGGTGATAAATGACTTTGGCCGACTTTTCACAGACCTCGTCATTTTTCTTGTCGAAGGTTTTCCGTTTGATTTTGGGCGGTGGGTCGGCGGCCAAATGCGACGCCAACACATTTACCATTATCTCTGGCTTGCCAATGTTGCCCTCTGCATTTGGGACATAGTATCGTGGCATCTACCTTTAATGTCGCTCACCACCCTCGTGCTTCTTGCTGAGGGATACATCCATCCATGCTTCGTTGGAAGGTAGCTAAACTGACTTACTTGGCAAGGAACTGGTTTTTTTCACTTGTATGTATGTTCCTGTTCCGCTACTTATAAAGGTGGTAAAACGAAACGTGGCTGAGTGTTTTACGAGAATGCGAGCCGAAGGGTATGCAAGGACATGAATGAGTGAAAAGAGCCAGATTGTTATGAGCTTCGTTATTTGGTTCATTATTCTTTTTTTTTGCTTTCATTTCTTCCGTAATGATGTTAATGAAAGTAAAGAAAGTTTTTATTCGAGGAGAAGAAAGAATGTAATGTTATTCTTTTACGTCTGTAAGTTGTCTTGTTTCTCTGTAATTGATTATTACGTCTTAAGGAATTCAAGGCATACAAAAGTGATTGATTCGAAAAGAAGTCAGAAAAATATGGTAAAGTCTTTTGAGTTGGATGGAGCATATGGTTTGCTTGCAGGTATTGATAATATTTAGGTCAAGTTTTGGGTGCTTCTACTAACGAGCTCCGATGCAATTGTTGGATCGTTTCAAGAGAAATTAATAAGGATATTTAGAATATTTTGTGATGTTGGATTTCAAATCATTTATAATTGTTTCACAGGATGTACTCTTTGATATGAGAAGCCTTTTTTTAAAAATGAAGATACTATTTACAAGAGGTGTTTAACTAGGGATATATTTTCAATGGAAAGCAAGCCAAGCTTGGTGTTTGTTAAAACCCATGCTTGATTCTATCCTTCACTATACGCTTGGCAAATAAATCAACAACGTTTGACCATTATTTGCGTAAAGTAAACATATGCGAGTATAAAAAGTCAGTCTTAACGAAAAAATGGACTCTGATCAGCTTGTATTTGGATTATCTCTTTCAAAAATATGTGCATAACTGATTTCCTAGACGTTTTTAAAATACTGAAATAACTCTTTAATTCAATTTTTCTGGGTAAATCATTTTTAGATGCAAGTATTCATTGAGAAAAAATTCCTAGAAAAGATTTTATCAAATTTCTTACTATTCTGAAAATAAGTCGATGGGATATGTTATTATCTCCAGGATAATAATCAGTTCGATGAATTCAATCCTTGGTGAAATTGTACACGTTCAGTGTGGAATTGGATGTAAGGGTTATTTTTAGAAAGTTGTTTCTCAATGGTTTGGAAGATGTTAGCAAGTAAGCTGAAATTTACATTGTAGAGAAGCTTATGTGTTTGGATTTATGGTTGAATATTATGAATAATACTTCAGAAAAATACATGGATGAATTATTCTAAAGGGATTAAGAGAAGAATCGATTAGTCGTGCCACAAATCAAGTATACTTTTTTTAAGATGTTGTAATAATATTTATTTTAAAATGTTAAAATACAATTTGAGAAAGGGGCTCAAATATATCTGAATTTTCGAAAAAAATTCACTTGTGTATCCACTTAAGAACTTCAAACAGAGAGGTGAATTAAAAATCGTATCAATAGAACAACGTACACTAAACTTTTTTTTTGAAAATTGAAACATTATCAATAATATTTCAGCTGGCAACAAACAAAAACTCTGTATGAACCTCAAAGATCCTTCAATGAATTTTTCAATTATGTTTTTATTTGATTTGTTAGTAGCCCAATTTTTGAGTTCTGAGAAATGAATAAGGTAATACTCTTATAGCATCAACTATTTTTAATTAATTTCTTACGTTAATCCCAAAATTTGGGTGGAATCTGGTTCAATCTATTTGAATAAATGCACAAATTTTAAGTAATATGGTTATATTTGATGCATTGCCAAGTTATAGAATTGATTTGTACGAAAAACAATCAAAATTTAATATCTCAACTGGAGTTTTTCAAGAAATTCCCTCTGACACAGTATTTTATCAAAGCAAATATGCTGAGCAGCAGGAAACCCATATAATTTAAGGATGATTTATGAAGATACACGATTCAATATCGGTTCCAAAATGAAAACCTTTGAAATAAATAAAAACGGGCTACAAATAATATATTTTAAGGAAGAAAAAGATATTTAAAAAAAATCAGAAAGCAAAATCTCAAATATTTTGGTGTGTATAATTTAAATTTGGTGTAAGAAATTTGTCGCAAAAAGTCCGATAATTTTTTTACAAAATTATCTGAATTTTTGGAAAATTTGTTTGAATTTATTTGTTGATGATATTGGTCTCGAAAAAATTAATAATGAAATTTAAGAAACTTGTAAATTTATTAGAAAAGTGCAGTCATACTTAAGGAATAAATAAAGGCATCATCGTTGGAAAATGTCTTGGCAAATATAAATTTTTGATCCTGAATCAACAAACCGCTGGCTCAGAAAATGAATTTTATCAAGTATAATTGAGCCATTTTCCTCAAAATTTTTACATTTGCGGATTCTCTGATTTTCGCTTGAAACATTTTCAAAATTTTTAATGTAAAAGTTCTGTTGAAATAATACTCATTTGAAACTATCTTCACATTGAAGCACAAACTGCAGTCAAAAATTAATACATTAAAAATGTTGACGACAGTTGAATGGTCTCTTCTGAAAAGGCTCTAGCTGCGAAATCGAATAAAAAGGCTTTGCAAAGTAAATGAGATCTTATCAAGTTTGTTTAGTGACACTCGTTTTTGATCATTTTTAAATTATTAAAGACTTCTGTCGACACAAAGTTGTAAGTTGTAAGTCCAATCTTTAGGACTTTATGTTAATTTCTGTTTTTTTTAAAAAAATATTTGGAACCTTTATAAATTACGTTCTCCAATAATGGTTTTAGAAAAAAGCTTAATACTGAATAGATCATTTACTCCGCGCAGTTTTGATTTCATGAAGGAATTTGCTATGAAAAATTTGTAAATATTTTACAATTTTTATCTGAATTTTAAATATTATGCTTGAATTTTTCAGAGTTGAAACAAACTAGACATTACTTCGGAAGAAATAAATAAATACTTTTTTTAAAAAAATTATACAATAAGTTTAACATTATGTTTAATTTTTTCTTAATTTTTGAAGGCAATTATTTCTTATGGAAAGATATAGACATCGTTTTTTGACCATATTATGATTAAAAACTTATTGAAAATTTCTTTTATCATTGTAAAAAAAATTACAATTGTTTTCTTCTCTATTTGTATTCTGTTTGTTTTTTCATAGAAATAGAAAATACAAATCAAAACTTTATTTTGAACAGAATGATCATAAAAATGTAGTAAAAATGCATGCCTGCTCAAAATGTTCGTTGTGAATAGAATTTGACTGAAAATATTAATAAAACTTTCATGAAAATTTTTCTCAATAAAGTTAGGATCACAACATTTTTCAGCGATTCCTAAAAAACTAAATTCTTATCAAAAAAATCATCCGTAACAGAGTACATGGTTGTAAATTACTGCAATAATTTTCAGTTGAAAGACTTTTACTTCGAAATTATTCGGAACAAAATAGATATTACTCAAAAAAAGAACGGAAATGACGTTGAGATAGAATTAAATAAATTCAAACATTTTTGAATATGGAAGAGAAAATGACCTTCCTTTAAAAACTGCTACGAAGTATATTTTTTTATCTTTTATGTGTTGGAATTTTTGAGGAAAAAGGTTAGAATATTGAAGTTCTTAATAAAAAGAATTCTCGGCAACTTTTTGAAAAAGTTTTTAAAAAATTACATTCGATTGAAGCCCACGTTTCCTCTAAATTTTTCAGCAACAGCAGTTCCGGGTATCTTTTTTCTTACAACAAACTGTTCAAGCACAGATCATCGAATCAATATTTTGAATTTGAATCAGAATTTTTTATTCCAATCTGAATTTTTATCTCTAGAATTTTTTTAATTTTATCATAAGTAGAACAGAATTTGTTTCACAAGAATTCGTTTGAGAGAATTCTCATAGGAATTTTTGATTAAATATTATTGTTTCCAAATTTTTGTAAATTCTTGAGATGTAAATTTATAAATAAAATTTTGCAACAATGTTTTATCAACTTAATTTCGGGCTTTTTTGCACACAAATATTATTTACAGTAGATGTTCAATTATTCAGTTAAAATGCACTTGGAAAAGTAAAAATTTATTGTCCATTCTATTTAAATTCAAAAATTTCGACCTATAAATTATTACGAAAAATAATATTGAAATATTTCTTTGAAAAGATTCTACAAACAAGAGTTTTTGACTATTTCTCAATAACAAAAATTGGTTGTTGGGGTAACGGTGTAGTGGTTTTAAATAAAAAGTATCAGTGATAATTTTCTTGAAAGTGTCACTGTAGATATCAGTTTTAAATCGAAAATCAGGATTTCAAATCTTTTCGAAATATTAAATTATAGGATCAGTTTTTAGAAAACATTTTCAACTGTGAAAGGTTTTTATGATGAAATTTCGATATGAAATGTAATGAATTTGAATGAGGTATGGGACAATATTATTATTGTATGGTAAAAAAAGGACTTTTCATCATTTACGAGAAATCTAGTCACGGCCGAAAATTTGACCGAATTTCACTTAGCCGTTTCGAAGTCTATTGTGAAGAAATATTCTGCAAATATTCGTTTTTAGAAAAGTTTTGATGAATTTATCAGAATCAGAAAGTAAGTTTGACATTATTCTCAACGTAAGATGTGATCTTCAATCTTTCTAAGATTGCTTGTAAAAAAATTCTGGAAACAGATCCTTAAAAAATTATGTACGGCCATTCCAAGTTCGTCTGTTACATTTTTCTGCCAAAATATATTTAAGATTGAAAATTTTTAAGAAATTTTCGAAGGGAAAGAAACATTTATTTTTGGATCAAAAATTCTCCAAAATTCGTCAGTATCGCAACTTACCTGACACTTTCCTTGGATGCACATATCCAAGCTTCCTGGCCTACATCTGGTTCCATCTTGGACCCTATTTGAAAGCTGAACAATAACACTGGGCTCATCAAATGTTTCCGAACCATCAGAATCGTCCGTTTCTACAATTGTTTCGTCATCAGGAAGATGTGCAGGTCGTCCTCTGGAAAACAAAACAGTTTTGAGTTTTCCGTTTGTATGAATAAAATATCATATATTCGTATAATAAATATTTGTATAATATTTTGTCAATGAAAATTTAATAGTTTTTTATAATATCAAAAAAAACACCAATTGAAAAGATCCATAAAACATCGACTCTCTTTTAAAGTAAATATTTATTAAAGTATTTCAGTTTATATCCCACTATAAAATGATAAGTCGTTGCAAACATTAATAAACCATTACCGAAAAACATCGCCAAGAAGTTGCCCCAGTACCTACTCTTCCTGCAAGACATAGTGTGGTGCTTACCATTACATCATTTCGTAATTATTTATTCTGACAGATTTTCATGAATATCTGATGAGAGAAAACCACAAATATTATTTTGTCTCATTTATCTCAGGTAAATCAGTGGGCGGTGTTGTTGTCGTCCTTGGACTGTGGAAGGAAGCATCTATTTTGGTAGTCGAGAAGCGTTGGTGGAGCGTCCTGGCAGAGAGGATTTGGTTCTTTCTAGGGATGATGTATGGAAAGGAGCAACAAAAGGATTCGATGCATTTTTATTGAAAGTGCATTGTTTCGTAGAGATAACAACAAGAGTGAGCTGGCAGAAAAAATCAGTTGAGACAAAAAAGTGTTATTGAAAAGATTGAACAAATTTGAAATAAGTTATCAAGTCCTTAAATCGTTTGACGTGGAAAACAGTTTTGAATTTTCGTCAACCGCGTTAAAAAATTTCCACTGTAATTAAATGGCTGCATAAAAAATGGGCAAATCTAAACCTTTCAGATAGGTCATCAACTTTAATAGACAAACATATTTTAAAATCAATTCTGGCACAAAATCAAGAAAGCATTCAAAGAACAACCACAATACGTGCTTCGAAGACTATTTTTCCTTTGCTTTGGACTTCAAGGATTATTGTGATTCCTTTCACAGCTTATCTGACTCAATGTTCTCCACTAAAATATATTTTCTTTTACTGACATGAATTATCTTCAATTCCTTGTACTTCTTGGAACTCCTTACTTTTACTGCAGATGCCTTTTCACCATCATCTTATTCTATTTTTACAGCTACAAGGATGATCTCTGAAGATTCCACATTTTTCATAGTTTCTTTCTTTTAAACGGAAAAGCATGAACATTTTTTTATGAAAATATGTAAAACAGAGCTTTTACAATGGGATTGAACCAAATTCTATGTAGATTTGATTGAACTGGTTGCGGATGGTTAGAAGCAATTGCAATTCGATTGAATTTAAATATAGCAAAAAATATATACCATATAAATGGTACCGAAAAGGTTCAATGAGTTTATAGAAGTTACCGTGAAAAAGAAAGGCGAAAAGGTTTATGGGATTTTATTGAAATTCAAATCCTGCCAAGTTTTATCGAAAGTTAAGAAGAGACGAGTTTCTGTATGAAAAGTTGATTTGTGACCAGAAACAAGTGCAAGAGGTGAATCGAAAGGTAGATTTATGTAAAGTGAACTGATGAAATTTATCATATAAGTTGATTGGATTTATTTGCGGTGAAATTTTACTTATGCAGTTTGAGTTTCCTAAACAATAATGCAAATAGATTCTAATGGCTTCAGTATTCAAAATAATATGTTTGAAAATATACTGAAGTGCTGAAAGCATAAAAATCTTGCAGACCTTCTGGTGTCGCTACTTAGCATTTAGTAAAAATAATACACTCTCTAAGACCCCCACCTCTCACTGGTAGAGTCCAAAACAATGAAGCCCTTATGGCTTGTCTGAGTAAAAAGTGTTTTGCAGCAACAGCCTATGGAACCAAAATAACATAGTAAACCAAATTTGTCTTAGGTTTTTATTAAATCCAATTAAGCTTTGCTACTTTTGCTATTTAGCGCTTGAAGCCGTTAAAATTTTGATATTTTTGCTCCTGGGTACTCTAGGGCCATAAAATTTTATTCAAGCTCATGAAATTCTCAGCAGTTATTCTTAAAGAATTAGAGGATTTTCATTACTTTTACAGAAAAAAAAAACAAAATATTAAAAAAATTGTCTCAAAATTTTTAGTTTAAAATGAACCCGTTAACGGAAATATTAACGAAACCGTTTATCTTAATATCTTTAGTGTCTATTTTCAAAAAATCCGCACAAATTTATAAAAAATCAACGCTTAATTATTCTTAACTGGGCATGCCTCCTAAAACTTACAAATTTTGCGGATGGGATGTCAGTCAATTCAAAAAAATATACTAGGTATGCGATTCGTTATTTTTTAATTAAAAATTTTAAAATTTTATAGCTTCTAAAATCAAAAAAAAATTAGTTCGTTTTATTATTTTTTCGAAGATGATTAAAAAATGTTTAAGTAAGAAAACTTCAAAAATTGACTTTTTAAGTAGAAATTAACCTGTATTTTTTTTAATTTAAATATTTATTTCAAAAAATATTTAAATTTTGACTATTTAGTCAAGTTATCTTTGACGAGATATATTAGGATATTTTCAACAGCTATGTATTACTAGTAGATGAGTTACTTTATATTTACAGTGATGTAAAAACAAATGATATCTTAAAAAATAAATATTTAGACTATAGCAAGGTGGCAGCACGAATCGCAACGCTTAATATAAGTAAGAAAAAAATTTCGCTCCAAAATACAAAACAAAAATGCAAAATAAATGGGACATGTCTTATCTTCCGTGCGAAACAAAAGATAATAATTTTTCGATAATTTTTAAGATGTGTATAGTATTTTTTTGTTATGAATAAGAAATAAAACAGTATAAACATTCAAATAGCAAACAATGAAATACATTTTTTCGTAAGTAAATTCAATTTTTCGGAAGACATTTATCACGAAATTTCCATGAAGACTGTTTTAACAAGAACATTTTATGAAAATCTTGCATTTGCTAGAATTTCCTTCGCAAATAATGTATGGTAAGATAGTTTTGTTGTTATTGGTTTTATTTTGTTAATAGTTTTTGGGAAATTTTTTTTTAAAAAGATAATCCGTACTGGTTTTCACTAAAAAAACAAAATTGGAATATAAAATACTCTACGATGTTTTTTTTTAAAGAAAGTTTCCAAACAAATTTTTTAATGTCAAGAATAACACAAAATATTATTGAAAATTTCTGAATCACGTTCAAAAAACTTCCTTTCTCATAGAAAGTTTTTTTTATTTCCTGAATATTCATTACAAAATATTCAAACGACGTGTTTTGCAAAGTTCGTCGATAAAATATTTCAGTGAAAGTTTTTGAAGAAATGTGAGGGTGTGTGATTAAATAAATCGATAATAATCGCAATTTATGTTCCTAGTCGTTTTCAGTAAAAGCTTGTTTAGGTTTTAAATCTAAATTTTGATTTTTTTAGACATTTCAAAAACTTTTAAAAATTTTAGGAAACCAGAAATTTTAAGAAATTTCACACATTTTCGAGTATTGGGTCTTGTAATGGTTGTCGTTTTCATAAGTAGGAATATTTTAATCAACATGCGTAAAGAAATTTTATTTGCGTATTAATTTTCCAGCTGCAGCACATAAATATATATTAAGAAAATACAACAGAAGCAAATTTAAATAAAAATTCACCGTTACAAACTTTCGCTAACATTCCCCCCCCCCAATGTATTTCAAAATTTTCCTATGTGAAAATTCCGATTAAAAAGGACTTTATGTTTGAATCGGTGAATCATTCAAAGCTGTTTCTTTGAAAAGATGCAAAAAACCTTTATTAAAATATTTTCCTGCTAAATGTTTTTGGGTAAAAAAATCATGTTAAGTGTTCGTTAGAAAATTATGGCAAATGACGAATAATCCTCTCATTCAATAAAATGCAATTCAATTTCATGAAATGATGAGTGATGCGATTTTAGGGCACCAAGAAAAACTTTTGGTTCAAAAACAATTTCATTTGCTACGAAAGCCATCACTTCTACATTGGCAAAATTTTTGAATGTAATTTGAAACATATTGCTGTTCAATATTTACAAAAAAATGCCATTAAATGTTCCTTGTTGCTGCCTGGTCATCAGTTGAATCAATATTTCATTCAAGATAAAAGTCTCTAAAATCTTTTTTTTCTCGAAAAGTTTTCATTCGCGGCGAGGTTTCAAATTAATCATGGAAACACCTTAGTTATTCTAGATGGAAAAGAAGTATTGCAGAAGTCGTTTGTGAGATTATTTTGTATCTAAAATAATTGAAATAAGTAAAATTTATTGAGGATGTAATTTTCAAAAAAATGATTGAAGTATTTGGAAATTTTCTGGAGGATTTTGTTACTTAACATGAAAAGAAAAATGTTTACATAAATTCAGGGTAGAATTTGCATGAACCGATTATAGTGCACACATGGGTTTTTTTGTATGCATCGGAAAAATGTTGAATATGGGACGATTTGCATCAAATTTCGAGAGTCCTCATTAATTTTTCAGGATCGTTTACTTTGCGTTGAAAAAAGTGAACAGAAAATTTAAAAAAATATAACTGGGTGTCACAGCTTTCTTTTCAAATCGTTTGGATTTCATATTCGTAAATATGTTTGAGTGTTGAAAATGTGTTGAGTTAAAAAAACCAGTCAATTTTTAATATGTGATTTTTTTAGAGTAGCACATAATTTTTGGATGTAATTATTGTTTTGACTTGAAACGATGGACAATAGAAACATTCTTTTTGTCAGAAAAAATCTCTATGCACTTCTTCTTTATTCACGCTATACATGAAAAAATTCTGCAATTTGAATCCTTTACTTACCGACAAGTTAGCGCACATGGTTCCAAATAGTCATAGTGCGGTGTCCATTTAAATAGTGTCCCATCATACGGTACATCATCATAGGCCGAGCATTGATGGGCACGAAAGTCTTGCGATTCAGGACATGGTTGCATATTACAAATTTTAAAGCGTAGACTTTCACCTCGACACCCATTCGGCGAGTGACATCGTCGCAATTGTTGAGCAACACCACCGTCGCAGGATCGCGAACATGTTGACCAATCCGACCAGGCTGACCATGCTTGATTTTTACTGCTGCGTTTTTGCTGGAAATCAAAAGGAAATTGAGTAAGAGCTGCAAGTTGTCAATTTTCAGAGTAAATTAGTAGGAAAAAGGATTATAAAAACAAGTTTGAAAGTTTTTTTTGCGTTTAAATTCAGATTTTTTAGATTTTTACGTGATTCAAAAATAGGAGCACGTCTGAAGTTGAACGGAAAACGACAATCTTTATTAAAATTTTATCATTTCGTTGTTCAAAAGGCATTATTTATCACAAAAGTTCTTCTAATTCAAAACATATGCATGAATTCTCAGGCGTTAATCTTTTGGTGGCGCCGGGCAATTTATGGACCATAGTTTTGTCCTTCAGTCTTTCCATATTTCTCATGAAAAGTCAATCTACAAACTCGATCCAACAAAAGTCAACCATCATCAAACTTCCCTCCAGACAATATCTTCCAATTGGTTTTACCTCAAGTGCTTTCTACTCATACTTGTAATCTATTGAGTTTCAAAGAATTTTCCAGGATATCAAGAATAGATTTAAAAAAAATTATTGACTACTCACCTCTAACTCATTCTCCAAATCACTATCAGTCGGCCACGTATTATCAAATGCTTCGCTAGCATTAAGTCTTATTGCTGTTGTTGTATCTAAGCTAACGATGACTATACTAATCGTAACCTGAAATCACAAAAAAACAAACCGAATAATTCGAAATTTAGATACACAATTAGACAGCAGTGAGGTGAGTAATAGATACTTCCATCTATTAAGATGAAATCGATATTTTCTTTTCGTATTATAGATTTTTGCTGAAAATCTATGTCTGTTGCATGGAAAAAATTGATTTTTCCACACCAAAAAATTTAACAGGAAAGATACATTAAATCTGCCTTTGTGCAGAATTAAGATGTCTTCTCTGTTTCATCAATTAGTCTGAGGAAGGTCCATGGTCTGCATGTTTCATGAGTTCTCTGGAATTTCGTATTGTAGAGACACGTAGTTACAATGGCATAGACAGGATGCGGGAAGCCAAGAATAAATTTTTATATTTCTGTCCTAAATGAAAAAGCAAATTATCCTTCGGCTATTTGCTTATTTTAGTTTTCCAGCTATTATTCAAGGAGCCGAGCTCTGTGCAGAATTTCCTATAGATTTAACTTGTCGCATAATAATAGAGTACGAATCTCCCACTCCCACATATGAATGGCTACTGTTCCTGCCATTAAGTCGACCTTCCTGCCAGGACCAAAATTATATCTGTGCATGCAAGCAAGCAGGCAGACAGGCCTTCAGCTTTCAGCACAAATTAATTATTTATGAGTAAAAGAGCTTCTCTATAATTCATTGTCATGTCAAAAGAAAAACGGGTCTGACAGAGAATTTCAATGTAACCGGAATGTAGTCCTCGTATCATTGTCACATTTTCCGCTTGTATTCGGATCGTCCTTGTTGGCACCACCATCGATCGTCGTTCTGGTCGTCATCACCTCAGCCTCCAATGTCTTTGCACAGAGGTAAGCAACTCTGGTGGTGGTGGTGACTGACGAACTAGACGATTGATTCAGTGAGATTCGCGTGGAAAGGTCATGCCGTTTGGCGAAGCTGGGACGCCTACTGTTCCGATGGTGACAAATTGGTGAAAAGCTTTCGTATAGCAGGTAATTCAAAGAATCATCGCAGAAATTCGACAGCAAGCCTTTTGTGGAAGCTAGCAAGAGTTATCGGAAGGGATGACAAAACGGCGAAACAAAAAGGATACACGGAATTGCCTGATGCTATCTGCCGTTCAGTAAGTCAAACCGTCGATGAGTGGATTGAAAAGGGACCAGAAAATGCTGCTGGCTGTCTCTCAAGCTCTAGGTTGCGAAGGTGGGCTGATTTCATTCTTGTTTCTCTTTAAATCCTAAAAGAGGGCAGGGCCAGAGTTTTATCACTTTTTCATAACAATGTATTAATTTTTTTTTTGAAAATATGTGCAATGAAAACTTTTTGCAAAACTGTTGCTAACCTGAACAAATATTTTATTTTATTTTACAGCCAAGTTTTATTTGGAAATTTTTCTTATCGTTGCAAAAGAGACAATGTATGTTGCGCGATTGATTTTGGAATAATTGATTTCCATACTATTTGTAACTTTGCTTGAAACCACATCCAAAATAATTGAATCAATATGTAATAAGCTGACATTGAAGAATTTAGGCCAAAAGAACTAATGGCAAACTTTCCATAGATGCCATTTTTTGATTCGAGCCGTGGTGTTATTGAGGATGATATGGTTAAGAAAACCTTTATTTGTGAAGGAATTTTTAGTATTATATGCTAAATACAGTACTGTGCAAAAAATTTTGCTTGCCAATAATTTATGTTTAAACGTTTGTGACTAAATTTGTTTGAAATGTTTTTTACTGAAAACTATTTGAAAACGCAATAATCAATGAAGTGGTCTTCCTAGGCCTTCCGTAACCGCTTTTTCTTTTGTCCAAAAATATTTCAATTTTGTTTAACAATCAAAAAATGGAAAAAGACAAAAAACTTTTATTTTTCGATAAAAGTGATTTTATTTTTTATTAAAATTAAAAAAAACAGTAATGATAACAATATTAAAAATATTTTATTTGAAATTTTTATACAGTTGACATTTTTTGTTTTAATATTTAGTTACCCCCTTTTCCCCGTATTACTTTTCTGCATCTCTTGGGCATAGATGCAATAATTTTTTGTAATGTCTCCCATGATATCGTCTCCCAGGTGTCTTTAATCAGAATTTTTAACGCTTCTTTGGTGCTTCGTCCTTCTTTTGTTACTTTTAATTTAATTATAGCCCAGATATTTTCGATTGGATTTAGATCTGGGCTATATGGCGGCCAATTCATAAAAGAGATATTTATTTCCCGGAAGTAGTCTGTGAGCTAAGAATGGTAAAACAAAAAAGTAGAAGTGATTTAAAATTTTCCGAAATTTTTTACATTAAACTAGGCAAGATAATCTTTAGAATGACCCATTTTTTACCTTTTTTGCTTTGTGGCATGGCGCATTATCCTGTTGAAATATGAAGTCGCACGTCTCCCTGAAAAGCTTCAGCACACTAGGCTCCATTTAAATACACATCTGCGTTCATATTTCTTTCCACAAATGCTAATTCCCCAAGCTCATCTCCCGAAAAACAGCCCCAGACCATTATACCTTCCGATTTGGAAGGTAGTGCCTGCGTGCACTGGTCACTGAGCCTTTCTCTCGTTCTTCGACGTACGCAGATCCTTCCATCGCCGACATGCAGTTTAAGAAGATGACCTGGTACCAGATCTCTTCAGTCCAATTTTGATGTTCCTGCGCCCAAATCCTACGAGCTCGTTTGGCCAAAACACTAACGGCTTTTTAGCACAGCGCGGACTCCTCAAACTGGCTTTTATGAGCCTTCTTCTCACTGTACTTGAAGAAATCGTTTTGCCTGTAGCATTGACTAAATCGCTCCTTAAGTCCGAAGATGTTTTAAAACGATTCCGTAGGCTTTGGACCTTCAAAAAACGGTCATTCACTGAAGTGGTCTTCCTAGGCCTTCCGGAACCGCTTTTTATTTTTGTTGTGCCTGTCTCGCGATATTATTTCAATATCCAGGACACCGTACGTTAGGAACAACCCACGCGAGCTGCGATAGCTCGAGTTGATAACTTCTCCTTAGACATCAATATATTGATTTTTATATCAGCACTAACTTTTCCCATTTTGTGCACTTGTAGCTTCAAGTAACAACCTTAACTAAACTAAAAAAAATCGTCTAAGACCTCAGCTATTTATAGACTCTTAAAGGGCCTAGGTAATACCAGAAAGCAATTAAAGGTCATTGCTTTCTTGGAATTTGTCAAAATATGGGCATTTCCAAAAATTTGTAAGGTGAGCAAATTTTTTTGCACAGTACTGTATGTTTGATGTGTATTTTCATTTATTTCAAATTTGGGGCTGCATTTGATTGTTTATCAATTTTTGCTTGTTAATCAATAAAAAAAATTTAGCGGTTATTTTTGGTAACTCTTTCACAAAATCAATATTTTTTCAGTTATTAAAATTATTGTTGGCCTAGTTTTCTGCTACTTCTTATAAATATACTAGTCGCACCAGTTTTCGTTGTATACGATTTTTCGTCGCACAATTTTCCGTCGTAAACTTTGTCACGATTTTTTCGGCCAAAAAGTTTCTAGAATTTTTTTCATTCTTTATTTTCATAGAAAATTATCAGCATGAAAAAAACTCTTAATACATTTCCTCAAAGCATCTTAAAGGATAAGCTTCACAAAACTGTTTTGGAATCAACGTATTAAAAATTTCAGCATAGAAATTTATCGATTTATTTTGAGGAAATATTGACGGAAAACTATTTTCGTAATACATAATAATATTATGCTGAAGATTCAAAGTAACTGAATTTGAGCAATGAAGGCTATACGGTTATGCTCTTCTTTATATAACATATTTTATTCGAAGATATTTTTGGTGCTGATTTCCTTCATGTATTGAGAAAAACTAACTACCAAAAATTGAGCCTCTATAAGATTTTAAATTAAGAGACACACTGTGTCAAATTTGGGCTGTCTTTGTCTTCTAATTTTAATCTTCTAATTATCTAAATCCACATCAACGTATCTATCGAATGCATCAAATCTATCAGCAACGAAGCTAATCCTACAAAATCTCTCGCAACACGGTCACATCCGTCGAACTCTTCGCCATAAATTCTTCAACTCAATGAAAATCTGACCAGCCCAGACTTCCATCGATTCCAACTTCTAAACAAGATATGAGTGACCATCGTGGGATCAGAGCACATATCAATAATTGTGTATCAGCCTTTGACGCTAACTCCATTCCAGATATAGTAGACGTGCAGACGACGCACTAGCATATATCAATGATGACATGTCCAATGCCTCGAACCTGATCCCACCAGGTCTTCATTAGCGTGAGCTCTCACCCTGAAAACGACCCATGCAATTATCAACACCTATGACAATCATTGCTGGATGATGCCTCCTTTGCAGGGAAACATCTAAAGTTCGTTGTATCTATCTTTTTTCTGTGCTGAACCATAAGCCCCGATCAACTTACACACACATTCGATACATATAATCCAAATCGTTGGGTGACCACTGTGAAATGGTTGCGAGGGACTTGGATGTGGAAGCAAGCGACAAATTGAAGAGACATATTTATCTTTTCAATTATTACTTCCTATGTGTGCTAATTAAGGCATCATCCTCATAGTGAGAAATTTCAGGGGTCTGGTCAACGTCACAGGATAGTTAATGGTAGAACAGCTACATCCACTTCATGGAGTTCTTCTCTTTAAGCTGAAAGGGTTGATTTCGACAAAACTCCCACATAGTTTTAAAGTCAAGAATCCTATTCTGCACTCTATGTCTAGATCCAATCATCTATACAGGGAAAAG
This sequence comes from Oxycera nigricornis, assembly GCA_963942545.1. Classification (NCBI taxonomy): domain Eukaryota; kingdom Metazoa; phylum Arthropoda; class Insecta; order Diptera; family Stratiomyidae; genus Oxycera; species Oxycera nigricornis. Next base: position 9,376,201 of record OZ012661.1, read on the forward strand.
CATGTGAGTGCATATGGTCAATGAGCATATTGCTAAAGAGTGTTCTTTCAGTTTTCTTCACAATCATTCCATGCTACATGTTCCGGGGACAGAAAAGATACTTTACTGAATAGGGGAAGCCGTATTGCAGCCCCAATCTCCAACAACAATCCGATCGAAGCATTTGCATTCAATCAGCTCGGTGTTAATTATGTGCTCCAACGAGCTGCACATTAGCGTGCAGCGTTTCCACAACAACCAACCCCTTATCCTTCGATGCGGAGGATGAGACTGGAGGGCGTTCCATAGACATTTATGCGTAGTGCAAGTGTATCAAGCGGACAGTTCAGCCGGCTGAAGGGTCTGAACCCTTAATCCTATTACTGTCAGCCATAACTGCGGGCCGATAAAAATTCAAGTGTGCGGATCGCCTTAGTAGTCATTTGGTATCGTTGGACTTAGCCGGGATCCTATGGTTGGATGACTGTGCGAACTGACAAGTAGATTTAAATCAGTCAGTCAAAATAGTCAGCATGTCTGCATGATTGTCTGTCTGTCTATCTGGCCTTATGTCCAGTCTGAGATGGTTGGACAAGGGTTTGACAGTGGTATCAAACTTTTGTTGGTGGTAAACACTTTGTGGTTGAATTAGATATCGGGATTTTTGGAATGTTTCATTTACCTTAATTTTGTATTGCCAGAAAAAATCAATAAAACTGTTTCAAAATTGGGTTTTACAAATTTAAAAAGTCGATATGATTTACGTATCGATTTTTCACAATATATTTTGATTATTTTATGCATAAAATTTAAATGCAAATATTTTTCGTTATAGTTAATAATTTAGTTTATAGATTACCCATCTTTTCGTAGAATTTTTTTACATGAGCATCCTTGAAAATTCCCGTTGAAAAATGCTTATTTTCTTATTTTAGGGCTGTTAAAAATATTTTGTCGAGATGATTTCCTTTCAAATCTATTTTTTAGGCATGTAATCCGGCAAACTTTAAAAAGATTTTGTTGAATAGATTTTTTCCAAATGTTTTCTATGCGAGTACAGAAATTAATTCAAAAATATGGTAAGGGGTCATCCATATTTTACGTAGTGCAATTTTTATTGTTTTTGAACTCCCCCCCCTCTCGCATGTAACACTTAGTAACATTTTAAAATACCCCCCTCCTGTTTGGAGTGTTACATAATATATGGTTGGCTAAAGTCTATCGTGGACACTTTTGGAAAAAATTGAGTAGTCAAAAATTTTCGCAATTTAAATTTCGTGATTGAAAAAAATGCTCAAATATTATTTTAGAGATACCAAAAAAAACAACAATGAAATAAGTTATTTAAAGAAGAGAACAACCATAAAGCTTTCTTCGCTCGAATTCAATAGCTTTGAATCTTCAGCAAAGAATTATTTGAAAAATAGTTTTGCTCACATTTTTATGGAAACGTTTAATTAAAAACGCTTGAGTCGAAAGTGAAGAATGTCTTTCATTTTCGCAGAGTGATTGTAATTGATTTTTCAGAATATATTTTGATTAATTTTTTTTGGATAAAATGTCAACGACCACCATTGTTTCGTTCTAATTAATAACTTTAAATTATAGATTTTTACATACAAATTTTTTACATTAAGTTTGTAATTGTTGTTTTGAAAATTAAAAATCCTCTTGAAAATTTCCGTTGAAAAATACTTATTTTCTAGTTTTAGGGCTGATAAAAATATATTGTCGAGATGATTTCCTTTCAAATCTATTTTTTAGGCATGTAATCCGGCAAACTTTAAAAAGATTTTGTTGAACAGATTTTTTCTAGATGTTTTCTATACGAATACAAAAATTAATTCAAAAATATGGTAAAGGATCATCCATATATTCCGCAAAGCAATTTGTAGAGTATTTTAACTCCCGCTTCCTCCCATGTAAGCGTCACATTCTCAAAGACACCCTCTTTTATTACGTAACAAATTCATCGTACCCCCGTCAGATTTTTAAATATTTTAATAACAAGTGCTTTTAACCAAAAATGTTTATTTTATTTTCCATTTATTATAAATAATATTAATTTACCTAATTAAATTATTTTAACTATTTTTAAGTTTTGTTATATAACAATGTGCAAGATCCTCCCCCCCCTCTTTGTACCACTTAGTAATATTTTCAAAGACCCTCTTTTCAGTTGGAGTGTTACGAATATATGAATGGTCCTTCAAGTGTCTGGAGGACACAATTTGTGGAAAAAATATGCAGGAATAATTTACGAAATTAAAATTTCGCGATCAAATTTTTTTTAAACAGAAATTCTCGTAAACTAATTTTAAAAATTTAAACAAGAGCACTATTCAAAAGCCTGGAATCTTCAACATGGAGTTATGAGATAAATAGTTTGGTGAACATTTTTATGAGAACATCCTATTGGCAAAACTACTCGTCGTTGTTTTTCCGCGAAATATTGATCAACTTTTCTAATAAAATTTTATAGGCGAACACTGTTTAAATATAATTAATATTTTGAACCATATATTTTATTCTTAAAGTTTTTTTGACATGAGTTCTGAAGTCAATGTTCTTCAGATTAAAAAAAACTTGTGCAAATTTTGGTTAGAAAAATCCTATTTTCTAGATTTAGGGTTATAAAAACTATATTTGCGAGCCTATTTTTAGTCAAATCTGTTTGTAACGCATGTAATCTGGTAAATTTTAAGAAGATTTTATTGAATAGATTTTTTCAAGATTTTTCCCATAGTAATACTGAAATTAGCTCAAAAATATAGTAAAATGTATGTTGGAATTTTTTGAATAATGAATACTTGCAAAATTTTTCGAAATTAAATTTTTTGGACCGAATATTTTCCACGGAAACTTATTTATACATTAGAAGAAGAATTCTTCAATTACGATTCCAAATGCAATATTGATTTGTCAATTTCCTACCAGTCTCACTAACTATCAAACTCTATTAAACTATTTCCGTTCGACAGTGGAGGACACTTTCAACCCTTCTTCCATTTTCATCATGAATTCCACTCAATCCAATGAAATATTCATGCATTGTCATGCCATGCTGTGCATTCCAAACTAAACCATTGAAAAGTGAAGCAGGACTTTTAATAGAAAACACTGATATCCTTTATCCTATAATTTATTCATCTATTTCCTTGAATCGTTATACGTTAGCTGCACATATTTTTTTATCTCGAATCGATGAATTCAACTCCTTTTTTTGTGGAGGGAGGTATGAATAATACGACATGCAAAAATTGAAAGAAAATCAAGTGAACAGAAAAAAGGTTGATAGGATGAAACGCCTTTTGTAAAAAAAATTCGGAAGATTTTACTATTGATTTATACTTTTCGTTGTTGGGAGTGGATGAAATTCTGTTGTTGTCATAGAAAGTTCTAATCGAAAGGACTACTAGGATCGGTTCGTCTTTCGTGAATGCTTATTATTTCGTTTCAAACTATTGAGAACAAAGTGGTAAATAGTTGAACTTGTCCTTTTTGCTAGGGGTCCTTTTGAAAATATTTTGGGAATGTTTAAAGGGACAATGCAATAGTTGAAACGGAATAGGGATACATTTTTAGAATTTTGGTATGTTCATAGACGCTTGAGGACAAGATAATAAAGAATAGTAAATGCATTGAAGTATTCATTTTTCAGCTGGAAAAAAACAGCACAGAAAATTTCTTTATCCACTCAGTTTCAAAAAACTTTTGAGTAGACTTGTGTCTTACTTGAATATATCTTTCATTATCATGTCGTTAAGATGTTTTCTGAGCAAAAAAAAATACTTCAGGGCATTTTGGATGCTGTTTGTCGATTACAAAATGATTTTAGCCTTCATACAAACCAAGCAATTATAGCTTTGTTCCAAAGGAATCAACAAATTCTATTATTCATTATAAATTTGGCTCAATAAACCCAATCCAAAAGCAAACACGATAAACTAGTTGAAAGTTTAGTATTTTCAAACCAAACTGCAATATCAGCTTTCCTTTCAGAACTTTCAGTGGTCATACATTGTTAAATATGCTTTTCACTCCATTGAAAACTAGCCATTATTGAAAACTTCCTTCACGGCAGTATCAACAAAGTGTTAGCCCTTATAAGGTTTTGGAAGAAGCAAACAAGGTTCGAGATGGAGCAACTAAAAACAATCAATACTTTCGACTCGTTAATAATTCATGACGCAATTCAGTGAAGTGGATAAGCTTCCCTTTGCTTGGAAGCGAAACTCAGTCCGAAGAAAGGATGTCCGATTGAGTGCAAGAAGAATGGTAACTTTTGGAAATCACACTGTCCTATTTAAAGGCTAGCTACAGATTTGTAAGTGCTTTTGTGAATGTCCTCTGTAAACCATTGCCACGTTCATCGACTTGATGGGGTGGAAAAGTAATGCTGACTGAAATAAAAAAAATTAAGAGGGACAATCAATGTCTCGAAGTATAGGTTGGTTCGATTGGGTACAACTGATTTCTTCATTTTGAAAACCTGACATCGTGATACCTTTAAATCTAATAAAGAAAACATGTTGTACGCCATGTCCTTCAGCCCTGTCCCAATTAGAAGTCATCAAAAACAACATGGTATATATTTTGTGGCTGTTTGACTTCATCTCGTTTCTACTCGTATTTGTTCTCTCTGTCACAAAAAGAAAAACCAGCAAGTCCAGCAAAACGCATAGAACAACCTTCGGATGGAAGATCTAGCATCGTCTACTACTACCCTCCACCAACATAGCGTTTTGTCTAATTCCACCCTTAACATGGTCCCAGTAGCCCAGATTTTTACGAGATGAATTTTTTACGAGCATTCCATACAAAATCACTTCACACACTTCACATGCTGAATAATTCATGGCGATCCTGCCAGTGGGGAAGGATACGCACAGATTTATAGTATTTTTCTGGTTCCAGACGTTCTGGCGTCAGACTCGACAAAATCACGGCCAGTGCAAGGATATGTGTGGGGTGTGTTAAAATTTTCGAAGGGATTGGTTCCGATGGAGATGGCCAATAGAGCATATGTGTATTCGTTGCCAAACTGGTAGACTGGGTGATATAGAAGACCACATATCAATATCCTGTCGCTCATATCGTACTCATGCTATGTATCTTTCCAAATTACTGCAATAGTGAATTAAGATATATTGAGTTACGCCACTAGCAAGTTAAATAATTTTCGAAAGGGTGGCAGGCAGCAGAATAAAGATACATTTTGTGATTATGGTAGATGAGGGATGCGGATTACAAATTTATGTCTATAAAAATTAGGAGAGGATTTGTAGAGCTTAAGGGAACGAATTTATGGTTCTCAAATAGTCTTCACGGAATCCTGACAATATTTTAGATGGAACATATCAATATTTATTACAAGAATGGTGGAAATTATTTCAGAGATTCAGTTAGCAATGATCTAGATCAATTTTTTTCAACGTTTTGCTTTATGAGTCTAGGAGGGGCTAAAGCGCGACTAGCCATCTTGCAGCGTGTATTAGCTTGTATTCCAATAAATATTCTACTTAGCCTTGCTAGTTTTTGGTTTCATTGATAAAGTTCCTTCAATCGTCTTTTTTAATTTTTATTGCCGGGAAGCAAAAAACCAAAAATTTAAACGTGGAAGCATAGCCCCAAAGATCAAACAAACAGGATCAACATTTTCATTGTATTCAAAATACACATTGCGTTTCGACCAAATGTACTTTTCTTTAAATTTTCAAGATTTTTTTTACTTAGCCAATGATATCCTTCCGGAAAGAGTGCAACAAATGAACAAATAAACAAACAACAACAAAAAAAACAATACACATTTACTCACCAACAATATTGCTAACGTTCTAGTTGCTAGTGTTGTTGCTGTTGATAAAAAGATGGTCTTCCTGCAATCCATGATTTCTATCCACTTCTTCTGGGAATCATGATTTAGTCTGAAACAAAAGAATGAATGAAAAAATAACAGAATACAGAATAAATACTAAAGGGTATATTAACTTATTGTAGCTGGGTGTAATTTAAGTTGTTGTTTTTTTGCTCGCGCTTTATTTTAACCACCATTCCATGCAGAGAGAGAGTTGAAAGGATATAATGAAAGTTTAAACATAGTTAGCAGGATCTGATGAATCCGCTTATGAACAACTGGTCCGCGAGTTGATTTGTGAATAGTCCAAGGATATGAAAGGATGTATGTTGGCTGAGAGTAGTGTTAAGGGATTGTGGATGATTTAGTTGGGCATGCATTGGTGATGAGTTGGAAAATTGGAGAAGCTGCTTTTACTCGGAAAAATTAGTTTTGGAAATTAATGGATGCATAAGTGTTATATAGACTGAAGGATATTTAGAATTGTATGGTGTGAATGAAAGAGAGTCACTAGGAAAATAGTGATTTGATTGTACAAGTTTAGAGATACATGTTTCTTTTTTTTGCATTTTTCGACTCCTTACAACTTAAAACTGGTCCAAGGATAGAAGATTAACCGATGGTAAATGTTTAAATTTGTTTTGGAAAAATCTTCTATACCTGGACCAGTTTTAAGTTATAAGGAGTCTAAACATACAAAAAAAGCAACAATCGATTTTTTCAAATTTTTGAAGTGAACTTGTATCTTATGTAATTTTTAAGTTGAATAGTCAACTTAAAACTAAAGATTATAAATCGCATATATTTTTTCATATAAAATGGAAAAAACAACTCTTAACACGTTTTTCCCGAAACAAGGACTTTTTTTAAAACGGTGGACACATAATCTCTGGATATACCGAACCAACTTTAAAAAAGCTTGGTTAGTTTTATTTTTATAAAATCCTGCATCGTAATCTACCAAAATATAACCAAAAAAGTGAATAAAATTGGGTTGAAAAAATTAAGAAAAACAGGTCGAAAAAACGAGGAAAAGAAGATAAAGTTCGTTGAAAAACTATGAAAAGGGTCAAGTCCGTCATTTTTTTATATGTTTTTTTTTTTGAATTGGTGATGGATTACGATATGAAAGAGATCTTAATTTTTAAAATTCCGTTGAATTTTTTTTTATTTTAGACTAAGCAATCTATGAATTATCTGTCCGCCGTGGAGTCTCATTTTTTCCGGAGCTTTATTTTAGCGCCCTCTATAAAAGGGAAAAATAAATAAATCAGAAATAAACTTTTTTTTGTATTTTTAAAACACGAGATAATATTATAAAAAAGATGCATGTTCATATCTGATGAAGTAGCTGTGAATTTTTGTTTTTTTGGTCTTTTTTGCCTTCTAAAATGTCCTAGGAGCTTCATTTCGTCCAACAGCTTTACGACGAAATTCGATTCGTCGTATGGCGCCATCGAAGCAAGGTCCGTAGTATTTGCATCCTTACATTGATAAGTGCCAAAACTCTTTGTATAAATCAAAACAGAAAACACAAAAAACTCAGCTTCTTAATCCAGTCAATTAACTTATTTGTAATCCAATTAAAATATTCCAAAACGCATATATTTATTTCTTCGAAAATAACTCAACCTATAAGCTTTCCATACTCTTAAGTGTATTTCCTATAAATTCGATGAACAATGCCACTTTCTTTCGTCAGCTTTACCATCCCCTTTGTAATCCATTCAATCATCCCCTGACTTAATTTCAATGGAATCACGACAGAAAATATGTCAAAGCTTGAATACTTTGCTTTGTTCCTGTTATTTTTTTCCCGATTTTATTTTCAACATGCGCGACTACATTCCATTAAAATTTCATTAGTCACAATGTTTGACGCATTCACACTCCATTTTCGTCCTCGTCCTTGTAGCCAAGTGGCGTACACAATTGGTTGGAAGCAATACACTGAAAATTGAACATAGCGACAGTAGTGGGTAGTATAGTGACATGGAATGGAGAGCACGAAAACTAGGACATAGTAATGTTCCTTGTTTTTTTTTTGATGTTTCAATCGGTTTTGATGTTTAGTAATCCTGGTAGCTATTTTTGTAGACGTGCATTTTCAGAGGATAGAGCAATCTGGTCAACATTTCAACGACAATTTTGATTAATGGATTCATCCATCACTGATATAGATTTTTAGGAAAACAACATTAGTTTTCTATCAACAATTAGAGTCCATTCACTAATGATAATAAACTATTTCGAAAAATTCAAATTTAGAATAACCGAACTAAATCCATAGTTCAAAAGATGTTATGTACACTTATTGAGTAATTTGATTGAAATCTAAAATAAAATTGCACCAATAAAGGGTCGCAAAAATTAACTGAAATGTTGCATCCCTTGTTCCGCTTGTTTAAAAATTGTCTAAAGGCAATTTGAAAAACTGTATTTGCGTTATCTGACCTTCATTCAATTAAAGGAAAATGTTTTTTTTTCAGTTTGTCTCATCAATATGAATAATGCGATAATTAAAGTGTGTTTTTATATTGTTCTGCTGATTTTCGCCCCCATGATCCGCACCTGAAAATTGAATTTTGGTTCTCTTGACGAATTTCATGCAACAACCGTTGAACAAATATATTTGTTTTGTTTTCTCACCACAAAACAAGTGATAAAGTTAAATGCATTATCCGTCAACCGAAAAGCCGAAAAATTGCTCTATATTTTTAGAAAGTCAAAAATATGTTTTTGTAGCAGGAAAATAATTTTAAAAATATTTATTTTGATGGCTATTATTGTAAAAAGAGGTTGAACTAGACGGAAACGATTGTCGCAAACGTAAACAATTTCACTAGCGAATATTAATTTTTGCTTACAGGAAATGAATGATTTGCCATAAAAAAATAGAAAAAAGACTAAACAAACCAAAAAGAATCTTTTTAAAAATAGAAGTCAAAGCTAAATACGCTTTCCACACCTTGAAGCGTTAGTATTTTAAATTGAAGATACGTTTCGAAGAGGCGGAAAGCTTCGACTCAAAAAGAAAAATATTAACTGCTTTCATACAAAGGATATTTGACACTAGAAAGGTCACGCCTCTCAAAGTTACATAGAAGGTCGAATAGGATCTGTGAGATCCAATGCCAATACTGAATCAACGTCCAATGTTAATTTCCTGGCGCGACCTTCCTAGTGTTTAGGAAGCGTAAATTAGATCAAAAATACTTCCAGAGATTTTTAAATTGAAAATTTAGCATTATTTGTGACGAATGTCTCTTTTCAAATTACAAATGTATCCCAGAAGAAAGCTGTTTTGAGGGATTCTCGGCACGACCAATTGCACAAAATTTTGACTCAAAAATCTGTATTGACTTTTTCAAACTTCAAGTGAAAATAATATTTCGGAAATTTTAACTTTGTCTCTGTATGTCAAGCATAAAATAAAGCATGTAAGTGGTGTAGCTTTAAATTGAAAAAAGATTGCTGCGAAATAAATAATTCAATCTACGAAGACAAAACTTTAAAGGGATCTGGAGAAGAAAAAATCAAATACAATAATTAAATAATAATGTTTTTAGATTCAGCTCCAATATGGAAGAATGCGACATGGAGTAACGCAATAACCAACGAGAGTCCTGTTTGCTCTGATAGATACATTTTCTTTATGTCCTGTATTAATTTTTTCAATATGAAAAGTGATGGCTTGCGCCTTCCTTTTATATATTCGTGAATTCGTGAACACGTTATGAGACTTTAAAAAAGCATCACGTTTGGAAAATTTAATTTTCGAAAGTTAAAAATTGGTAAAATGTTGTTAAAAATAATAAATGAGAAGTGAAAATTTTTTTAGAGAAAATAAATGAATAGAACTTTTTTGGTAAAATTTGTTTATTTTTTGGTCCGGCTAAATTACATTGTAAAAAAAAGCAGATGATAGTTTAATTAAAGACTCAAATAAGCAAAACTATGCTGAGTAAAAGGCAATCCAGAATAATCAAACAAAAATTTTCATGGAAGGAAAAATCGTGCGAATGGTGCTCGGTAAGGAAGCACCATTTTTCAAATCAGTATGAGAAAAAATGATTTTCGGGGATAAAAACTAAGGAGAGATTCACTCAAGTAAAAATTAAGAAATATATTTTCAATGATGAAAGTATGGAATAATATCATGATGCTAGTGGCATCCCCTATTCAGGAGAGGTAATTTGTTAGGATATAAATTTCAGCACACCGATAAATGGGTTGAACTGAGGAAAACACTTTCTTAACAGTAGGTAACTGGACAATTATTCAATTAGCTCAAAATTTGTACTCAAAAATTTGATTATAAATATTTTGAACAGTCAAGCGCCTAGAGCCTGGAAAGCCTTCGAATGTCCCTTTTTGGAAATAAATATATTTGTGAGTAGATTTTCTGTACTCATTTCGTCTGTTGAATCTACCATATTCAGCTTTCGGTGTTAATACCATCCATTTGTGTCACAGCTTTCACAGAAGCAACCAAGTTTAAATAAAGCAGTAAACGCATTTAACTTTACCAATTTATTTTATCTAATTTACGTCCCAAAACTGACTTAAATTTATGATTAATTTACTGCTGTTGCAAAAACTTGCTCCGTCTTTGCATTTCATAACTAAGTCAGAAGAACATCGAATCAATTTTAGAATAAAAACAATCGTAATGAAGTAAAAATAGAATAAAAATATCACAAAATTTTTTAGACATAGCATTTATTCCATCAAACAAGATCTCACCGTCATCTATTTAACGATTCGCTAATGGACCCTCATTTTTCTTGACTAGCAAACACCAATTGTCTGCATTCAAAATCTCACCCTCCATTCGGCTTGTTTCACTTGACAAGTCCTTCTCTCATCATATCCCCGACATCACTCATGTCCTTTATAACTGGTATAAATGTTTCTTACTGCAAAAAATGAGGTCATGTAATTTCATTCCATGTCTTCGTCTGTTGAGTTTTTTCCACACGGACTGATGTTCGTTGTTACATCAAAATAAAGGAAGAAAAAGAAAAAAAATCCTCTACAACAACACCAAATTTGTGGTGAACATAGTATGGTGCCCAAGAATGATATAGAAGCACTTTAGGGAAGATGTTGTTGGATGGTTGTTACCGAGATGATGCCTACTGCCAAATTTCATGTAAATTTATTCATGACCAACAGAAGGAATTGTCGTGTCGGCAATAAAAATTCACCGACAATGGAGAATTCGTGTTGTTCTCCAGGAGAAATGATATTCTGTGGTAGATGATGGAAAGAAAGAAAGAAAAGTGGAAGATACAAGTAGTTTTCACAATGGAAATTATCCATTTACTTAGAACCGTTAGTGGTAAGTCGTCCTGACAGCAGCTTACCGCCATCTGAATGAAACAACGAGAATTTAATTGGGTTTTGAAATATTGGTGAAAACAGCTTTATTCTTTTATTTTAGAAATTTGCTGACGGATGATGAGAAGGATACATAAATGTTCTTAACTTGTTTCACTAAGTTACTTTGTTTTGCATCGAAGTGTAGACAGTAGTCCCGACGATTATATATAGGTATCTCAAAATCCTAAAAATATGGGTAACCTAGTTCTTGTATTCAGAAGACGGTATAATCTAAACAAATGGATGAGCAAATCGCTTAATTTCTACGAGCAACCTTTCATCATAGAATATCTTGAAATCAAACCATGAATTGGTTGAGTTTCAATCCGAAGGACTTCCATAGTGATTACAATTTTAGCCTCACCCACAACAAAAACGAGGAACTTCTACCGGTATCCATTTCTGTTTCATATCAACAAAAACGACATCGTCTCATCACTCAAGTTAAGGAAATATGCCGCAAGCTGACTTCTATTAATTTCCCATGAAAACGCACTAATTACACCCACCAGATTTTCTTCGGCGTGCCTACAGCCAGGAGCGATACTATGCGGCGGTATCCATTTCAGAAAGCATAATTCACGTCTCGGTCAAATATTTAAGACATTAATCTTGGACCGTTCGTCACGATTAACACGGGCTACGGCCTTCGGCTCTGGTCCATGTGGAAGCGCGAACTGGCTCCAATCTGAATCTAATCATGGCCAAATGGGCATTCCATTTCGGCGTAATCAAGATGAACGACCGATTCTCGGACGCAGATTAACATCTTTTCTCAATTAGGCAGAAACGTATAGGTGGGAATGTTTGTAAGGGCAGATTGGAGATGATTTGCCGTCATCGCGAGAAGATGGCTTTTCCATCGCTCGTGATTAAGATTTTTTTTCGTGGAGTGTCCTGTTGCTCTGAATTATAATTTTTTTTGCAAAATTTTAAGTAAGAAATGTAGTCATAGAGAATGACTTATTATCAACAGCTGAAATATATGTAAATTTTAATCTTTCTAGTTTCGGAAAACTCCTCCAAAAAAGAAGGGAACAAAAGTTTGTAAACACGCTCTTCTTCCATGTGAATCCCTTCATGATGGCATAGTTTGCACGATAATGAAGAAGTCTTTGAAATATTAGAAGCACTTCATACATTTCTTTGCCACTGTGAAAAACAGTTCCTATCTCAAAAAAGCTCCGAAAATCCTCACTACATATAAAAGCAAAATTGTTTTGTGTCCGTTAAAATGGTGATTTAGATTGCTGGGAAACTATTAACTTCCCAGTTCCCTATGGGAAGTTATTGTAATGGGGTCGATTTTGCGAATCCCAAATTTTGACATATCTGCACGTTTTAAGGTCTCTAGAATCCAAATCCATCGATTTTAGAGAGATGTCTGTGAGTGTGTATGTACGTATGTGCGGATGTGCGTATGTGAGTATGTACGTATGTACGTATGTGCGTTCGGAATAATTTTTCGTCTCGATTATCTCAAGAACCACAAATCGGATTGACGTGGGACTGGTTTTAAACGACGCGTAATTACGTAACTTAGAACTGGATGCAAAATCGGTTGGGCCGTTTTTTATTTAGGATGAAAAAACTGGAAAAACGAATAAAAATTGCTTATTTTTAAACTGTTGATACGCACTACTAATTTGTGCAGATACCAAATACCTTCATAGTGATGTTGTTATCATTGTGCGTTTTAGCAAAATTGTGATCAAATTTGTGAAAAATGTTATTTAAAAAAAGATTAATTTATAAAATTCCAAACTTATATTATCAAGTTTGGGTGAATGGGAGTAGAGACGCTAATGCAGTTAATAATTGGATATTGTTATAAATAATTTAATATTGTTAATAACAATCAAATAATATTAGTTATAATTTGATATTGTATATATAAAGTCAATTATAATTATTCAGTAACGGTCAAACATTCTTAATAACGAATGATTATTGTAAATAACAAATAAATACCCTCAATAATAGGTGTAGATTCCGAGGCCGAGATGGAGAACGAGGTTGAGGACGAAGTGGAGGACAAGAAGAATGACGAGGACGAAGAGGACGAGGCTGCCGAGGCTTTGGTAGAAGATGACCAGGTGGTGAAGACGTCTTCCTCTACCAAAGCTTTTATGGTTAGATAAAAAATTGATAAAAATAATAAAAGTAATTATATTAATTTAGAATAATAATGTTTAATAATAGTAATTATTAATAAAAGCAAATTATAGCTTTTTATTCACCCCACTGGGAAGTTAGTCGTGTGGACCTCAAGGGTCGCACTTAGACCACATTTTTTGTCTTGATCTACAGTTTTTAAGGACTGTAAATGGAATGCTTAAATAAATACTCAGGGTCAGTGATAGAATTCTCAGACCCCTGGACTGCTGAGCGATTTGGGTCTCTTTATCTCCTAAAATTTTTCATATACCATTAATTATCTTCCAAAACATAACGAATTTCAATACTTTTTGAACGAATGTTTTCCACATTTTTTAGTAATAGTTGATTAATACGGTTAAAAAACCAACTGCAAACTGTGGTAACTTTTTCAAAATGTAATCCAAAAGGAAAAATGGATATGATAGAATTTTAAAATCAAATCTTTTTTGATTGGATTAGGTTTGAAATTCAGATGGTGTTAATTTGCAATCATATATACGAAATTTTTGAATCTCGAAAAAAAAACAGAATACCCAACAAATTTTCGGGTCATTTTTGTTTTTATTTTCCTTATTTTTCTGCGAATTTCTGCATCTACTCCAACATTTTTAGGGCAATTGGTCATTAATATCATCTGGAGAGGTCTGATCAATAAAATGCATAGGATACAGATTATTATAAGTCCAGTCACTGACGGTTTGTACCTCCGAAATCTTTTGGGTCAAGACTGATTGACGTGAAATTTGGATTGAAAATAGGGAACAGCATAAGGAACAAATATTACATAGTGCTGATGTGCGCTCTTATCCTGGGAGTGAATAATATTCAATTCAATATTAATATTCAAAATAACCGAAATCGATTAAAGGGTCAATGTTCGACGAAAAAAATTCGCACAAAGAATACTTTTTGAGATATTTTTCATCAAACATGCCGGTTTTTCATGGAAAAAATACACGTTGTTAGACGGTTTTTCATAAATTACTCAAAAAACTTGCGTTTTATCTGAAAAAACGACACAAAAAAGTATGTTTAATAACAAAGAAAATGCTTTTTTTAATTTCCTAGGTGCAAAAGCGACCGATTTATAACTCGTCAAACGTAAACTCGTATTCGGTGAAAGCTGAAATTAAAACTTTACAAGTCAAATAACGAAAAAAACAGTAACTTTTTCGTGGAAAACATAGACATTCTGTTTCAGTGCTTGGAAATTCGTTTTAAATGAACACTGTTAAAAATCTTTAAAACAAAAAAAAAATAACGGACCAATGGTCCAAATAAAGTTTTCGTCTTCATTTTTCAGATAAAAAATCGATAATGAAACAAACCCCTGGAACAATTGTAAAATTGAAATTATACGTAACTCCTTCACAATTCACTTTATTCATATCCTGACAATAGATTCCAGAAGTTTGGCTGATTTTAAGTGCATAGTTTTGACTAAAAGTTTGTTTTACGTACGAAACAATTTTTTTAATTTTTTTTAAACATTTTTTTAAATATCTCCAAAAATAAAGGTTAAAAAGAAAACCTGCAGGATAAAAAAATTGTGACATTTGTTTTGCTGAAAGTTTTTCTATAAAATAGAAATTAATTTAACTATCAACGTTAAAAGATTCTAGTCGTTTGCGATGACCACCATTCTCAAGCCCTTTAAATGGAAAAATCTTAAAAAATAAGATTTTAAAACATCAAATATTCACATGTCTAATTATTTTTAAAATTCCCCGTAAATAAATTTATAAGCGATTTGATAACTCCAAGGATAACGAAGTAATGGTTAAAAAACCAATCGCACTATTTCAGTAAAAATTTCGGAGAATGTGAATTTTTTTTTTATTTCAGAGCATTTACTATAACACAGGTATATATACCAATTTTTTGGATGAATGTATGAATATTTAGATTCAAATAAACAAATTATTAAAATGTTTTGAGCTGCAAAAACGATTTTTTCATCGATTTTGTCAATTAAAGATTTCAAAGATAGAATCCTTTCAAGCTATGTTAATTAACGTTTCAGAACAAAAACTCAATTTTATTTGTCGTACCTATTTCAATTTAATAAACAATTTATTCTACGATTTGATAGGTGTTTTTTTCAAAAAAGGGTTGCCAGCCCGCAAAAAAAGAAAAAAAAATCACAATCAGCATATATAAGTTTTTAAGTCAGGGTAAGCTGAGCTTAACCCCAAATTTTCACGAACATCCATGCTGATCGAAGAATTTCGGAGTAAATACCGTATTTTTACTGTCAACGACTGGACTATAAATAATTAATAACAAATAACAAATAATTATTTTTGTAGCTTTAGAAGGCTATTGACATTATTTCAACCAGTACAAGTTTCTCTCATTTCCAAAACACAATAATTATGTTAAATATCATTCAATTTGCTTGAAAAGTAGCTAAAATAATTTTCTTAACTTATTTTCGGCAACCATATGTGTTTATTACAATATATTTCCAAAAAATTAGGTAAAAATATATGAGTTGAGACGATAAAAATTAAACATCAATTTTTACACTGAAATTTTGGAATTTATCAAATATATTTTCCATCGACATAAAACACGAACTAAAATTTTTTTGAGTATGTTCAAAATTAAATTGTGTAGAAATGTAAGAAGCAATATTTCTCAGTTTTAGAACATATTCAACGAATGCAAAGAAAGATTTTTAAAATCTTTTACCTACTTATATTTTTTTGGAATGCTGATAATGCGCAAAATAGTTTTTGAGATTGAAAAGCAAAGTTAAAAACAATTTGACAATTATAAAAACAAGACAATATATTTTGACGATATAACTGAAGTTTTTTGAAAGTCACGTTAATAAAATTTTGAATTAATTTCGAAAATTCAAGTTTATCCATCGACTAAAATTGTTTTTGGTCGTAAATAATATGAATATTTTTTTCTCCAAATGGCAAACGAAAATTTAATTTGTATTGCAGGAAAAACTCAAAATTTTTGCTGGACAAAAATTTAAGTTGACAACAAAAAGGAAGACAATGTTTGTTTGATGGTGGAACTTACAAATTAGGACAATGTGTAATAAATAAATTAAATACGATGATGTATTTTGCTTCATTGAAAAAAGGACTGAATCGTGTTTTTTTGATTGGGAACAATTTGCACTTCATATTTTAGATTTCATTGATTCTTTGAACCATGAGCTGACGTTTTAAGTTTCTTTTGATCATAAAACTATATACCTAAATATGATTTCTATTTGTAACATAATCAAAAGATTCGCATTCGGGGTTACGTAAAACTCACGAAATATTCAACTCCAATAGTCGCTGGCCGTGAAAAACTGGACACCACCTATTGAACTCTAGGAAAATCCACCCCAAAAATCAAGGTGCCTATTCATCTTATCTACACAATTTATCTGAAAACAATATCCTATTTGGTCTCGTAAAATATATTCCCCATCAACCATTATAATTCACTATATAGTCCCACGAATAAATAATACTTACCGCACACTAAAAAAATACGATTTCAACATTACATTCCACTCAAAAAAATAAATCTTAAATCTCATACACAATTAATTTTCTTTAACTATCCTCCAGTCTCCTGACAATATTGTCCTACTGCGACAATAAGGATCGCCACAAAAACCAACAATTGTTTATCTATTCTCTTTTACAATGGCCACGAACGTGCAAAGATACAAAGATACAAGTATCTATTTACTGTATACATGATTATCCCATCAAAACTAAACGATTGTTGTCACAACTTAAAATGAAATTGTTGACGCTAACATTTGTTTGCAACAGACGCCAAGAAATAATCGACAATAAAACACAATCCTCATTTAAGAGGATGTGACCATATAATTATGTTGATTCGTCCTGCTTCCATTGCTAAGGGGTTTCTTGTTCAAAGATAAAGATTTCGGATTTCCGAAAAGGACGTAGAAGCAAAGAAATGTGGTTTGATCCCCAAGTCGGAATATCATCCACGCATTATTTCCTTGTGCTTGAGTTTTTGCTACGATTACGCAAGGAGTCGTCAGAACGAGGATGTGTAATCATCAGGATTGTCTGGTCATTACGTCAAGTCAACATTATGTGAAGAGTCCTCGGTGGTCTTACGATATCCCGACCGACCATCTTTGCTTGGCCATCTTTTCTTCGTCCTCCGAATAGGTTTAGCCATTCAAAAAGTTAATTTCCTACCAGATATAGGATCAGGAGCAATAAGGATACAGCACACGACACATTATCCCAGTGTTACCGCATCGTTTCGCATCTCTTAATTCGTTTAGTTACTCCTCAGTCAATTACACTCGAATGGGAGGCCATCCTTCGTTTAATCCTCCAGACCCGGTCTATTGTTTGGCCTCTGACATATTTATCTTTGCTCGAAGCAGGACACTGAATTTCTTCGTCACCAGCAGAAATTACTTGTCGTAAAGGACATTATCGCTGAAGACAAGCACGTAAGGATGCAAGGAAACCAAATGGGCGATGTTAAAGTAACCGAAAATCGCATGAAACCATTTGTTCCTAATGAACACATGACCTTTCTGCACTTGTTCGTTAGCTACCAGTTGTCCGTAACACAACTACGTAGGAGACACGTCCAAGGATGTGGATGAGCTAAACAATAAACGTATTTTCACTTCTATCGTAGCATATGAAAAGTTGTCACCGTCGCATAGGAAAGAGGATAAAGGATAATGACTCTCTGAAACGTTCTTTCATGAATACGTTTTGTTGTTTGCGTTGATATTCGTTAAATCTGTACTTTTGGTTTTTTAAGCAAGTCTGCAGTGAATGTGGTTGGTCCTGTAAACACGAAGGTGATAACTTTAATTTATGTCCTTGTTTTGGTGGTTTTTGAATTTGGTCACTTTGGATGATATGCACTTGCCGTGCAGAACGGAGTCAAATTGAATTTATTAGAGTCTTACTTACAGATGCAAATTTTCATTAGACGATTAAGCGTCCTTGCTCTACTTTTTGTATAGGGATTCCGAAAAACTTTGAGCATTTATTCACCAACATTGTTTCGCCAAAAATCGATAAAGCTGCCCAATTGGGATTTCACAATTCTAGAAAAATCCACTTATGGACGGCACGAACTTGATTTCTCTTACTATCAGAGAGAAGATACTGAACACGTTTATAAATTTTATTCATTTTTTCAAGCTGAAAGCCAAAAATCCTTCAATGTTGGTTTAAATACTCAAAAATCAACATTGTCTTCTGATTTTGTCTTCAAAACTTCACCTAACTTTTGTTAAAGTCTCAATATTAGCTTAAAGTCCATTCAAGGTTCACAATTTACTTTGACAAACGAAATGTTCTATTTTTGTAATTTTTTCCAGGACAAATTCTTACATTATTTGTTCTCTGTGTTAGACTAAAAGAATCTTACATTCAATACTCGCCATAATAACAATACATTGTTGTGCAGAAAAATCAAACATTTCCTGGAAATAAATAAGTAAGCAGTATCCTACTTCAGTAAACATTTCAGCAAGGACACAATCTCTGGATCCATTCGAAAAGTTCCAAAAGTATAGATTCTTCTCAGCCTACACACACATATACATACATATATACAATGGCAAGTTTTGGGACACAGTCAAAAAGCAAACACACTACAACTCATCATGTCAATTGGCGATATCCTTCTAACTATCTTCTGTGACCTATTGACCAATAAAGAAAATTGCCTTTAACCCATTCTAAAACTTTCGCCCATCGAAAAGAAGCAGTTGTAAATATTTCAGTAGCAAAGACATCAATGTCCTTGTCATTGTCATCGTACTATTGAATGTTAGGATCTACGATCGTATTGTGTGTGAGTACCATGATGAGAATACAGAATAAGGACGATGGAAACTAGAACCGAAGGACCAACAAACAATAGATAAGCTTCAAGACAAAAACGGATAAATTGAGTTGATTAAAATGACCAAAGGATATACACTGTTTTGTGGCATTTCTTACGTCTCGATATTTCCAATGAAAGGTGAAATCGAAAGTGTATTGAAATAAGCAATTGATTTAAAAATATATTGTGTACCCAAAGTATCCTTGGGATGGTTCATTATTAGAAGGTATCTTATTAGTTTTTCAAAGCTTCGAGATGGGACAAAATGATTTTTAGACGAAGGGAAAGCGATAATACTTGATTACGGGCATTATTGATCCAGAACAGAAATCGATAGAAAAGGACAAAACAAGCTACATTCATCAAAGTCTCATTTTCGTAGTACCACAAACTCAGTTACTAACTATCGATAAGAATCTAGTTCCGGCTTGAACGAAGTATTACACCCAATACGTGTCATTCAAAAGTCCAAAAAAATATGATTATCAATCAAACACGCACTTCGGCTAAAGTGCCATGGAATCCTCAAGGACGACGACATCCTTGAAAACTTCATGAAGCTCTTCAGCCAAGACTGGGACAATGACTCAGTAATGCTGCACATTATCTAGTTCGCTGAGAAGGATCGCATGTACGTGTCGTTGGAATCTATCAAACTACGATAGCATGATGTCCTTTAGATCACAATTATCCTTATCGGAATCGTTCATCTCTCGGTTGAAAATAGCGCTGGCCCACATTTCTTCGCAGACGATAGAGATCCAGGAGTGTTTATTCTACTCGAAGTTTTATCGATCCTTTTGCACTGTCGTGCGCTACTCTGTCTTAACTATTGGTCACCATGTCTTTGAAGCGTAACGCTGATAGCAGGATGTATGTACATATGCATATAGGTTTGAGTACACATAAGACCGACCCATCACGGATAGCTTTGATTTTCTTGGAAGGCAAATCGCTCGTGACAGAAATAAAACCGCAATGACTATTCAAGCCGAAGAGGGTAGCAAGTGTGTTTGTTGAACTATTTAGGATTCCAGCGTGGGGAGTGTGTCAAGTGGACAAAAAGATCTCATACATCTTAATTACTTCCTTAAAAGCTTCTGTCGCACATACTCATCAGATTGACGATAGAAAAAAAGACTTGTGTGAGCCATCCATTTTCGGAAATGGGTTGGATTTGCTAATCAGGATTGATGTGTGGTTTAGTGGATCAATTAATTATGATTATGCATTGTGATTTGTTTGAGAGCCTTGAATGTGCAACATGCGTCAATCGTCAAGTTTTTTAAAGAAAATACTAGAAAAAGTGTTTGCTTGCTAAAAACAATAAAACAATATTTATAAGCCAAGACGAACAGAATCACTGGGCAAATAAAATTCCTACCAAATTTGAACTGAAAAGTATTGAATTCTGTCGAGCGAAAAATCACATTCTCTTTTCAATTTCAATAATATATTTAACGGTTTTATTTTTTATTATTTGTATGATTGATCCTACATTTGTTTACAAAAGTTTTCGCGATCCCCAGTTTCTGATATTTTCTCGGAGTCCTTCCATCAGACTTTTGATTTGGTTTTCCACCATGTTTTTGGTTGTATGAGTCCATTCTTTTACCAACATTTTTTCAAGGTTTCTTTAAATTGATTCAAAGGGTTTCCCAATATCGTTCAATTGCTTGAAGCCCTGGGATATTTGATGAATTTAACTCCTTTTCCATAAAATTCACACGTTTTTGAAACTATTGAAGCGTATTTTTCGAGAAACGGGCACAATCTAAATCAAGCCAAAATATTATAAGTACGTTATGCTTTTTTACAAACGGTAGTAAACGTTTCTTAGGACATTCCTTGATGTAGATTTCTGAGCTGATCGTACCTTTTGTGAAGATAGGGTGCTCTTTTTACAGCAATCGCAAATGGCCATCCAAAACAAGCGCTTCTGCGCAATATTTTTCGAACTGACTTGATCCTTTTTTGTGGAAGGTCTCCTGGCAGAAAGTTGTGAAATTGAGGTCTTGAGAGCAAATGAAAGTCGACTTTGACGTACGTTTCATCGTCCAAAAGAGGGTAGAAATCGTTCCTCAGCTTTTTTTTGTAAATTTTTTTCGCCCTCTCAATGGATTGGATAAATTGTTTTGCATTTCTTTTTGGCATGTCTAACGCCTTTCTTTATTTTGATTTTTTGCATTATCGTTGCAATGTTTTACGCTGTTTCGCGATATCACGAGTCGATTCGCATGAATTACTTGCAACGCACTGCACTCCAATTCCTCGTCCCCGAACGTTATCATCCCCAACTAGAACGTCCTTCTCTCTGTTTGTCTGTAATGGAACCTTCCATTTTGAATTTTACAATTGCCAGTTTTATAGTTCTTTCCAATACATTTACTGTGGTCGCAATTGACTTCACTGTTCTCTGCGGATTCTCCGTAGAACAGTTGCAAAATTATACTCCGTGTATTCTCATTTTCATCGTATTGGTATTTAAATTTTTGAAGAACACGCCGACGCAAAAGGAAATCAGTGACATTTCGATTTTGACAATTGTTAATCATATGTGTTCTGTCAAAATACCGTGCAAGCAAAAAAACGTTGGACAGAATTTAAGATTTCATCAACATTTGAAGAAATAATTCGTGTAACTCCTGCACTCCTCTCCTTAAAATTTCTTTAAGAAACAATGCTGGAATTAAGTTAATTTAATTTTCTCTCTTTAGTCTGTAGAAAACATCTCTTCACTTGAGGAAATCAAAGTGAAATTATTGGGTCAATATATTCAATGGATGGGTCCATTTCTAAGAAATTTTTCATGACACGGATTTTTTCGGTAATTTCGAAATGGAAAAAAAGCTTTTTTACTGAGAAAAGCTACACTTTTTTGGCTTGGCGCTTACATATCGCGCCTTTTTTCAAAATTTATTGCCTTTTTCGTCTATTCTAAAAAAGTATATAGTAAGTTTCTTATTTCCCGCTATTTTCTTTCCTGTTGTGATCTTTCCAATCTCTTTCAACTTGATTATAAATGTCCTTAACAAGATTTCGTAGTCTAAGAACGAACACAATACCCTATTTTCCATGTAAAACTTTCATCCCCTTACAATTTTTCAATGAAAACTTCACAATGGTGTTTACAGTGAATGGGAAACCCAACAGTCAGAGGGTGGCATTAATTCTCTAAGTTAAGTTTATGGTATTAGATAAAATGACGAGCCCTATCGTCCACCGCGACAAATATATTTCATTTTTTTTTCTGACAAACTCCTTTTCATCGAGCATCGTGTCCTTTTTCAAGCCGTTTCAATCTTCCGCCTCGTAAAATATTGTGTTGACTTTCTTCAAGTCAAATAGATTGTCTTAGTGCGTACTCGGTTGAAGGAAGAGTTTTTGAAACAATGGTCGTGGCATTGGACTTTACCACTTCCTAGATAAGGACTCGCCACTAAGTTGCCGAAACAAATGTCTTATTTCTTGGCTGAAGGGTGGACACAATTGCCAAAACTGTAAATCCAATTAACTTAAATGTTTCCAAAAAGTTTTGTTGCCTGAATGCTTAATAGTCCAGCATAATCATGACGAAACTGAAGAAAGACACGAATTTACGGAAATTTTGTTATAGCTGAAACGACTATTCCAGCGTGAATCCTAGCTAGAACTAAATTCACGCATCTTTTTCCAGTTGGTTTCGTCTTAATTCTTTCGGTTGTGTTGGAAAAGTTTAAGGCTACCTTTTTGAAAATATGAAATAATATATTTTTAAAGAGTTAGTTTTTTAGTTTTTCTTAACCTTCGTCCAAGAAACATGTCGTGCAGTATTTCATTTTTGCATCCTTAAATATATTCTGATATCTTCGCATACATTTGTATCCTTGAGCGTTGAAAAGTATGATGGAAAATGTCCTAATGACTTCAGCTCGTATGAAACAAAAAAAGTTACTTTTTAGGACAAATACACATTGTTTATATTTCGTCCTGTGGAAACGGAGATAATTTTGCTATTTTTCTTATTTTCTTCTTCATTTTTCTTGCTCAGAAAGTTTTCTGAAGATAATGACGATGATGTTTTACTGGAGGTGAAGTGAAAAAAGTGGCTGTGGAAAAGGAGACAATCAATGGTGGAACGAAAAAAGACGAAGCTTCAATCCAACACAGTATTGAAATCTATTATGATTTTTGTTTGCCTCTTCCCGCAAAAGCCCCGAAAAAAGTTTCGTAATGATTTGATTTTCGGCAACTTTTACGTGGATGTCTTCACAGAAAGGATGTTGCTAAATTGTTTAATTTTGTTAAAGCAAGCCACCAAAATAAATAGATAAGAAAGGGATGTTATTTTTTGTGCAATGCGGAGGTGGAAACTTTGCAAATGGATGGAAAGTTGAAAAGTCTTTTCTAAAATTTCGATGCTTGAAGTATTTACTTTTGGTTTCTTTGACGTGTGATGAAAATGTTTAGAATGCTAATAAATAGATTTAATTAATTTGATGTTGATTATTTTCAGCTGAGATCCTTTTGGTTGATGTGAAAACCATGCAAAGGTGTTGTTTCATATTTATGAACTGTAATTTTAAGCAATTTCCTGATAAGTAAGTGTCGAAAAATAATGGTAATTATGTGTTGAAGTTGATATTGAATTCCGGAACTAACAAAAGCTGTAGCAAAGAAAAAATCAGCATATTGTCTTGGTAGTAACCAGTTGCTGCAAACCATGATGATTGCAGAAGATCGAAACCTGATTTTGGCTAGTACACTTATGGAGTATTCAATCATCTTTATTCGAACTTTTGAGGTACTCATCAAATCAAAGTTCTCTTTATGATGACCACTAACTAAGCAGAACAAGAAGCATTCTTTTAAAGACGCATTGCACGAATAAAACATTCAATCCCGAATGATGCCAAAATTAGGATTATTATTATTACCGATGAACGAAACTTACAAAAGTTTACGACTAATTCCTGGACAATTCACTATGTCCCATTAAACTATTTCAAGATTTTCCACAAGGCTAGCAAGTGCTGGTCATAACAGCCCCTATTTTCTTTTTAGAAAAATATTCCTCTACATTATCTCCTTTTCCAAAATATTTCATTCTTCCTGGACAACCACCCATCATCAGCGACTCTATACAATCCTGAATGATTTATTCATAACATAATGATTCCCATTTGGAAGGACAACGAATGTTGTTAACGAGACATACCATCTGGTCTTTCGGTCTTATGGAACCGTAGCTCATTTTTCTGACTTTCGTGAGCAACAACCATACTTGAAGAAGAGGACATGTTCAGTAGTACGTCTTTAGCGGAAGACTTATTAAATTCTACCTAATGGGTGTGCGATTATCACAGAAACCCAGGGACGATGCATCATCAGAAAATGGTCATCATGAAGATGAGCATCAGAAATTATATATCATGTTTCGTTGTAATTTTGGTCGACATCTGATGTAGTTGATGGTATTATTCACTCGTTCGTTAATGCGGGCCGAGGGATAGGAGCTGCCAGTTGATATTATAGCCCACGAAAATTTGTTAGAACTTTCAAACCGTCGAAAAAAAAGCATGAAAGAATATACCATCCAAACAAAAATCCAAAACAGTTAAATCAAGATTGTTCTACAGAAGGTTTTCGAAATAACAGAGAAAAAGTTGATGCATTTTTAAAGTAAAAGAGGAAAAGTCAACATATTTTTTGAAACAAAATTGGTTTCAAAAAAGATCAAAATTTGATGCATTTTCGAAGTAAAAGAGAAAAAGTTGTCGCATTTTTGGAAACCGATTTTGTTTCAAAAAATGTCGAGTAAGATTTTTGACAATTTTTAGGGCATTCTCTTTCATGTCGTACTCAACAGAAAAAATAGAATATACATGAACATACCTAATTGAAAATAAATAGAAACAATTTTAACATCATTATCCTGGGACGTAATATCTTTGTTCCACATATATTATCAAAAATTCAAAATATTCAAAGGTGCTTGGGATTCTGATCGTTTCACCTAGATGTAATGTTAATAATTTTGTTTTTAGGGCACAACCAAAGATGGATTTGTGTAATCTTTCATTTCAGGGGCTACAATCTGGTGCCATAATTGTAGGACTTAACAAATAGAACCTTCCAGTCTCGATAAGGACTTCCAAATGTGATGGTACCCACGGCACCATGACGAATAGAATTGTTTTGAACTCAGCTTCGCACACAGAAGCAATTTGAGTGCTCTCTTGCTATTTGAGTATCTAAACATATGTTGTGAATCAGCAGAGATGCTTTGAGCCAGAAATTGGTAAAGGTTTTAATGAACAGCGCTTTCACCAATATATCGTGCAGGATAATCTGATAGGTACTTCCAAGCGTGTGAAAGGAGATTTTTTGTTTGTTTGAAGGTCATTAGAAGTCACAAACAGACCAAGGAGTTACAACACTCTGGATAGGACTCCTCCTAAAACAAGAGAAACGCTGTGTTACAATTATAATTTTTAATTCTGGTGAAACTTTGTACAAAGCAAGTCTCCATGTATCTAAAAGTGATGATCGGTCTAGTGTCTGCAGTTGGTCATAACAATGAATACTGACCTGAAACCTTGTCAGAGGTCTATCTGTTACCATCGGTTCCGAAGCCCGGAGAACTTAGACTTTCCTTCAATTCCAGTGAGGATATCCTCTTTTGAATGTAGTGTGTTCTTTCAATTTGTCGGATAAAGCTCTCTTGATTTCGCATTAAGGTGTTCATACTTCCTAGTAAGGAAACTTTTTGCATAATCATGAGAGCTATTCGTGGAGGTGTCTACAAACACCATGAAGCTGTGATCCGAAGATCGATGTTGCTACCTAGTATGATTCTCGAGGCTGTACTCTTTGTAGACTGTCGCTTCATTGTTTTGTGGGAGAACGTTGGTTGCCTTATCGTAACACACAGAAGTTCAACGAAGGCTAGGTCCTTGGCCAATCATCAACTTGGATCATCGCATAAAACCACGAGAGCGATTCTTTTACAACTTTATGTTTTGTATACATTCTATACATTATCTTCCATTCTAAAAAACTATATGCAACCTTTTCAGAAATTTTTATTTCGTTTCTATTGCAAAAAATTTTGATAAAAATTCAGGCTCTTTTTTTTCAAAGAAAAATTGGATCGAGATCAAGTCATCTAAAAAATTCAATAATGAAAAATTCTACGAAAAAAAATCTTTTGAAAAACTTTTCAAAATCATATTTACTATTTTGAAAAAATATATATAATAATATGTTAATTTAAAAATACTTTTTTCTCCTTTTTTCTTACACAAATAGCCTATAAAATTTAAAACATGTAATTCAAAATTTAAATATAGAAATTTTTTTGAAGAGCTTTGAGAAAAATAATTACATTGAGATTGGTTTTGCAGAAATTCAGAAATTTCTTCAAATAAATTTTAATGTGTTTACGGTTAAAATTAAAAAATATTAAAATGTATAGAAATTTCTAGAAAAAGGTATCAATTTTGTTGAAAATAGAAAAATCAAACACCTTGATTCAAAAACAAAATTTGGTGTACAAAGCGATTAAAAAATAAGAAAATAATTACTGCGTGATCTCGAAACTTTTTTAAAGTACCAAGAGCAAAGTTTTTTTTATTTGGATAATTATTTTCAATCGATATGTGTGAAAAAAAGTCTTGAAAATTTATAAAAATTTAAATATTTTGATTCCAGAATTGTTACGTTCATCTTTTCATAATTTCTACAAAATAAAAGCTTTAAAACTAATTTTTAAATTTTCTTAAAAATATATGGACGAAAAAAATCTCATTTAAAATTTGGCTGTAAGAAATTTTTGGAATGTGTCAAAACTAAAGAAAAGGGATCGGCTTGGATTTTAGGGAAGTTTAGGGATACATACTAAGGATTGAACGAATTTTTGTCAGAATCATAGTAAGAAAATGTTTCAATTTTGTTTAGAAAATTTGGTTGTCTCTTATTTAGAATGAAGTCGATTGGATTGGTTTCAAAACGATGTCTGAAAGGAAAACGCAGGACAAAATTTACTAGAACCGTATTGTACTGAATCACAATTTAAGAAGGATTTATTTTATTTTGCCCTTCAGAAGCAAATAATATGATTATATAAAACATGCATTAAAGACACATTTTCACAAAAAATCGTTTGAATTTTTGTTTTGGAATATTTGCAAAAAATTGTTTTAAATCGTATGGACGAGCGGGAAAATTGTGTCAAAGTGATTTTGTTTCAGCATAAAATCAGGATTTTTTAGAATAAAACTTCCCCGTTTTTGGGATACAATACAATTAATTGACCAAGTTTTGGTTGTGGATGAAAATTAACGTTTTCAAATTAAATAGGTTCGCCAATTTTTGATTATATTAAATATGTATCGAATATAAAGTTAACAGGTTTATGAAAGTACATTTTAAGCTGCTACTATATGAAAATTATTTGATCTATGGACATTTTAAAATGTTGATGTTATACTGCTAAGGATTCTGTCAAAATTCTAAGAAAATTTGTTTAGAGTTTAAGAGGCAACTGCTCAAATGTAACGAATGTTCTTCCACTTGGATCTGCTTGGTACCTATCTCCCTTTATTTGTAAATTTTTGAAAATATCTAATATATTAACATTTTTTTTTGAAATATTACTAAATTGAGACTTATTTAAAATATGCCAAAAAATTTTGTAATATACATACCGACATGTGTTTCAATGAGGATATATTTAATCTTATTTTTCAAAAATATTTGATATGCTAAAATGTGTAATGAAGAGAGTTGTTTGTTGTGGTTGGAGTTGATTGTGTTCAATCCTTGGAATATATCCCAATCACTTTTAAGAAAAAAGTTGAAAAAGGACGTAGCTATCATATTGTTTTAAACTACTGGGCATTATCATTAGGACATCTACTAAAATTTTGAGAGTGCGTAGTATCTCTTCATCTTTTTCAATTTTTTCATTCAGGAATCGTTGCCTTTTTGCATTACCAACCTGGAATCATGAAAGAAGCCCAATAAATTTAGATCACACAGCAACACTCACCAACGATACCACCATTTAGATATACCTCGCCGCTAGCTCTCTTTTGGAT
The DNA here is from genome assembly GCA_963942545.1 of Oxycera nigricornis. Classification (NCBI taxonomy): domain Eukaryota; kingdom Metazoa; phylum Arthropoda; class Insecta; order Diptera; family Stratiomyidae; genus Oxycera; species Oxycera nigricornis. The sequence continues at coordinate 9,404,524 of OZ012661.1, forward strand.
ATCACGGGTATGTGTTATACGATATGAGGTCGCGTACCATCATCATTATGGGCTACCAAGTTCCGTGTCGTCTTGCTTTCTTGCCTTTTCGCCAGGCAACATATTACGTTACCGAAAATTCAATTTCAAAACTTTGTTGAAGTGAAATTCGATTAATGAAAACAAAGTCAATTATCACGGGTAGCGTAGAACATACCACCACTCCGCAATTGGAAAGTATCTAAAGTGTAGCAGCATATTGTGTGTAGAATGCCAGCACATTTGCCAGCAAGTTCCTCAAGCTACTATTATGTCCCACGTGTGTACACATATGCGTATCTAATGTGGCCTACAAACATGTACACATATGAGGCTTCTGGATACGACCAGCCCAATTCGGATAGCTATTTGCCTGCCCCTGAGTTGTTAATCAAAAACAAATCTATAGTGAAGCGGTGGGTAAACACCGCCGCGCCTGACTTAAAGATAAATATCCTCGAGGCTTAAAATGTGATACGAAATCCACCCCACCCCTCCTACCATTTCACAACCAGCAACAACAGCAGCAGCAACCTCTTTTTCTGATGAAATCGAAATTGGGAAAGATATATGAATGGATACCAAATCATCCGAATATCTTTCCGTGGAAAATCTTCTTTTTTCGGGTCGGACAATCCCATTCGATCCACACCCGTTTCGATTATAATCAGTTATCCTCCGATGGACCACCCTTTGCTGCGGTGGTACATAAATGATGGTTATTGTTGGGCACATCATGATGATGAGGTTTAATTTGAAAGTTAAACAGAAGCCATCCGAACATCAGGATGGTGGGAATTAGGTAGCTCCACCACTATAACCTGCGGAAGATTTCATGAATATTTAGACTACATTTAAAGTGTGTGCTTCTAAGATAAACTGAATTATTTCGGATCGGTATAAATTTCAGATAAGATATCATTGAACCCTTGTGGGAGTCAGATACCTACTTCGAGAGTACAAAGATTATTCTAGCTAAAATTAATCCATATACCATCAGTTTGTGCGGCGAAGAAGCTGATAATTCATTTTCAAGGGTACAGCCTTGTAAACAAGTTGTTTTTTCGGGAAAATTTCTCAAAATTCCTAATGAGCTTCCACATGAATTCCGCATGCATATTTCATGCAGAACAGAATTGATTAGAAATCCATCTTAATGAGTTTACTTTAAACCCAAAGTTATTCAACCTTTGCGACCGTTTAGAAAACCCGCTAACAAATTATCAGAAAAAAAAATGTATCTGCACCTAGTCGCCGCGGTATCTTAAGTATTACATTACACATTCCTCACGGACTAAATAAAGATATCACAACTCGAGCTCGTTGTTAGTTTCCAGCGAAATCGAATAGCCGTAGCTCTGACAAATTCCAAAATAAACTTATCCAAATGACTACAATAAATATTCGTGGAGGATTTTGGAGTCAAAAAAAATTAGCTGAAGAAGAAAGATACTTTTGAGCACAAGACCGCTGCAAAAAAAAGAAGGGTCGCTTTCGTTACGAAACGCACAAATAAAACGTGAAAAATTGTTGATTTGGCTGGAAATAAGATAGAAATTATTTTTATTTAAGATTGCCTGCTTGTTTGAGATACATACAAAGATGGAAATTAGAGAATTCTGTTAGGTGTTGATTTTCACGATTAGCACTAATTGAGGACTCGATCATTCGGGTGGAACATTTCACGATTGGCGTGACACATGATTGATGCAACACGTCGAATTATTCACCGCAGGTAATAAGATGGAATTTACGTTTATTAGTTTTGATTGTGGGAAAATTGATTGTGATGGGTTATTTGATAATTATGTGAGATTTGTGGGTGTTTTGTGTGGAGGTAATGGTGCAGTTTGGTGCATTTCCATAAATTCCATGAAGATATTGATTGATTGAATGGATGAATATCAAAGCAGTTGAATTGCGCGTGGGAAAATTATCAGATTTTAATACTAAATTCATAATTTTACACGATTTGCTGAGTGCCATTTGATATGTTTCTATTCAGTCAGACAGAATAAAATTATATTGAATAGGGCTGATCATTTCACTTCGTGATCAAGCTATCAAACCGAAACTCATAGCTTGCATGAGAAAAATTTACAAATTTATTAATACAACTGACCCATAAAATTTGATATTCAGAAAATATTTAGTTTCGATTTTATGACACAATTTTGAACTCTAAATATCGCGTATTGCTTTTTGACTGGCCTAGAAAACGTTAAAAAAATTCAAAGACAATATTTTCAAAATTCAAATTGCTGAAAAACTACAAACATTCTGATCACATTTCCCAACCAATTAAAACCGAAACTATGATATGATACTTAGGAAATATATTTTTTAAGACACCGTATGTGTTTCTCTGTTGTGTTTGGTGGAAAAGGAAACGAAAAAAGCCGTGAAATTTTTTGGAGAAAATTTTTAAGTCCAAATGGTTAACACAATTTCAACAATTGATCATCCCTTTGTTCAATTTTTTAAAATTCAAACTTTTCTTTGGTGAAAATTCATAAACTTTCAGGATGAAAATATTAATTGATTGGGATTAGCAAAGAATGATCCAATTTACTAACCAACTACAACCCAAAACTTGATTGGAGGTTCAGAAGATATATTTTTTATAACATGGTAGGCGTTTTTCTGTTGTTTTTGGTGGAAAAACAAAAACAAAAATAAACCGCGAAACTGTTTGAAGAAAACATTTTAGTAAAAATTGTGGATGCAATTTCAATAATTGTTCCTCTCTTTTATCAATTGTAATAAATAGACTGTGAGAGATTCGACGGAAAAATTATTATTTTTGGTTAATTAAACATACTTTTTATGAATAAGTATGACAGAAGCTGTCCAAAAAATATTGAATATTTTTCAAAAATAATTCATTGTAGTGATCCCTCAAATTTTATCATAAAGTGATATTGATGCTGGTGTTCAATAAATATTTTTAATAAAAGTTTCGAAAAGTTCTTGCTTCATGAAAATCTGGGAAACATTGGAAGAATTTATTATTATTAAAATTGTCAAAAATTAGGATATCATGACATTTTTTCAATAATTTCTGCTAATCGATATACTTCAAAGCATTTTATCTGATGCCATAATCCGGGCAAACTTTGTTTGAAAAAAAAATCACTGTTAAATGCATCACATCATATAAGAAGTTATAAGAAACTACATTTAAAAAAATTATTTGATGGAAATGGTAACTTCGCAATACTTTCATTTTATGAGAAATTATGAAAATGCAATGGTACATCGTTGCATTGCTGTGCATTTGGCACCTGCAAACTAGATAGGACAAAACATTGTAGCAATTTTGAAAGCGAATGACCAAGCAGCCTCAACCTTGACTTTCCAGTGCAAAATATGGAATGTTACCTACCGAGCCTACCAGCAGCGGATGAGTTTTTCAGAAGTTCAGATGGGACTCAAAATGAGTAGCAGGATGATTCTTTGCAGTGGCAAGCACTGCTTCTGGTAGAATTTCATTGAAATTGCGAATAAGATTTCCGAGATTTTGTATGCCGGATCTCTTTCGGCTACCAGAAATTCTAAAGCATTATTATTTAAAAAAATGCGCTATCAACAAATAAATAGTTTCACCAGCCAGGAAACGATAGGAAATCATGAAATAGATTAATAAAAAGAAATCATAAAAAAACTTCTGTTAAAGTGTCTGACATTACACGAAAATATGTATTTTATGAATTTTTGTGTCAAAACTTTTCTATCAAAATGTATTTGAAAAATTTAACTAAACACAATTTTTCCAAGGTTGAAACGAAACAAAAATTCCAGTAAATATTGGTGATGGATAACTGTTACGCAAAATTATATTTCAAAATGTTAAATGTGATTGTATTTGATGTTTTGCATAAAAAAATAGTGAATAAATGATTCGATAAAGGTTTGAAATTTTTAATCAATAAAAATCAACAGAAAGTATACTGACATTGTCTTGAAAACACTAATAATTTATGTGGTGATTTCTAAATAAAAGATAAAAACATCGGAGTTCGATACAGCTTTTACTGCAGGAAAACGCATAAACAATTTTTTTGACAAATTTTCACAAAATCAAAATTAAGTCAAATATTGCCTGCGTGAAATTTTGATAAAAATTTAATGTGAAATTTAAGAAAAGTCAATAGAGGTAACTCAAATCAATGTGCGAATAGTGTATAAAATGCATTGACACCCCAAGACACATGTAAAAAACACACATCGGCTAACTTTTTGAAATAAATAAATTGACTGAAATTTTTTCCAAAATAAGTTATGAAATTTTTTCAATGAAGTTTGAATGAATTAAGGAAAGTTGTTTTCTGTGAATTTTCTAAAATAAAAATATATCAGTCAATGGGCTTGTAGGAAAATAGTTATAAGAAAAAGCTGATGAAGTGCACGTGGCATAGTTTTGAATTGAAATTCAAGAGGGTTTTCTAGTACTGAAGACTATTTTAAATCTACGTGCGGTACTTTCTTTATTTCCACGACTTTGTTTCACTAGAAATATATAATTTTTCATTATAGCAGTAGGACTCGAAAAAATTATCGAATGGAGTTAAAAAATTTATTTGTTTTTCGAAACGACGCGAAGAACTTGTGCGCGTTTCTAATTTTCGATTGATATCTTAGTAAGGTGGTTAAATACGTCCAGAACTATATAAAAATTGTTCCTGTTTTTTTAATGAAAAAAATTCTTTACCTTTTCAAGAAACTTTTAAAATAAATCATTCAAAATTTATCGTGGTGGCAAAGTTGCAACGATTCAAACTCATTTTTTTCGAAACAGTTTTTTTTTCTTTTTTTTCAGCTCGATATTTCCCAACAGTTTCACTTTATTTTTGTGTTAAATTTTTGCATCAAATCATTTTCTCTGTAGTCTTTAGAGCCATTGCATGATATGTTGTTTATTTCAACTTATGTAAACGCTTAAAATTTCTCGAGAAAATCGCAAATTATTTAATAGGACCATTTTTTATGTATATGAACAAAATATCTGCATTGGATTTAAAGATTTAAATTTTACGTGAAAAAATTTAAATTAAAATAAAATGGTTGCGTAACAAAATTTTCAAAAAAAATATTCCTGCAAAAAAAAATTAAAATTTCTCGTTACAAACGCAAGTTTTCCTTTTCAACATCATGTTTTTTTTGTTTAAAAAAACAAATAAAACTGACCGACAAATTAAACAGTTTAAATTTTGTCGAACCCAATCATTTTTGATGAAGCTTTCTTGCTGACCAGATTATTGGTCCTTTAAACATTGAGAACAAAATAAAATTTTGAAAAGTTTTTAAACATTCAAAAATGTTTCTGAGTTTTCTAAAACCAATAAATAAAATTGTGTCGATAATTTTAGAAACGTTTAAAAATGTATCAATTGAAAAGATCTTCTCTAAATCCTCATCCATTCCCATCACTTAACACAAACATGAATCGGTGAAAGTTTCCACTTTATTGCAAATCGAATTTCGCTAAAAGCTTCGCCAATCCTGAGTTTATAGTTGCATCCTAGACCTGACAGCAAGGATGTACAGTCACGTATGCCGACTACATTTAAAAAATTGGTGGATTGTGGAGGTTCTGAAGAGTGCGAAAACCACTCTTGAAAAGTTTCAGTGCAAATTTTCGCGTCCCACGAATAGCATTTCAAGTAATTTATATCCTAGCAATGCATAAAGTCGTAGGTTTCTACATAGTTCCGATTGTCAGTTCGAAGCAGGACATTTTTCCGATTGGAGGTGAGCACCATCCATTCTGTTCGTCCTTTGGTAGGAGAAGCAAATGTGCCACGTCAGAACCACAGTCGGTTTTTTCGACTGGAGATTATTTTTTGTATTCACAGCCGATAAAAATGTCACAAATAGAAGGTAGAGCATGTTCGGGATTAGGATCAGGATCACAATACAAAACAGAGCACGACAGCTTTGATAAAAGCAAACCTGTATCCTTTCTATCATCATCATTTCTACACCATCCACAAACCGGCACAACGTATCAAACTTTCGCTGCTATGTATATATACCACTTTGCTATTATCCTGGTGCTCAAATTGCGCCTCCCAGTGCTTTCTGATATCCTGCCAGGTTGGTGGTAGGTTGGCTGTATGCAAATCGAATGGCATCATATAAATTGTGAGCTCGTGCACACCGTCGCTGAAATAGGATATTGTCACATTGAAAATGTGACAATAATTGAAAATGTGACAATAGACGAAGAAGAACTGATCCCTGAACTGATGTTGCCATCGATGGTGATATTTTTTTTCGGCTGTCGACAAAAACCCAGTAAAGTTCCCCGAAAAGCATTATTTCGTCCTGATTTTTTTGCTTTGTCGGTTGTCATGCCACTATCCTGCCTCGGGGAGAATGTGAAAAATTGCCACCGTTTAAGATACAGGGATTTAGTATGCGCGCTTACAAATCTTCTCGCGTAAATGAACATACGTGATTATGTCACCTGGTAAATCGGAACGCTTTGGTAGCTGGTACGGATTCATGGTAGCGGAGGATCAGGAGTTGGATTAAGTTATATTACAACGGGAGAAAGTTTACAGGATGATGAGTTTTGAATATTTGTCATGGTGCCTTGCAGAGTGTTTGAAATTGTTGGAAGAATGCTGCCAGGATCAGCAGATACAATGTTCAGTCGTTTTAGAACTTTTTGTTTGCATATTTTTCTGCAAAGTTTTTTAAAAAATGGAGAAATGATTAGAATATGACCAGCTGCCCAAGATAATTTCATTGTTAGACCACTTCTCCCCATTGTTACCATCGTCATCGTCATCAGCTTTGTGTCGTGCGGTCATTGTCATCGAAGCCATTGTCGTTATCGTCACACATTTTACTGGAATTCCTCCACTTCTTCGGTCTTATCCTATTCAAAGGCGTCATAGTAATTTATTGTCCTTATCGGTAGTGCCAGGGGACTCACTCTCATACTCTTCCACTCAAGTCTATTTTCACTTCACACTCCCACTTAATATTTTTTGTTTCGCCGGGTGCCTTGACAAAAAGGCATTCAAACACTCTTGGAAAAAGGACTCGCGTACGTTGCCGAACAGCAAAAAAAACGCAATGGGCCTAGAATAGTACTTTGTGTTTGATCATAAATCAATTGGAACCATAAGGACTTAGATAAGTGCCGTGACGGTTGAATGTGTGTTGTTGTTTCTTTTGTAAGGATCTCAAGCGGATAGGCAGGTAAGGCATGCGACACAGGTAAAATGAGCGAGACTTTTTAAAAAAAAAATATGGAGATTCATGAAATCCACCGTTTGGTATGAAGTCACCTAAAAAAAACGGTTTACTCAGGAACGATATGCTTTATCCTGATAATATATTGTTGTCGATCTTTTTCGCATCAATTTCATACGGTCGAGCAGTTGCAATTTGCCACCCTGAATAGGACATTTATTTGACTGGAGTGGACGACGGTGATGGCGACGTTGTCGTTCCGGATGAAAAGGACGATTCAATGCAGCAGCAGACACATTATGGATGGAGTGGATGATGGTTCCAAAAGTTTGCGACAATTTCAAAGGACTTGTGATGCATTTACAGGAAATTTTACGATTTTTACGGTGGTATTTTTTGACGTAGTCCATCTGAAGTAGAAAGGAGTTTTGTGTTTGCTTGATATGCTATCAAGAAATCAATTTTCATGATTCAATTTGTCGTAGGAGACCAGTAAATGTTATTCCCAAACGTATGTTCGTCTACCATTTATCAAAGATACTTTGATTTTATCATTTTACACTTGAAGACACACCAACTCGAAAAGGACATGTATTTCGAGGAACAATAATGAATGTTAAAGCTCCCCTTTTCTAATCAGCCTTACTACCAGCCAAACACATCCAAATTATCGGTTACATAATTTTGGGGAACTACCAAAAAAGAAAAGGATAACGACCACACATTTGTACGTGGAAAATGGCAAGTTGGCCAAGATGCGTTATGTCTGACTGTACAGTCGTTGCTTAGTTAGTTAGTTGCAAGGATATTTCATCGTCATCGTTTTTCCACCCTTAGTTCCATATTGGAGTTTTTGTTCAGTTCATTTTGCTGGAATTCCGTTGATATGTGGTTAGAAAAGTTGGTTTGCGCCGGGACAGAAATGAAGCATGATTTATGTGTCTGGTTGAATTTCGTTTATGGTTGCGGCCAAGAGAAGAAAAAGGACATGTTCGCGTGGACGAAAGTTTTCACAGTGTCATGTATTTAAGTGATATAAATTGAATATTAAATTGAGGGAATGCAATGTCATAGAATGTTTATGAAATATTGAAAAGGATAATAGAATTCAACTAATATTAGTTGATTGGATGAAGGAAGTTGCTCTGATTGGTTTTTCGGATGAATTTAGTTGTGTTTTATATATGAGAGGCTATCGGAAGTGAGTTAAAATTAAAATTTTTGATTGAAAAGCATAATCGATTCAGCTCTATTTTGCCACAAAAATACTAGAAACATCAAATAAATTATTTATTTGTATGGTTTTGTATCAAATTTCTGGAAAAAATGCTCCAACTCCCACAAAACCTGGCAAGCATTCACAAAAACGTCCTTAATACTAAATCTTAGGGGAAAAAATATAAATTACTAGAATTTCAGTGTAATTTGTTTCGAATGGACATGCGTTTTTTGAAATTGCAACAATTATGCAAAAATAAAATTTTTATGGCACGTGAAAAAAGGTTCACATTGTCTTCAGTATTCCAATAAATAAAATGAAAATCAGTAAAAAAATAAAGAAAAGCTAGATTTAAGGGCAATTATGAAAACAATTGAAGAGTTTGAAAAAATATGATCCGAATTGTTTGAAACTTTGCAAATCTCATTCGAGGAGAAATGCACATTATGAAAATCGTGGAAAATGAAAGGTTCTTAAAAGTGAATACCAACTAAATTTACAATAAGTATTGCGTTGAATGTCGTCAAGAAAATTTTACAAATTATTTGCAATGTTAAGAGCTTACAACTATTTAAAATTGTGCAATTTTGCAAAGACTTCGACTAGAGCAATTCAAAATTATGCACCTTTTGAACAATTAAGGACTTGGTATTTATTATACGAGGGTGGGGTGAAAAGTTTCCGGCCTGACCAAGAGATGGCGCCTCTAGGTCTACTTTTGGAGCGGCGTCCTACAGTACCATTCCTACCGAACTTGTATATACAGTTAAAGCCCAATCGCTACGTTAGTTTGCGTTTGAGAGCACATTGCGCGAGACGCTTCCGTTGTTTTCGTGAAAATGGAAAAAGTGGAAAAACGTGGTGTCATCAAATACTTCTATTTGAAAGGTTTTACACCAAAACAAATAAAAAAAGAGATGGATTCAACACTAGGAGACTCCTCCCCATCATATTCAACGATTAAGCTGTGGTTTTCTGAATTGAAAATGGTCGAGCCTCGCTCAGGACGACCCGTTGAGGTCGCAACTTCAGAAATGATTGAGAAAATATATCAAATAGTGTTGGAAGACCGCAGGTTGAAAGTGCATGAGAAAGCTGAAACCTGAAGAATGTCAGCTGAACGTGTGCGAAATATTTTGCACAACCATTTGACTATGGAAAAGCTGTGTGTAAGGTGGGTGCCGCGTTTGCTAACGCTCGGCCAAAAACTGATTCGAAAAAACATTTCTACCGACAATTTGGCGCTGTATAGGCGTAATCCAAACAAATTTTTGCGTCGATTCATAACTGTTGATGACATTACACTCCTCAAAATAAAGAACAGTCAAAACAGTGGGTTGGAAAAGGGGAACCAACTCCAAAGAAGGGAAAACAATTTTATCGGCAAACAAGGTTATCGCTACTGTTTTTGGATGCAAGAGAATTTATATACATTGATTACCTTGAAGACTATCACTGGTCAATACTACACAGAGTTATTGCAACGTTTGAAGCACGAGGTGCAAATTAAACGACCTCATTTGGCGAAGAATTTTTTTTTGTTTCATCACGATATCGCACCAGCGCATTCGTCGATTGTTGCCATGTCCAAAATCCACGAATTGATGCCGCATTCTCCCTAATCTCCAGACTTAGCCCCCAGCGACTATGACCTGTTTCCTAACCTAAAAAAATGGCTTGGTGGTAAAAGATTTAAGAGCAACCAAGAAGTTATCGAAGCTGTAAATCAGTATTTTGAGGAGCTGGACGAATCTACGTTTAAAACTGGTATAACTAAATTAGAACACCGTTATGAGAAATGTATCAGTGTTGATGGAGATTATGTTGAAAAATAAAGCAAAAAAAAAATTTAAAAACATCGTTTTTCTTGGTCAGGCCGGAAACTTTTCACCCCACCCTCGTATGTCACAATTACTCAACACTATCGCATTTATGGCTCACTATGGGCGCAACGCTAGTTTATTGCTTTTTGCCAAAAAACACGGCAAATATGCAGGGTTCATTCTAGGAACAAGGGATGATCTTAACATCAGATATGATTCCACTTCAATTACAACAATTTATAAGTATCCAACCGTTCAATATATAAATAAACGAACGCCTAGTTGATTTCTAACAATATATTTGTAGTTGTACGTTGTTGATTGACCCTAAAACTAATGAGTAAGTTTCTTTCAAAAAAAAGCCAAACAATGATCGAATACACAATCTCAGAATCGCAAAGAAGCGTGCTCCTTTCTACACTGCACCGCTTTTACTGGCTGTAAAACTTACTAATTCGTAAAATACGCTAAAAACTTCAAAGGCCCATTTCTCGAAATAGGGCGAAGTATTTTGGTGTAGTATTTTAGGGATTGAAAAGCTTAACGTCTCCTAATTATATGCCAAATGTCATCCCGATCTGAGAGTACTAGGTCGTGTCTTCGCCTTGTTAGAGAGCATTTGATTTGTAAGCAGTCGAAATATAGTGTATATATTCTATCAAGAGTACTTTTGACTTGAAAGCCAAATTCATTAAAATAATTCAGGAAATGTTTTTTATGGCAGTTGAAATGTTTACTCTGGTATTTGAAAATTCACACAAATTAATGATCAGTTTAAAATTTGTGGCTTAGTTTAACAAAAACTTTATAATACCATATCCATAGCGCGAAATCGTGCTCAACTATTTTTTAAAAATATTGCAATTGCCAACACATTATGAAAATTATTTGTAATTTTTTTTTCAGATGCAATTTTTCAAAATAATTTTTTCCAGGATTTCACGACACAAAAACTAACAAGTTCTAATAATCGTAAAATAATGCGTTAATTTCTTATTTCAATGAAAAATATTCTTTTAACAGATTCTTGAAGCTATTCATAAAAATAATCAACGAATAAAAATTATTTGAATCATTGCAAGGATTTTACAAAGCCAGGTTTGTGAAATATGGAGAGAGTAATGAGCCTAAATAATACGGAACATAATTATTATTAATGTGATTAAAAACTGTTCATTGTAAAATCTGAAATTTTTTCAAAACAAATAATCAATCATTATTCAAATGAAATAAATTCTTTTATACGCATTCATTAAACATTTATTCATAGTAAAAAATTTAAAAAAAAATTTTTCATATCGAATGGATTCAAATGTGGCACTGATGAAAGCGATGATGCTTCTCAGGCATGATGATAACCTCACCAAAAGGCGTGCAATTTGCAAAAATTGGCAGTAATCTTGTCAAATAATATAATAGTTATTGTTTGCATAATGAAAAAAAATTATTTCCACACATGTATGGAATTTATGGTGTTTACATTTTAGTGTCCAAATTTTTTCACCCAAAAAAATTATATTCAAGCATTTGTAAATAATTTTCTAATCAAAAAAATTAAAAATCCTCGCATCGTACGATAGCTACAACATTATTTAACGAGAATAATGTTTATTTTTGCATAGTAAATCGTATTTTTTGGAAATCAAACTTGGAACACGTCATCGCCTTCATTAGTGGCTCATTTGACTATGTTGAAAATGGTGCTAATATTTTTTAAAAATTTGTAAAATTTCGTTGGACCGACATACCAACCAGTTCACTGTGCAAGAGCAAATAACATCACTACATTAATTGTGAGTATCTCAACATTGTTTTCAGGTAGGCACACCTGTTTGTCCTTATATTTTGAAAGTTTCCTTTCACCCTTGCCTTCCTTTCTCCAGAAAAGACACCAATCCACAGGTTTCATTTCCTCCAGAAGTGACTGTGACTGTAGCAGACCTCAAAACTCTATTTATATTTGACATTAAGAAGTAATAGTCAAATTTGTTAGTCATTTTCGAAAAAAAATAAACTCATTGGAGAATTTTAACGGCTGACGGTAGAAATTGATTTGAATCTAAGTGTTCGTGAGTACATTGATTGTTAGTCTAACAGGACGACGAAATGAATTTAGATGATGAAATGAACAAATAGGAGGTAGTCTTTGAAAATTAGTCAATAATCTACGCCCAAAAATTAAAGCAAAAAAAATATTATCCAGTAGAAGTAAAAAAAATATCCAAAATATTGCAGACTGTTTCAAGTTACTTTCTAAAATAAAAAACCATCTGCATCAATCAAAAAGCGCAGAAAAAATCAATGTTGGGTTGATCTAGATTTTGTTGAAGTCAAAACCATTTTTTCGAATTTTGATTTTCTCACTCGAAATAAGGATAAATAATTTTACCGATTAATACTGCCACGATGAACCGAAGTAGGCTCAAAGATTTTTTGCAATTTGTATGATTTGATGATGGAAAAACCAGGAAGATACAAAAGAAAATCAAAAGATAAATTAGCTCCAATCAGAGATATGTCTAATGAGTTCCTAAAAATGGTCGCGAATCGTCAAGTTTTCATAATCAGCTACTTTCATTTTGTAGAAGATATTTGTTTAGAGTCTACATGCCGAATAAACCGAATAAATACAAATTTAGATACACTGTGAAGAAAAACTATTGCATTGTTGTAATTTTAAGATTTACCTCGGTAAAATTGGATAAAAATCTGGAAAAAAGGCTAGAGAAAACTTTTGTGAAAGGTTGTCAAAATTTTATAAATAATTTTGCAAGCAACATAATAATTTTAGCAAAAGCTAAGCGAAAGAATAAATTAACCTTTTCATGATTACATGAGGAAAAATGGAATATATGTTTTCGAAATTTTTTTGCAAGGTAAACAGAGAGGAACATAGTTTTCACCAGTTTTTTACACTAAAAATGTGACCTTAGTATCATAGTACCAAAATGAGGGGAGTCCATCATATTAATGTCTAGTATTCATCTTGATCACATCATTCGGGGTCCGAAAGAAGAATTCAAGCCGGACGGAACTATTTTTTTACAATAAAACTAGACCGGACCAGTTATTCTTAACATAAATAAGAGAATATTTTTGCTCAAGAAGATGTAAAAGATGGTCACTTGGACGTTTTTTAAAACTATGCCTAAAACTTTAAAAACTAGCCGGAGTGGTCACCTTTTACATCTTGCATCTTTTACAAGAGCTGCATTTTTAGAAGTTTGAGGTATTCCTGGTAAGGAAAAATAGTGTTTATTTAAAATCAAAGCAAAACATAAACTTTAAAGTTTACACAAAAAATAAAAATTATTAAGACTTTCAGAAATTTATTTCATAAAATTGTTTTCAGAAAATGTTGCGTTTATGCTTGCGGTAATATTTTCAATAAGAATCTTTGAAACTAAATTTAAATAATTTGACCATGTGTAGGCTGGTATTATTTTTATAAAATTCATCTGCGACACAAACAAAAATTTTCGTTTGTCATATTCTATTAAGAAGAGCCGAAATCTACTTAAATTAAACTTTTCTGAGAAGTTACTTATTACAACTTTCTTCCAAATTTTAGACTTATTTCTGCTTTACATATTCTTTCAACAGCATCCACATGAAATTCATATTATATATGTATATCTTCTACGCCTATTGTGTTCAAATTTATAACTCACAACAATAAACATCTGGAATGTAGAATCCGTTTCCGCGAACAATTACGTTCATTTGTAATCCAAAAACTCACACGAGGATAAGTAACAATTTCCCATAGACTACATTTGTTATGTTTTGCGAAACAGCATCTACACCTCAAGGACTCGACACAAATGTAACCTCAGACGATTCGACAAGGAAGTATGTACCGTGTATAATACAGGATAAAAAGAAAACAGAAGTATTACACTGTACAATCACTTGTTTCGTCCTTGCTGTAATATATATATATATACACGTCGTTATATCAGCAACTACTGAGCCCAGCTGGAGGGAAAACACTTGGCAAGCACCTCTTGACTTGAAGCCACCACAACGAGACAACGACGATGGATTATTATTATTAACAGAAATCTAATCCCAACGTATAATTTTCCACTTTCATCACACACAAACACACTCGACAAGATGTTGCTGGCTTTTTGAGAAGCGGCACCGAAAACACTTTAAATTGAACACGTGTGGAAAATGTAGACACGTATTTACGCACCCACCCACTGTAAACACTTTGGACACCTTCACCACTTCTGCATGATGGCAGAAGCATCAACACATCCTGTGCCACCCATTAAGCAACACGGATTCTCGTTAGGATCTCTTAATTGCGTCCCCGGCGTGAGAACGATGAGCCTCTCTCGTCTACCCTTGGGACGTTCCGCAACATTCGTGATGATGTTCACTGCATTGCACTATTTACACCCACCTATGAAATGCATGTGTGATTGAAGTGCACCACCCCAAGCGCATGGGGTCACATAACTGATGGACGAGGCCAAGACGTTCCATTCACTCCGGCAACACAACTCACCTTTCGTACAACTCGAGATGGAGTCTGCTTCAAGGGTAATCGGTTGGAGATGCACTTTCCTTGACCACGACTTGAGTCGTCGACAGTCACCCACCGGCAAGGATACGGAGAAGACTCCCTGACTAATTACCTGGTCTTTCGAAAATCATTAAAATTCTTAGCCTCGAAGGACTCTCTTTCTTGCTGGTTAGGAATTTCAATGTGTCTTGGAGTCGCACGCGTATACGCACTCAGACCGCAAACAAGAATGCGCCCACAAAAACCTGGTTCACCACCTTTCGGAGCACATTACTAGAAATCCTCACAGAAAAACACCACTCGGTCGCAATCAACCACTACGGCTCACCACTGGTATTGCAGGATGCTAGCAAAATCCAAGGTAGTTGGTTCGCACCTCGTTGTCTCAAGGGAGAATCCAAAGAACGTCGTCGTTGGGAATAGCGAAAAACAGGCACAAACACCGAAGGCAAGACAGCGACTGACTGCATCAACTCCGATCCAACTGAAGCTGAGGAGACTCCAACGTCCGTCGATGGAGCACCCCGAAATGAAAGAAGAAGTATGACTCGTCTTGGAGGCAGTCATTCACGAACAATTTCCACGTCGTCGTCACTATGTGCAAACCTACCCCAATTCAGATACAATTTGCAGTTCGGATTGGATTCTCCAGCCTGGAGAGTGGCACTCTGGCGGAAAAGTCTGGTAAAACGTCGGAAAAACGAACTGTTTGGGAAATGTGAAAGTAGAGGAGAAAGTGGATAGAGATTATGTCGCTTTCCTTAGACGAATAGAAAGGAAATGTTGCTGGTATAACAGTTTGAATGGTATCAACGTGTTTTGCAATACTCAAACAGGATAAATGGAAATGATGAGCTGCCTGTTTGGTGGGGAAAGTTGCTCAATAATATGCATGCATCCAAATAAGTTGATTGAGTTGGATAAATCTACCGTTGCCAATCCTTTTAAAATTCAACTTGGAAAATAATTTCCTATGTAAATTTTTCTAGAGAGTTTCAAAAAGGGGTTTCCAGTAATTTTAGTAATTTTCCAGCTAAACTTTTTTGTGGAATTTTCAGGAGAAAAAATTTCAATCAAAATTATTTTTATAAAACCTGCAAACTGTGTTTAGGACATGTTTTTAGCGTAAATAATTTCTGAGAGACAGAGAGACAAGTTAAATTTCCTAGGAACTTTTAGAACAAATCAATAAATTTCCATGAAAAAGGTCTTTCTAAGTTTGCGACGATATATTTGTTTTCAAAAAGAGATTTGAGACAATTTGACGAGTACCGAGAGTTTAAAGCGTCGAGATCTTGTGAAAAGCCATTAACATCGGTAGTCCAGTTCACAGTCAGTCAACTTCAGGAAAAATGCTACGACCGTTAGCTAGAGTTTAAATAAGGAGGTGATTGATCCCGCTCGCATTTCTTTTTCTTTGCGCAAACAGCTACCACAGGTAAACAAGAATGAACAACTATGACTCGGCATAATGATTTAGGGTATTTTTGATTCCCTTATTCTCTGTGTCAACGAATTTTACATAATGACGATCACAGTAACTGAAGAGGTTTCAAAACGAACGTTCAAAATAATTCAGGCTCTTAGTGGGCTACTCAGCAGCAGATATTCACCCCAGGTATATATTGGTTGCACGGCGGGAACGAATCAGCAGATGATCAACTTGGAAAGTCAGTGAAAGAGATCCTTTGGTACGACAAAGTAACGCTATAGGTGACGTAATGGTTTGTACACCACGGATGCTCAAACAGCAAAATTGAGGTGGCAATCGGAAGCAGAATGAACAGCAAATGCTGTGGAGGAAAATCTGTGATGTTGGTACGGCGATAAAGTCTCAGACTAAGAAAATACTGTCATGAGACAAAATGGAAATTTAATTGAATATTAATGTGCGCATAAGAAAACAATCTTGATTTTGCTTTTTCAAATAATAATATTGAAAAGTCTTCAAATGGAGTGCGTTGTCTTTTGTATTTCTTAATTGTTTTTTTTTTCAATACGAATCCGTGTGGGGTTGTTCATTGATTTTCAAGTGTTTTCTTTGAACTCTTCTTCTGTTAGGGTTTAATATCTCAACGCCAGATGAGACTACCGTGAGATCAACTGAAATTTCAATTCAAGTATTTTGTGACTCATGTTCTTGCTGCTATTGTTTTGTTAAGGACTCTTTATTAAGCAAGTCGTCTGTTTGAACTTAATGTCTCCAACAATTTTCACTTTACATAGCGGTGAAATTTGTAACTTTAAGCATGACTAACTCATTTAATCATTCACTTCTCCTTTCATTCACGAGTAAATTTTGGGTAACCTGAAAGTGAAAACTTTACAAAGATATGCTCAGATTTGTTGATGAGATCTTGTCTCCATTGTCAGCAAAATTCGGATACTTTCTCAAACTGTATAGCAAAATTTTGAGCTGAGCAATCTCTGAATTCAATCTATAAATCCTCATATGAGAAGGTTCTGGTCCTCCAGAATTTAGAGTTCACCTTGTTAGAAAATAGAACAAGGTTGGCACATACAAATGCTATCATTCAAATATCAACCTGATTTTATTGATACCTTCTCATGCTCCATGGAGTGGAGTGTTTAGAAGACACTTTTCCAACAAAAATGCCTAAATGATTCACCACATCAGTGAGAAAAAAAATATCAAAGAAGGACAAAATAAAATGACTGGTAAATGTTTAAAAGTTTAGTTCCTTTGAAAAGAAGCCATCCAGATTTTTTAAATGACTCCAAATCATCTGGACTTCTGTTTTGTAAGCAAGCGTCCAAATTTACTTTAAAACGTTCTCAAAATTTAAGGTGGAACACAACGCAGAGAATTTTTTCGTTCTTCTACTCTCGACCTTATATCGAGTAATAAAATGAAGAAGATGATTTGAACTTTGCAAGTCTATTTAGATGAAGCGCTAGTTTCCAGTTAGTTTTGACAATATATCCAGTTATGTTTAATTATCCTCTATTTTACAAGCGAACACTCAAAGAAAATTGAATGAAGAACTAATTCTCTAATGATAATTAAAGTTTACAAAGCTTTATAAAATTTTCATCAAAGCAAGCTTAGCAGGTGAAAAATTGAATTTATTCTTGCGAGAATCATTTATTTCGTAACCTTATCGATCAAAATTAAGGGAAGAATTGTGGTTGTAATTTTTCTAGCTTCATAAAAAATGCCAACTATTTGAAACATTAACACAACATACATTTTAGGCTTTTATACAAAATTATGACTCGAAAATGACAGTACAGAAAATTATACCTATGAAATTTAAGGCAGTATCACAACAACAAAAGCTCAAATTTTTCACTTACATTAATAAAAAATGCATCTAGATGTTCTTTCAGCAGTTAATTGACTTGGCAAAAGAGAATAGTTTCCAATGAGTTCGAGGCCTTTTACAACATTAAGGTGAAAAAAGGAATTAGATTGAAAACCAATAAAGAATTTTGTTCAGATCTGCAAAAAAATTAAGACTAGAGTTCCGATTGTTGCGTGCCTTTTCACAAAAATATATTTTTACAGGCAATATTTTTAAGTGGCATTTCTAAATTGAATGGTTCAAAACTCTTTTCTGGGTTACAAAGCTTCCAATTTTGTTTTTTAATTTGGACATTTTACGCTTAAAGTAGTCCTGAATCATACTTAAAACATGTGAAGTTCCATGCTTATAATAAACACCATAAATCCTTGCTGCAATATCAATATTTCAACACGTCAATAAATATGTAGTAGTCAAAATACAACATCATTGATTTCAAAGGATATTCAATAAAATTTGAAACTTTTAACAACATCGACAACAATTTTATGTTCGTCTTTGCAAAATATTGTGTGTCTTGTAATGTCTATAAATGGATTTTAACGATTTGTTATGTCTTCTTTTTTACGACTACTTAAAACATCAGCTTGGAAATCTTTTTTTTCGCACCGTTCATATATGCATTTCTTAATTTCTCAACCACTTTATTAACGACCAATTAAAAGAAAGAGAGGTCCGTTAAATAAACTTGGTGAGCCTTGGCACTTCATCGTCCTGGCAATGATGATAACCGACATATGCTGAAGAATATTCAACGAACAAATGAACAAACAAACATCTTTGAAGACATGCCACTTACATACTCGTCCATGCATTAGTCGTACAACATAAATTAAATTAATCAACAAATAACAATTTAGTAGATAATAAAAAAAATGGGTCTTGGTTGCGTTCAGCGTGGAGTCTTGTTAGCAACAAAATAATGAATAACTCAATAAATATAGATAAATGAGCGAAGTTAAACAATCAATTAAAGTTGATCTATGGGTGAAGCTGTTGACGCCCTTATGTTTATCATACGCAATTATGTTAATATTGTTTCGAGCACCACACATGCAATTCGAGTCATTAATCTACACTTGCATATATTAATGGAAGTGGCAAGAAGTGGAGTGGCTCCTTTTGATGGTCAAGTGGTTTGAGAAAAAGACATATTTAATGAGGCGCCAAATTGTGGGAGTTGTCGTGCCGTTTGGTTGATTTTTTTTCATGGGCAGGGGTTGAAGATAGTTTGGTTGATTTTTTGATGAGCAAAAGTTGAAGATAGTTTGGTTGATTTTTCGTGACGAAGTGGTGAATTGATTTTCATTGAGCAAAAGGAAAATTGTTTATGCAAAGTGTAAGCTGGTTTTGATACCCCAAAATTTGAGGTCAAATAGAGCTTGATGAAAATTTCCAGTCAACATTTCAGGTTATTCAATGAAATAGTCTACATTTCTTTAAAATAAATTATTGACGAAAAAATCTCTGTTCATCAATTTCCATACAAATTGCAAGACTCATTCAAACGAGGACCGCTACCAAGACTGGATCCCAACCGTCCCATTCGTGCTGACCGCATTGATCCTCTTCTTAGTATCCACCGTAATTACACTCATTAATCTGATGCAAACATGTTTTCTTCATTGCAACGACTAAATCCGATAAAGACGAACATTTAGAGCTTGAGCAGTCAACTCTTAACATGAAAGAAGTGCTTTAGAAAAAAAATTGAAGTGCCCCATGCAAATCGCATATACCAAGTACGTAGCTCTCGCTTGATCCAAGCAACAACTCTGCAAGACATCGAGGAAAAGGTGGAAAATTAATGCATGCAATGCAATCTTTTCTTTTGATTGGGAGTGCCATTACATGATAATTGGAAGAGGATAATAGCTTTTTCTTTAATTTAATTGAACATCAATGATGGCCCAAATAAATTGATTATTTTGATTGAAAGGTTTTGATTGCAGTACGGGCGGTAATTTATTTAAATTTTTGTGGGTCTTGGTGTCATACAAAATCAATCAGTGTGACACAATTTATTTGAATTTTTGATAGAGTTTAATTTTTTTTAAATTGACTGGAATTTCGAGTGGCTGATGTGGAATACAATTGAAATATTTCTAATTAAAAAATTTCTTGCGCCAACTAAATATTACACTCAAAATAAAATTCGAGCATATTATTCAATATCTTTTTAGTAATAATATTGCATTCATATCAACTTAACAAAAAGCTAAAGGCTCAAATAACATCAATTAACTCTTCATGTGATTTATTTAAATACAAATGGAAATATAATGGACATTGATATTAATAATGAAGATTTGTGGAATATAAAATTTTATATTTATAAAATAAAATACTACAGATAAAAAGCTGATGCAGAAATCCCAAAGGAAATTTTTTTAAAGATCTGGTAGTAAATTATTAAAGCATTTATCACCAGCTATAAAAATTATTATTAGGTGCTGCAAAATTCTGATAAGAATAAAAAGTTGACTGAATGTGTTTTGTCATTTAAAAAAAATGTTTCATAAAATCTATCGAAACTGGAAGGTTTCATAACCATGAACCATAAAATTCTTCTAGAAATATTTTCGGGAATCATTTCTAAACAAAAATTAAGTTACGGAAAATTTAAAGAAGAATTTTGCACGTATTTTTCTGGAAAACTTTTATGATAAACAATTTCTTAAAACAAATGGAGATACTTCCGAACATAATCTAAAAACAATAAGAAATGTACGAATAATTTCAAGACTTAACTTTTGAAAAGAAATATACCTCTTTCGTCTAACCTTTACATTATTTTTTGTGTCTTTGAATACCTCGAGTCAAAATGATGTGTGAATACCTTCTAAGCCACCTTAAACTAATGGTTGATTTAAGGTATAGTATTTAAAAATATTCGTATGAGTTATTTTACAGAAAGTGGGAAAGGTTCAAATTCAATTGAGTTTTTAATAGTCACAATTTATTTGAATTTTCGATAGATTCGCATAGCAAAAATTCTTTTGAAATTGACTGGAAATTTTGAATGGCTAATGTTGTATACCATCGGTGTATTTCAGGTTATTTTCATCTGGCATGAATAAAAATAAACCAACTTAAAAAAATTACACTTGCTCTCATAATGTCAATATTAATACGCTTCGGTGGACATAACAAAGCCGTTAAAACAATATATATAAAGTAGTATTATTCCTCTATTCACGGTGACTATTAATGGTATTTTTTGCAATCATAAAAAAAGCTTTACTCTTTTTTTACACGAAAACTGTTTAGAGTATTTAAATTTTATTAACATTGTTTGCTTATGTTGCAAGTCTGGTTCAATACTTTTTTTTGGAAAAAAAACACTATCTTTTTACTTTTTTATCAAATTTAAAAACGACCTAAACAATTTTCTCCAATATTTGATTGAATTATACGAATGTTAATGCGCTTTGATTTACATTTTATCGTTGAAAAGCCCAACATTTCGTTCGTGTAATATCGTGCATGACAAAAATGACTTTGCAGAGGTGAACACAAATGAACCGCCCCACCAAAGTTTCCGACAATATAATCAACCCTTGAGATTGCAAATACGCATCCAATCAAGGGCGGATACAAGGGGGTGGTCATGGGGGTCATCACCCCCCCTCCCCCGAGCCTAAGTAAACTAGTGATTTTGACGAATTTTTTGCAATATTGTCTTCTTTTATTGTGATTTTCAAGGCCGTGACCCCCCTGAGTCAAATGCTGGATCCGCTCCTGCATCCAATACCATCTCAAAAAAAGTGATACAATTTTTTTAACGGAAGGTATGCTAGTAGAAAGATCTGTCCGCAAATGAACGCACACACACACAGATTTCTTTTCAAAAACACTTTAAATATACTTGAAAGACCGCAAAACGTAAAGATATGTTGCAAATTTCAATGTCGACTCCAATTTTTGGGACGACTACAAGAACTTCTCATATACTGGAAAGTTAAAAATAAAATTCAAATATGTTAGTAGATAATTGCCCAACAATAATATTTAAAAAAAAATAACAAAAAACTTAACAAACAGTTTAGACTAAGGATGACATCGAATAACTCCCTGTGTGATTTATTTTCATGCCGATTCAATTATGATGGATATATTGTAAATTTTCGCGATAAATTTCTATTTATTAAATTAAATACAACAGCCAAAAATCCGATGCAGAAATCCTAAAAAAGTGTATGAATTCTAGAAATAAACTGCTAAAACTAATATAATCAGTTATAAATATTATTAGCAGCTGAAAAAATCTAGATGAGTTTAAAAACCTTTTTTATATTTCGCCGCAGCGCCAGCCTTATTTAAAAAAAAACACAAACAAGTTACATAAAAACTAAAAAAAATTGAAGGATTTCATAACGATAATAATGAACCATGAAATTCTTTCGGAAATATTTTCGAAATATATTTTAAAACAAAAGTAAAGCTGTGAAAAAATTAGAGACAGTCGCTTTTTTCCGAAAAAAATGTATGATGGAAAAATGTCGAAAAACTAGTAGTTAGTTAGTTAGTTAGTTTCGAACATTATCTT
Source organism: Oxycera nigricornis (assembly GCA_963942545.1). Classification (NCBI taxonomy): domain Eukaryota; kingdom Metazoa; phylum Arthropoda; class Insecta; order Diptera; family Stratiomyidae; genus Oxycera; species Oxycera nigricornis. Next base: position 9,427,202 of record OZ012661.1, read on the forward strand.
TCAAAAAATATAAAATTGGGGAACATATATGGAAAACAATAATATAAACCTTTTGCGGGAAAATGTATATAAATATTTTCGAGCAAATAATTAACATTAAAAAGTTATTGCTCAAAACATTGGGAAAAAAGTTATGTAAATTTTTCCGAGAAAGTTTTATAACGAAATTTCTTTTAAAGCATAATATTTTGTTTCATAATAAAGAAAACTAGATGACAAAATTAGAACAACAAATTTTATACATAAAACTGTATTCTAAAAACCTAAAAAATGGCTCCTCTATTGAGTTTCTTGAAAAATTGTCAAAAAAATAAACTTTCAAAAATATAGATGAAAAGGGTGGTCTAGGTGCGCCCCGTAAGGAAAACACGACTAATTTCCTAGTGGGGTGAATGAAAAAACTTTGATTTGTTTTTATTACTCACTATTATTATCATTATTATTGTTTATAACTATTTTTTAATAACGTTTTTTATAAAATTGATAAAAAATTTACTAAAACCCACAATAACAAAAATATTACTATGAAGGTATTTGGAATTTGCACAAATGAATAGTGCATTTGATCAGTTTCAAAATTAAGCTAGTTTTTTGTTGTTTTTTTCTCGGTTTTTTCATCCTGAAATTAAAATGGCTGGACTGTTTTTGCTGAAAACCCACTCAGTTTTAAGTTAAGTAATTACGCGTTGAATGAAACGCGTTCCACGTCAATATCATCTTTGGTTTTCGAGATAATTGAAACGAAAAATAATTACGAACGAAGATACGCACAAGGTTACATACACACACACACACAGATCTCTCTAAAAACAATGGATTTGGATTCTAGACACCTTAAGACGTAGAGATATGTGAAAATTTGGGATTCGCAGTATCGGCCCCATTACAAGAATTTCCCACTGGGAACTGGAATAGTCTCTTTCTTTGTTTGTTCAGTTTAGAGCTCAATGTGCTGTTTTGTGGCATTACTATTAATTATTATTGTGTTTAATATTTTTAATGTTTATCTAGATATTACTGGGAAGTTGACCGTGTGGACCTCAAGGGTCGCAGTTCAAACTGGCCGGACTCTTTTCTCAAACAATTTTTGTTCAATTTACTTGAAATTTGTACAATATGTTCAAAACCAGTGTCCGCATGGATGAAAGTAGGATTTTTTTCTATGTTGCATATTTCAATTGTTATTAACAATTTTCGAGCGTTTTTTTACGTTTTTTTACATTTCTTTTTCAAAATGACGCCATTTTGTCAAAAATCAATTTAGAAAAATCCTACGTACTTCTCTGGCTGCTAGTATGCTTTATCGGAAATAATTTGTTTGATAACCATAACCTTAACATTTAAGGAGAAAACGGTCCGGCCGCGAAGCCATGAAAAAATAAGGCGTTTCTGGAGAAATGCTAGGGAGCCGCCATTGTGTTTTTTAAAGTTCTGAAAAAATTCAAAGAGGATGTCAAATACTTGTACAATATATATCTTTTTCTCAAATTTCGATATGTTGTTTGGTTTTTGAGAAACAAATTCCCAAAAAATGACTTTTTTTTACCTCTACAGTGGTGTGCCCCCTTAATAGATCTCACAGTGTCGTTAATATGAAGTGTGTTGTGTAGTTACACACTATAAATGCTGATTTTGTTTCATGGATTTAAAAATAAGCGGAGCAGAACAACAACCCTCCTCGTTTTGCACTATTAATATTCACTAGCACCTATTCATTTGAATTTGACCTCTCCCGCGCTCCGCTCATATTAATCTGTTCACATGTTCACAATACGTAAAAGTTGGACGGCATTCAGGCTGATAATCATCGTTTTGCGATTGCCGTCATGTAAATTGAAAATTAATCGAACAGAAAACAACAAAAGGGTCAGAGAAGGTGAGCCATCCGTTTTCGATATCTTCATCTTCCCAAATTGAAATAATTACACGATACCAGTTGGCCTGGCATATTGTTATGAGTGGGTCATTTAACATCTTCGACACATACACATGGCATATGCGCTGACCATGTGAACATGTCATTTCCAATTGCACAGGATTATAGATGATATCTGCACACGCAGCTTGTATGTAAAAGAAGTAGAGAAGGCCGGAGGTCATGGAATCGTTTGAAGCCAAGCCTTTGGCTGGCTCTGCATGGAAAGATTATTTCCGAATGCCATTCTGGCTCTTGCATTTCGATGGATAGTCCTGATGCAAGGCAAATGCCATGCAGTTCTATGTATGTTTGCCTTTCATAAATTCAATTTAATCCCTGCAGGCTATACATTCAGTTTCGGACATAAGCACTTATAATCCTTTTCGCTTAAATCATTGGCTGGTAGTACCGAGCACACCGAGATTGGTCATATGTAGTGAATGAAATCATATGCAAAGGCCAATAGGTCACAGTCAAGCAGCACTTAAGGATCCTGTTCCGATGGTAAGCCCCAGCTCACTGTCTGTATGGTGAATGCGCCTCACCATGGTTAAATGTTAAGCCTTTTGCGGAAATTTGATCTTTGCTCACTCCGATTCACACTATTCAGGCGACATTGAGATTCAAAAGTGGGAGCCCAAGTGTAAAGAGCAGGAGATTTCATCAGATATCCTTTGGATAGTACAGGACGAGCTTAGAAGACGCCCATATTTCGGGTGCCACATTCCAGCCACATATTTCTCTGAGTGTCCTGTTGGTCATGTTTTGTTGTGCAGGTCAAGTAAGCAAGCTGCTTTCCAAATACACATATGTATGTCTGCTTCACAAATTTTCAGAGCTTTGCATTATAACTTAATAATAATCTCGTTTCGAGTGGATTTGGTGATTCAAGTACAGGATAATTGGCTTACAACTGAACGTATAGGGACTTGATATTGAGAGTGCTTCGGTTGCAATTCGATGAAGGGATTTAAGGGTTTCTGAAAATATTTAAAGAGAATTTTGTCAAATCATCAAGTATGGATTCAGTCTTTAATTTTCAGAAGGAAAAATGCTTGCCTGTCTGCATTGGGCAATCATTTGTTAAGGTTCTTGAAGATACTGTTTACAAGCATAAATGCTTCTGTCCCTCTACATTAAATTTAAATCACATAACCATTTGAAACTCATTGCCATACACCTGACAAATTAGAGGACTGCAATAGTGATGGTTACAATAGACCCGTCATTTTAACTTTCAACAATAAATCAACTTCAACGTCTCAAACGGAAGAACCATTCTAATTAGCACTTTGCTTGTTTGTCTAGCATTAATCAAACTTTCACCATATCGTTTCGAATAGGAAATTCCGGCAAGCGTACAACGACACAATAACAATTTCCGTACATGTAATCGACGCATATATTACTTGATATCCTTTTTTTTTATATTTTGTGTTGAATGTTACCTGTGAAATAAACATGCACACATACAGTCGCTCTTTCACTTATTCCTCCCAAAGTGGTAATTACATCATTTAGTAGCTTCAACAAGCTCCTCGACATTTTGAAGGTAAACGTACGAAAGGAATTTATAACGTGCTAACAACGCACGTCTACGCCATTCCATTTTGAACTGAACTCCTTTCGACTCCTTTTCAGTCCTTTCGACACGGAATGTTCGTCAAAGTCTCTACGTGACGAGCTATAATTTTCAATTGTCCCCAAAGGAGCACATAGACTAATAGCTTTAAATAGCATGTCGTAAGTCACTGTCTTTGAAGGATGCTTAGATGGACGGTGTGTGGTGTGATATGTCCTAGAAACTAAATATTGTCAACCGCAAAAAGGAGACTCGGTGATAAATTGTGCGAGAGAAAATTATTCCTGAAAGGATATTCGGATTGGACAATGTGCGATTGTTGTGCACCTTTTGAATATTTTGAATCAAATTTGAACTATTGTGAAAAGAAATTTTGCCTAGAATTTTGTGCTGAATGAAAAATTTCAATTGGAAATTTCCTGCAAACTTCAATCATGATAACTTCCTGAACTAGATTTCGATATAAATTTTCTATCGTTTAAGCTCTTTCATCCTGACTTTACTAACTAAACGTAACCACGTCAGTTCCAACAATATTTCAAAGAAAAAACCTATCACCAATCTTCCTTGTTCGAAAATATCCCTAACAACTAACAGAACGAATGTCTTGTATGTTTTTCTGCAAGAAATTAACTTAAAGAACTTCCATCGTCCATACAGACCTTTGCATTTTGCAACGATACTATTGCGTATCCTTTCAGGACATGCTTTTTCCGTTCCGTTATCAATTTGTTTGAAAGTCAGTATCAACCAAAGCCGATTGAATGTTGATGTCCTGTTTTTGTTATGATGACAAAGAACTTGTCTCTAGCCAGGAGTGTTGTGTTTTGCATAGAGAAAGCCTATCAAATAGACGAAATTGGGTTTTTCCGTCAAAAGCGAAATATGTTATTTTTTGACTGATGGGGAATTAAAAAATGGAGCACAAGATAGAAGATGTGTGCTTGGTTTACGAGGTCATAATTTCAGAAAAAAATTCGTGGAGCATCAATCGGCTTTATGTTTTAAACTGTAAAATTTTTCTTTTGATTATTTTAAACCACCAATGCCAATATTGCAAAAGTTCTGCTAATTTCATGCTAAAATCTGTTCAACAGCTGTATTATGATAATATCAATTCAACTCCATAAAAAAAGGAAACATCTCAAAATCAAGAACTATATCAGAAATTATTTATACACACATAAAGATATAACTTCGAAACCATCTTGAAAAGTGGCTTTAGGATGTAAATATTTCGAGCGTGTTTGGAAATCTCTTCAAAATCATCCAAGATTTAGATCAAAGACAATTGCTGTTCCCCCGTAAACGTTAGCAACAAAAATACAAATTTTGTCGAAAATTTTCTTTAGATGTGCCAGATTATCCCAAAATTATTTCAAAATTATTTTACTTATATTTTATATCAAAGGAAAATAACTCACAACGAATCAAATAGGTGGAACCACTATAGTGTGATAATCATTTCCAATGAGATACTTGGATGATTGCCACAAAATATAGTTGTCGGAAAAGATTTTTCGTACCCTTTAAGCCCTGGAGCCGCTACTTTCCACGAGCTGGTTAATTTCGTCTGGGGTTCGCCCAGGAAGCATGATAGCGTAATTAACTTAAGTTACACTTTATTTGCGTGCCGAAATCACCCTGGCTCTGCACCCAAACCAGGAAGAATTGCGAATCTTTGACTACCGCATGCGCAAAGACAATTTTCCTGCAGGAGGACAATCATTTACAACCAATTGATATCCGGAAAACCGCAGAAGATCAAAATATAAAGGAAAATAAATGCATCTTAATAATATAATATAAAGAAATAAACTTGGCCTATATAAATTTTTCTTTTACTCTAGTTCGACCAACACCGGAGTTTTTTGATTCCTATCGCTACAACCATTGCCACTTCTTCGTTGTGTTTTCTGGCATTATTTCTAGACACCAAAAACTACGGGTTTCGTCATTTCAAAAAGGAATTGGTTTGGTCGTCAATTTCGCACAATGAAAACGTTATCAACTACTTGTGCTAGGTTCTATGTTGAGAGGATCTCGGCTATACGTTGTGACGAACAAAAACGTTGCACCCAGTGACGATCGTCCTTCGAACTAAATTTGTCATTCCTTCGTTACAAAATATTAATTGGCTGCCCGTTGTTAACTTTCTCGTTGCACCGAAAGGATCTGGGTTGGATTCAGTTGCCGTCGTTCTGCTCAGCAAAAACTGCCCAACGTCACACCAAAAATCGGCTCGATCCTTATAGAAGGTTTCATCATTCCCAAAAGAATCTAATAGTTGGTTCAGACGTTCTAAAAAGAGGACGTGAAATTTTAACCGGAACCACCGCCATACAGTCAATTCACGTCTGATTTTTTTTGGAGTCACAGCTCCAATCCTCTGGGCTCCATCTTAAAAACAAAAGAAAGTGAGGCACCACCATATCCCTGAAATCATAGCTCTCACAAGAAAGTTGTGTATAGCAAACTTGTGTAGAATTTTTTTGTAGCAAGTTGTGGACTTTCACTTTTAAGTGGTGTCAATATTAAAAGAGTAACACGCCAAAAACGACGTTGGAAAGGGGAGGATCATTTTTTTGGGCACAACAAATACTTTGTTTTCTCTATTTTCGTTCGGAAATACGCAAGTTTGTCATACACAACTTTCTTGCGGGAGCCATGGTTTCGGAGATATAGAGGTGCCCTACTATCTTTTGTTTTTAAAATGAAGCCCAGAGGATTGGAGCTGTGACCGCAGAAATGTGTTAAGCTAACTATACCATTGCCCACACATTGCAATAAAACTTTGCCTGCCTATCCAAAATGCACGGTTTACGTCAAAGGTCGGACGCTTTGACTGTACTTTAATGTTCTTCTTCGGTGCGCTCCGATTAACGTAGCCTGTAAATTATGATGGGTTAGTACGCGGTCAACCAGTTTTGGGGTGCTCAAACTGGTGAGGCATTCGGCTGCTTGTTTGTGCCGCTTAAACAGTGTCCAGTGCGTAAATAGTTGCATGCATAACATGGTACCTAAGTTGGTTGCATGAACCTTCAAAAAAAGTAGTAAGTAGCCATGTCACTGTATACTATTGGTTATTTATTGGCAATATCTTTTTTCGCAATGATTTTTGGCTGATTACATATTGATTTGAAAAGTTTATTTTGTCTTGGGATGACCAACTATCAAATCCTGGTTCAAAGGTTGGTAGAAAAATCTAGGAGAGCTAAGTGAATCTGATTTTGCGAAAATTATAAAGCTTTACACCAGGTCCGCCAAAGTCCTTATAGACATGTTACGGAGTAGCCAAACACCGAAAGGAAAAGGTATAAAAATAGAACCAGATGATGCAGTTCAGTGGTGTGTGTTTTTTATATTCATTGCTCTGTAATATAATAAGGAGTTTGTTTTTGACGTTTTGAATATTACAAATTAACGATTATTTATAGACAGCTTGATCGTGTTCCTTGCAGTAATTTGCTCATACACTATCTTGGATACTCAAACGCGATGCAATTTTTGCTTCCTGCTATGTAATTTACTATTATCATTTGCTGCATTTCTTCCCATTTTCATGGAAAAATCTAATCAGCGGTAGCACTTTCAAAACAGTGCCTATTTCACCTTCAGCTATATACAAATAAATCACACTTGATCTCAATTAGAAGGCGATTCTTTTGTAAAAATCCTTCAAATGTCGAAGCGACCACCAAAAAAACCACCCCTCACTTATTTAAAATCGATGCTTTCGAGTGAATCAAGTTTTTTTTTTTCAACTTTAGGGTACAAATTTCCAGATCATTATGAGCTTGCCTCGTGAATAATAATGAACTTGAACATTCCGCACTGTTCTACAGGAGATATGCGTTAAACGGAGTCCAGAAGAAAATTCAGGTTCAGCTTTGGATCCTTCTTAAATATGACTGCGAAAATCGTACCATCATCAACCTCATCAACATGTCCGTGTTGTTCCCGAGCAGATACCAACAAGACTTACTAAACCAACAACGATCCCTTCTTATAATGTGGCATAATTTTTGTTGTTGTTGCTCTAGCTGCGCGCTTTGTTACCCCGCTTGTCTCCATTTGTCCTGGGGGTTAAACGATTTTCAGATATCCATCGTAATGGGGTGGCTGATAGAGAAGAGACGATACAACAGATGGACATGACCTGAATTTCAAGTTGCGGTCACGCCGAAACAATTTTTATTCCCTCGATGTTTTCCACCCGAAACGAGACGAGGAAGCAGAACAAGGTCTGTATGAGAAAGAGGGTGAAATGGGAGTGCTTTAGAGTAGATTTGAATGGAGAAAGTGTGTTCGAAAAGTTGGTACAAATGTTTGGCATTAATTCAAAGTGGATTTTGATTGAGTCAAGTGTGGATTAATAATAAGGCTCTTGGTTGTATAGTTTGAGTTTCTTTTAGAATGTTTAATGAGTTCTAATTGGGTGAAGGTTTTTAAGAATATATTCTTTCACTTTTGTACAGATATTATATTTATGTACCTTGTAGAGAGTTATATTATTGGATGCAATATGAAGCGTAGAGACACTTGACATCAGGTACTTCTCACTTCAAAAAAGTTCAATATATTTATGCTTCAAGAGCTTAGCTTAATAAAAATATCTTGAAATTTACTTACTGGCGTCCACTGAATCAAATTCAAAAGATTATCATAAACGATACGAATTTTTAAGCAACCCAGAATCCAATCAGGCATTTGCTACATAAAGTTCAGAACGGAAAAAAATCTTCCACACTTTTAAGCAATTTCCTAACATTTCACCACTACGTGTCCAGAAGCGTCCATTTGAAAGGCGACAGCTTCATTAATGCAATCGTCCAGGCAGCAACCACATGACCATTCACACTCGTCCTTCTGGTAATCCGGTCAGTTCTATGCAGCATCCACCATCAGAACCTGCTACAAAAGACCCAAAAAAAAGTGTGTAAAAGTATTAGTGGTCCTGGTTGAATGCATATATACTCTAGTAAATCTCGTACTATCCGACACACCCTTATCAATGAGGGAATGTCTTTGAAAGCCTCTCACAGCTGCTCAATAACTTTGGCCAAGTGGTAAAATTCATTAGCGTTAATTAAAAGTCTGGTTCAGTTAAGTTTCCCGTCTGTAATGAACTTTTCCATTAAATTCACGAGCTCGGCGTTCGATTTACCAAAGTGTTTGCCCACCTCCCGATTCAGTTCGCCGTCGTCGTTTCTTGTCCCGGAGCCAACCAGTTTTCAGCAGGGAAGACTTCTCTTCTCGTCCGTTAATCATAAGACTGCAGGCTGTATTGATCCAATAAAGCAATCAAAAGAAATGACCAAAGGCTAGTGTACTTGGTCCTTCCTGAACATCGTCCTCACCGTTACCATCACCACCGTCATCATGATCCACAACTACTTCAGGCTCAACTCGAGCTCTTACTGATTCACGAAAGGATCCATTCGAGAATGGGTATTCCGTACCAGTCGTTGCTCAGCAAAGAAGAACAGAGAGTCCTAGAAAATTTTCTGGTTTTCATTCCTTTGGCTTTAGGAAAAGCAAATTATTTCATCCGCAGACACGTTCCTTTACATTAGAAGAGAGAAAAGTAAAAGAAAAAACTCCTAAAGTCCTGAAGTTTTTCGTGATTGACTTTTATGGATGTCAAATTAATAATTCCATGATTCGCTATTCGTAATCAAATGTAGAAGAGATGATTACATCGTAAGGATAGCAAAATGGGGCTTTGTTGGTAGTGAATGGAGACTTAACTCCCTGATATTTATTGGCAGATAGCTTAATGAGGTCCTTGACGGCTTCAAAACGGTGGATGGAGTATTGCGAGTACTTCAAAATGAAGAAGTGAGCTCTTGCTTCAGTATTGAAAGATGGTTTCCTTCAGTTTGGCTGGTGTAGGAGGAAAGTATTCCGAAAAATCTACCATGGAAGAACCAATTATAGATTGAAGTGAGGTTTTCAAAATATGTCTATATTAACCACAACAATAGTTTTTCAGCCTCATATATTTGATTTCACCTCCTGGAAACATGAACTTTTTTATTCAGGCAAATTACTTTTGAATTTTGTCAATAAGGACTCAAGCTTCAATCCAAATTGATCCAATTGGAAACTGGAAGGTGCTTGACATGTATTTATTGATTTTATCTCAGCTTTACAATGCATGTATCTATTCTTTGTATACTTACACTCTGTAAAATCCATCATTCTTTGAACGCATCCCTTTTTCATTTGAACTGACGTGTTTCGAATCCTTGTTTGGAAGGTGAGAAGAGTATTTTTCCTAATAAATGTCAACCTTCATCATTTAGCTGTTATCTTCTATTAATGTTGCTGATGATCCACTCTTCTCATCGCACCTGGTGAAATTCATCCTTGTGTCACATGCAAGCCCACTCCAACCCCTTCTCGTATTGAATGATCCTTTTTTTAAAGTAAGCTTTAAGATACTTTTCACATTTGATGTGTGACACGAGTTGGCGTTTGTTGAATATGCTGAACGATATTTACCAGGAATATCTTTGAGGTGAAGCATAATTATGCTTGGTGGTAGGTTAAAAGGATATTTTCTGAAAGTGAAAAGAAGCTTAAGGGTCTTTTACAGAGGAGGTTTAGAAAAATGGAGATGATTTAAAAATTAAAACGTGTGGAAAATTTGGAGAATAGATGATAAGATGATGCTTTTTGCTTGAGGTGTAGTTGAAAATTTATTTGAATTTATTATACCTGGTGGTTCGATATTTAAACTTGAGAAAATATTTTCATTTTGAATGTTACATTTGTTGATAAGCTTGAGAGGAAAGTTAAAAATATACATTTTTTTCTGGAAAAGAATTTTTTCGACAAATAATTGAGTCTACAAATGCAAACATCATTTTCTCGAATAGAATTTCGGTTTGGAATCTTTGCAGCTATTTTAGGTTTCTTTACTCTTTGGGATATTCTGAAATAGCTTAAGAATATCCTTGTAGACATCTTATCATTTAAAAATCAAATTAAACTTTTCATCAATAAAATACAGGAGCTAGTCCCGAGCCTTGCGGCAATCCAGTTTTAGTACGAGCAATTTTACGAATTTTATTTCGTATTTTAATCATTGCAGGATTCTCTGCTAAATGACAAATAGTCTTTTTAGTATTAAAACATTTCGAATTAGGGCATGAAATTGTGTCCACTATTGATTCCGGGTAGGTTTTACAGCCAAAGGCTTTCTCTGCAATCCATTTGATTCAAAGGCTAGCTTTTCAAGAATATATTTCGAAATTGTTTTAAAAATTGCTTTGAAATAAGATGATGAAATCAACAAATAAAAAAATAAAGCTACTAACAATACACAGGTATATTACATCAAAAATACAAATTAAAACATAAAAACCGTGAAACTATTTTGAAACTACACTCGTCAATTTGACGAATTGAAAAAAATTTGTAAACTTTTAGTTTTCAAAATTTCTTTCCAAAGATATTTATTTGAAAATTATTATGAAATATTTTTTCCAATTATTGAGTGGTGTTTCTGTAAATTAAAATTATGTGAGAGTTGAATACTTTTTGAAATATGAGTTTCGAAAATTTTAAGGACGATTTTTGGAAAAAGTAAAAAAAAACTATTTTGGATCGCTTAAAGTAACAGGAAAAAATTTTAATATGCAATTTATTTTAAATTTTGTGTTGCATGAGATAATTTTTTGATGATTTTTGGCAGTTTTTTTGATAATTTTTTGCCAAAATTTTTGATAATGTTTTAACAATTTTTTGACATTATTGCATCGTCCTGCATTTTGAATTAGTTTTTAGAAATTTTTGATGATTTTGGATAGTTAAAACACTTATAGAATGGATGAAATAATTTGAATTCCTTAGTATCGTCTGAAGCAACAATGAAACACATTCAATCCCTGAATTCAACGATTGGGTGAAGAAGATAATTTTTGGATTTTATTCGGTATATTTTTCAATACATTAATAATGATTATTGAGTACCACAGCTTGAGAATGAATTTTGATTATTTTTAAGACAATAGACTGATTTTATTTAGGCCTATTTTCAAATAATTTGAAGAGATCCATGACAAAATGAACCATTTTAACAGTTGGTATATTTTGGTTTGTTTGCGCGTAAGTGGTTTGTTATGTTTTGATCTATTCTTAAATGGGAAAATGCAACATGTTGATATTATTTGTATATTAAAGATATTTCTAATATATATTTAAAAAAAATTCAGGGACGTGAACTTCATGTTCATTGAAGGTACTTTTACCGTAAATTTTTTTTAAAAAAATTTAATTAGATAGAGACGTACAAAAATTGCAGACATATTATCTATGTTTCCAGATATTCATGAATTCCATTATATACTACAATTAATTATACAGTTGCGTGCATAAATTTCCAGCAGTTATGCAATTCTGGTAAAACGTTTAAAAATTTTAAATGCGTTTTCCGCAAAACGATTCGCTGAGCCTAATTTAAGGGGTCATTTAGGTTACAATTTTTTGTGAAAATCAGACCAGCTCGCAGAGATGCACAATAAGCTAGTCAGAAGCTGTATGAAACAAAGGAAGGAATTTCGTACGGCCCAGGCGTAGCAGAGTAGAAGTATATCGGGAAAAAATCGTAAAAAAGTAAACGCGATTTTCTCGAACTCATGTTTTTTTAAAGTGTCGGACAAGATTTAAAAGAAAATGCTCAACCGATCACTCTGAATATTTAATATGTTGTTGTACACATTTGTGGCTATAGCGGGTAATGGAATAAATATGATCGTTATCAAATGTTCCGATTTTCACTCAATTTTCCACCCTCGTAAATAGTTTTTTTTAAATGGTCGCAATTTTTTTTTAATGAAAACAAAATCGTTTCGGTACCTTCCACTGGCTCTTAAACAAGGAATTATTTGGCGTTTTATTTTTTTCTAGATGATCCAGTCACCTGTAATCACGCCCGCCGTCAATTTTTGATGTTGCTATAGGTAAAAAAATTTTTTTAAATGTTGTTGTATACCCAATGTACTAATTAACTTATTTGCGAAATTTCAAAACGATGTCTTATTTCTTTCTTTTGGAAAAAATAATGGTTAAAATATTTTTTTTGAAAATCCTTAACTAAAAGACCCCTTAATAAAGCTTGGTGAGATTTATTTACTGATATATCCCACAGGGAATTTATCACAATTTGACCAAAACTGAAAACAAAACCAAAAAATAAGCCAATTTTAACCTTTTTCCAAACATTCCCCATTCTTTTCAAGCGATGTTTGACTAATTGTTTTAAATTACTTTGTCCAATAACTTCCTTTTTAAGAATTTTTTTGTCTTTGTTCCACACTCACTAATCTCCGGATTAACTGTCCACAGTGGGACAGTGTTTTTAGAAAAATAAAATCAAAGTCATCAAAACATTGTTTCGGTTTCTCTAACAATATGATAATGTTTGAAAAAAAAGTTTTGTGAGAATATTGGTGCTGAGGGTGCTGAGATTTTTTTTTTTGAAAATTCGTTTTTTTTTGGTCTTGTATGCGGCAAAAGTACCATAAATGATTTTCCATTTTTAACCGAAAAATCAGTTGTAAGAAAATTTATTGCTTTTTGTAAGGATTTTCTGACAATTCAGGAGTTATTTCACTAAGATTTACTAACAATAAATTGATTGCGTAGAACACAGCTAAAACATTCATCAGGTTTTAGACTTTTGAAAATAAATTCAGTTCACACTTTTGAAAACAGCCTTATCTCACTATTATCCTAGAATTCAGCCGAATAAGGATGATTTTTAGATGAAATTAAAACAAATTTTGTAATATCTTACAGAAATTGGTGAATTTTTTTGGATAAGATTATTTTTGGTCTCATCATTTTATTTTACTTTTCTTCAAACATTTTGAATGAATTTATGATAATTTCAAAAGCTTACTTTATTATTTTAGCTATGTTTCTAGTTTCTTAATTTATTATACGAAAAAGTATCGACTTTAAATAAACTCTGTGCGAAATGAACTAGACCACATACTTTCTAGTCATTTTTTTAACACCTAACTACCGAACAGTAAAAAAATTTCTCTACGAAATGCAACAAACATTTACCCAACAACAAATTGGCCACGCTTTCAAGACCTAATTGTTAATTAACTTCAAACTTGGAATGTTTCTGTTTGGCTGTAATCCGTAACAACATTTTGTAACATTGTTTGCGTCCAACACTGCAACATGGACTAAATGTTAATAAGAATCGTATACAAATGGATCCAAAAACAGTTCAGACGGCGATGAAAACTTTTTGAATATATTGTTGGTAGTAACTTGAGCTGCACAACGAATAAACAGGACGAACAACATACACACAGATAGAATTTAACGAATTGAGCTAGACGACTTGGCTGTAGGTTCCAAGAATTTCAAGTCGTAGCTGCAATAGTTAACGTAGTTCCTTGCATTCTGAATAGCGCACGACTAAAATTTTTTTGTAATCTGTAATCAACTTTTCCAAAATAGTCTTTCATTTCATCTAGGCTAAATGAATACAACTGTTGCTTCCTTGATTCTCTGCCGAATATGATTTAAAACTGACCTCCATCGCCATCAAACGTCTATCATGCCTTTTCCATTTCCATTTGAATAGCGAAACACTTTCCATTCCAAAAAAACAACCAACATCTTCACTGTCTTGAAATCTGCATTTTCTTAGTCAATCTTGATTATGTCAATCAAAGAAGTGAATTAGTGTTTTCCGTTCTAACACAATAAGGCGCAATTTTAAATGGTCTTGCGTTAGCAAAGACGTTTGAAAATGTAGATTCGCTAAAATGTCTAGAATGCCAATTAAATCTGTATAATTTTTTAAATGGAAGCAATATTCTGTAATTTTCTTGATGATGATGATTACGAGGATGAAAAGCAAAAGTCTTTCACGTATCAAATTAAATAATTATATCATTTCATCGTGAGTTCAAGGAAGTCTTTTGTGCTGCAAATTGAGAGAGCATAGGTCAATAATTGTTATATGAGGCTTTTAGGAGTAGCCGGAAATTACAATTGATTGTAAGCGATTTCCAGCTACATTTTTTGTAGTTATGATATAGAAAAGTGATCTTCAAATGATTTTTCTCTAAGATCCAATGAAAAACGTACAGTTCATTTCAAATTTAGTAGTTGTTTGATAAATTAAAATCATTTCATTAAGTTTTCTTAATCCAAATATTTTTAGGAATTCTAGGAAATATGATTCGTGGCGTCTTGAGTTGAGACGTTTCCTTTCCATTTCGTATCCAATATCGAATCGATACTAAAAACTTCCACCATTCCGACATGCTACATACACAAACAAGAAAAACTTCAATCAATTAGTCCTTCTTCGTCCTGTTCAATCAATTATGACAATTGTTTCACCGCGAGCAAACAAACCAATTATCCATACGGTACGGTCCCTACGAATGACCGATAAAGTTGTACACACCCATACCTGTCCTGTTTTCAGGATGTGGGCCATCAACATTGTCGTGTGCAATTAGAGAATCAAAAAGGAGAGACACCGACACACAAGCAGGTTGGATATTGTTGATGATCGAACGTGAGAAAACCAACCATCCGTTGTTCGTATCCCAACAATATTAAACTTAAGGGTTGGGGAGATAGCTGGGTTGCTTCTATTGAATACTTACTATATACTAGGGATAAAACATGACCAGGACATCTAATTCGAAAATAATGGTCGCCTAAGTAGCGCACAGTGCGATTGTGCATTTATTGTTTGGTGTGTTGCCTTGTTGTGCTGGGCGAGCTCAGAACGAATTAGGGGTTGTTCTCTGGCCACGGATGTATTGGAAAAATGGATGATTACAGCTAATAAGTTGTGGAAATGGGTCAATTGATAATTAATTGTGTCTCTCGTTGTCGAAATCTAGAAATGGTAGATTTTTATCGAATATACTTTTTTATGATTCAATCTACCTATGAATGGGGCATGTGGATGGGAAGGTGAGAATAACAAATTGATGGAAGGATAATGAATATTGAATAGTTTAGTAGTTGACGATAGGCAAATAATGATAGGGCTGTGAGTTTGCGGTAGCCAAAGGATGTTGATTTTCTAAGTGAATAAGCAAGCTAGTTGTTTATTCATATGTTTTCAACGGAATAGTGAAAAGATGTATCGATAATTTTTTTTCTAGACATTCGATATACTGCTATAAAAGTGTTTGGGTAAATGAATATGACCTAAGTTTGGGTTGAATAAAACCTATAGGTATTGTAAACGAAAACAATTAACAGACATATTTAAGTTAATATTGAAATTATTGACGCCTCACGGGGAATCTTTCTTAAACATTTTCTAAGTTATAGAAGCTGAATAAAATCAATTCGTTTAACAACATGATTTTTAAAATACTTTAAAAACCTCTAAACAAAATGCTTGACAAAAAAAGTTAGTTATATTAATTGGTTTGAAAATTTGTTGCATTTCTCATGAACACTACATTTCTTGACCATTTTGTGCACCGATTTTAATATATAAATTAATTTCATTTTCTCACTGAATTTTTTGTCTGCAATAGCTGTGATAGTTTTAGTTTTGAAAAAGAATCCACTAAAAAAATCTAAAACGAGACATTTTTAGTCCAACGCATATTCAAAAACATTATTCAATAAAACAAGTATCGCAGTTTCTCGAAAAGCAATAAATAATCTACAAATTCACCGTGATCGAGGAAGAAATTCCTTCGAATCCTTCCTACGAGGTGTTTTTAAATGCTGAAATTATTTTCAAATTCAAATTATCTCTTTTTTGAGAGAAAGTCTCTAGAAAGTATAACATTGTGGAGTTTCTTTAAACGGTTTTACTTTTTTTGATTTTTCTTTTAATATCATCAAAAAATCAAAAGATCATTTTTTAGGCGACTGCTTTTCAAACTAAATTTCCCATTCGTAAAATTTGACATGAAAAGTAAAACCATTCCAGATTTATTGTCAGATAAAATTTATTCCAGATGTAGGATAGAGTAACATATTGTACTATACGTGATATGGTACAATTATATCTACGATAATTTTTTCATACAAACATTATTTTTGAGATCTTTTCACCACTCCTAGATTTGACCTAAACTTAAGTAAGATTCACATGAAGCGGACTATCAACCGGACTGCTAGTCGGACTTGCAACCTGATTCGTTCAAAATGGTTGTGACAGTGCTTGTGGGAAATGAATCGCAATCATGGCCGCAGTTCGCTTGCTCACAAAACATATTAATTCTGGCTGAAATCAATTTCATAATGGGGATGAGAAATTCAAACTTGGTAATCTTTTTCTTACAACTTCATATCATGTTTTCCTCGCGGGCTGGTCGCTTGAGAGTCAACTAATATTCGAATGCATTGTATAGTACTCGGTTTTTATTATTACGATAAATAGTTATTTTTCATGAAATTAAATTTTTTTTTTAAACATTGTTCTAATAGAGCGGCTGTTATCTAATTGTTCAGACTGAGTAGTTAGTTCAATGTTTTTTAGGTTGTTGTCTGAATGCACATAACCAGAGGTAATCTTCACATACAATGTTGAATACCACAGCGCACAATAGAGTAATGTGGACGATACTTCACTTTTAAAGATGTTTTTCTAGTGCAGTGCCTTGTCTCAGAGATAAAGGCATCAAAGCGTTAGCCAGATTCTAGTTAATTAAATAAGTCTACCGATATGTTTCTACTTTCTAAATATCCATGTTGTTATAAGTGTCTCGGAACATTCTTTCTGTTTACTACATTTTCCAATGTATATATTTTTATTTGTATTAAAATTCCTATTATAAATTTCCATAATTTATTGTTCGCTATTGACACCAATCAATTGTACTCTCCCTAATTAAATTTATATGTTTTCCATTCCTTTTGATCATTGCTTTCATTTACATGCATTTAACCAAAAAAATAAAAATTGTACAAACAACTGTGCCAATAAATTTAACTCATGTGTCGCGGTGATCAAAATTTAATTCTCCTTGTCTGTAGGAGGTTAGAAATATTTTTGGCATCAAATTGCGCACGCTGAGTAGCTGCTTAATTATTGCTGCTGGATTTTTTAATGAATGTTTACATATGTCCTGATCCGTGGTGGAACAGCACGGATATTTAATGTGTATCATTTATTTTTGAGAATGTGGACTGAGTGATACTGTATTGAAACCAGACTGTGTCCAAATCACTTAATTAATTTGCCTGGACATTTTTTTAACAAAACAATTAACTAATTTAATTACTTCAAAGAAAAATAAGATTTAGCAAATTGTTCCTGAAATCTTTTGTTAATTACATTTGAATGAATTTTCTTAAATTTCTACTTAAATATTTTGATAAAATTTTATGGTATAGATTTCAAGCAGCATTTGCTTAAATTGTATTTTATTTTCCATGTCATATTCCACAACGATTTAATATTTCTGACAACATTTCAAGAACAATATGTTATTAGACATATAAAATTTGATCTTATTTGCCAACGTAAAGTTTAATATTGATTTTTTTAATCAACTTATTCCTAATGATGATGATATTATATCTGAATTTAGGTTTTGAAGTTTTCTAAATAATTCTATTTCAGTTTGAATACAAAAAATCCCCAATTTAAATGTGAAAATAATTTATTCTAGGAGTATTTTTGATTTTCGGGAAATTTTTCCATTTAAGCAGTTAAACAATTTGTTTTGTTTTAAACAAATAAAAACCTTTAACGAATTTCGTGCCAAAAATTATTTGACTGAATTTTTAAATCAAATTATGCTGAGCTTTTTTCGCGAAAGGATTAATTTATTTTCAAAATTCATTCCTCGAATAGAATTTAATTGAAAATTGCAATTGAACTTGTTTTTGACTGTTTAAATTTGTTAATTTTGTATTTTGAAATTTTTCTGATATTTTTTTTACCGAATATATTGTATTGAATTTTTAGGCAATGAATATAAAAAATTAAATCTTTTTGAAATTTCCATTTTATAAATTCAAATTCATTCATTCATTCATTCAATTCAAAATCTGTTCAGTAATATTTCTGAATTAAGGGGCAGTCTGAGCTTATTGCATGAAATTACAAAAAAAAATTAACAAAGTATTCATTTATATAATCGAATGTGGACTTTGAACTTTTTTTCAAACCACAGCGACAAAATGGCGGCTATAATGAAGCCCTATTAAAAATTGGTTGGCATGGTGTCTCAAGTGAGATAAGTTGGAAACAAAAAATTCAACGGCATTTTGAAATATAAGACAATAGTTATGGTAGGAGCTAAACATTTTGGGTGAAAAAAAATAACAAAATAGCGGACTATTAAATTTTTCGACCCTTTTTGCCACTAAAATTGTTTTCAAAAGGGGTTGAACATTCATAAAATCTGATTTTTGGACTAAACTGTATATGTACTAAATAATCCCTCAAAATGGCAAATGGATTTTTCAAAATCGTATCAACCCGGTCAAAAAACTTTCACGCTCGCATGCGCTCTATTGTATATATATATATATATTTCTAGGCCTCGCCGATCAAAATAATAGTTTATTTATGAATTATACATATATATAGTACCGAAAATTGATGCTTTTGGGAAATCGATTCTAACGAACAAACCTAGACTGCCCTCTTAAAAGGATTCACTCCGAAAAATTTCATCTTCATCATCAATTCGTTTTGATTATTAGTGGTGCACCAGATCAAATCAAGCCTCTTTTTGCTGTTCAAAATTGATCCTGAGAATCTATATAATCCATTTTGAGAATGTGCTGTGATACATAAAACTCCAACCCTCCACACGAATCCTTTGCATATTCCCCATTAAATCTCAGGAAGATTCTGCAATCCATTTAACCTGCTTCAAATAGAGTTAAATCGCAATCACGCACTAGCCCAACTTCAGCTTCATCTCCACCTTAAAGCGCATCCACTTACATCCTTTAATAATGGATTTCACCCGACAATCCCATTATACACGCTTACGAAGTGCACAATCCCAGATACTTTACTAATTACTACACGAACAGTCCGAAATTCGATCGAATCCGTGTTGGCCACTCGAAAAAGATACATTCTTGGATTCGAGTCGTGCTTGTGGCCATCGCTTTGGGGCTTGAGTAATTGTTTTTAATCGGTTTATCGATTTTCATTGTCGGAACAAAACTCTCCTCTGAATGACGACAACGATGGAAGCTGTTAAGATTTTTATCTTTCACTCGACCATTCTCTCAATATCGAAATTTCTTTTTGCCGCTGCACTTTTATGGTTTAGTAAAAGTCGGTCGTTTGGATTAATGAGTAGCGAATGAGGGCGGGCGTGCGTTCAGTTTAGCCGGAGTTAAGACGCCAAAAGAACTGGGACATTTTTTCCATATTCCTGGAAGACCATCACAAACGGCAGCGGGAATGGCTTTTGAAAGTGTTTTATGAATTCACTTGCTCGCATGGGGGTATGCGCTTGTAGCATCTTGGGACCACATTTCATCCTTGCTAGCGTCTTTGTAGGCAGGCTCTTCACGAAGCGATATTAATAAGCATTTGAGGTTTAGCTGACGCCTAATTGGATTGGTCGCGCAGATTGATATCATGCCATCACATAATTTATGGCACCTCGTCTTCAGCTCCATCCATTTCACCCGTATTCATTATAGAAGACGACCATGAAACGCTTTTGGGTGTCCTCTGCATTCTGCAACGAATCGCTGGTTCGCCTGAAATGTTACCATCAGCCTACCAATCGACTCAATTACATTTAAATTTCAAATGAATTGATTCCGATGTCGGCGAGGACCTCGGTTGGACTCGTCACTAGCTTAGATTTAAATTTTGCTGGTAGCCACTCTTCGTTCAGCTTGAAAATGTAGACTTTCGGCATCTCATTAGGGTCATGAATTGTTTGGACCATTGTTATTATCCTCTGCGGAGGACTTGAAGAGCAGTCTCCAGCCACAATTGAGCCATTTGCATTTTGGTTTATGGTCCCAGATTCTATGGTAATGTGTTTACTTTGAGTGTTTGATATCAATATGGCTTAGATTGCTTTTAAGTACGTCTACCGAATGACTATTATTCCCGTCTCGTCAATTCCCAACGGGATGTGAATAATATTATAGAGGACACGAATAAAATTCAGGCAGAATAGAATTGATTTTCATGCTATTCAAACTGATTTGTTATTAAAGTATTTGAATTTTAGGTATGATTTATAGGTCAATCAAATGGAAATCAAATTGTTTGTTCATTTTCAAAAGCTATGATATACTAAATTTTGTATTTATCCAGTAATTGGAGACATTGGTTAAGGCAGAAAGAGCGGCAAGGAAAGGTTTTTGAAATTGTACAAGATTTTTAGCCCGGGCGGAAGGTCAAGCCTCAATTTCATCTGATGATCCCTTCACAAATTTGAGATCAAAAAATTGAAATTGAAATTGAAACATGTGTAATAAATCTTCCTTCTGCTCTTTGTGATTTCTTGATCGGTACTCCGCAAGGGAGATGCTTGTTTTGAGGCTATGTGAGAGACGGGGATTCGTAAAGTGTACAGAAGGGAAGAATAAGAGGGAGAAGACCTTACCGGCAAATCATTGCTGTTGCCACAAATTTGGCGCAGGATCCAAGACCCAAGCGTCCGATATTATCAAGCCACGTCACGGCTTGCAAGTCTACGTCTTGCCT
Source organism: Oxycera nigricornis (assembly GCA_963942545.1). Classification (NCBI taxonomy): domain Eukaryota; kingdom Metazoa; phylum Arthropoda; class Insecta; order Diptera; family Stratiomyidae; genus Oxycera; species Oxycera nigricornis. The sequence goes on from OZ012661.1 coordinate 9,448,370, forward strand.
AATTACGGCAAGCAGGACTGATCGTTGCCAAGTCACGGCAGTACAAATCAAAATCGTGTTTTCGATTTGAGTCGATCAGAAGAAGACTGATCTCGTCCTTTAATTCCATATTTCTTAAATACTATTTTTCATGTACAACTTACAACTAAATATATAATCCCTACTCTAAAATTCGTATTTACAAAATTAAATCTTATATTCCTAGTACGTGACCAATACTCAAAAGAAGTAATAAACTCTGATACTTTATTGACCTAATTTATTACTTCATAAACAGAACTAGAGTCCAATACTCATAATTTTGTCTACGCGCATAAATTATGAGAAGCACTTGACTCTTGCAGCACATACATGTACATGTAAGATGCTTATCATCTTATTAGTTCTGTCGCCGGCCAGATAATTAATGTGCATCGGCTGCCATCTGTGCTATGTGATTTTTCACGCGCCCATCTGTGCTATGTGATTTTTCACGCGCGTGATGTAGATCACGGATCACTTGTGTGGTAATTTATGTGGGCTATTTTATGTGGGTTCACTACACCCTTAACCTTTTGAGTTGAGAGTTTGGATCCAAATTCGAAACTACGAGAAAAATTTAATTTTTTTTTTTTTGATTGGTCAGGTGTTAGGATTGGATTTTTACATTTTGCATTTTTTTTTTGTATTCTTATATTTGATATTTATTCTTTTGAAAAATCTTAAGTCTATTATTATGTATCCATTTTGTTTTATTGTCTATGTCTAGTAATGAATTTACTTTGGTTTTTTCTATTACTCTAAATGGACCTTTATACGGTTTTTCATGTTTTCGCTTATTCTCTACTTTTATTAACACAAGATCATCAATTTCAATATTTAGCGGATTTGAGTAAGGTTGTTTATTGGTTCTTGCAATTTTAGTTTTTTCGATTAAGTCTTTTGCTTTCGTTAGAGACATCTTTAATCTAAGTTTTAGTTCATTTTTATAGTCATCAAGATTGTATATTTTATCTGAATCTTTTAAAATGTCGTTAGGTAGGTACGAGAGTTTGCCAAAAACAAGTTCATAGGGTGTGTAATTTGTATCAACGTGTGGGGTTGTATTATAAGAGAATGTATAAAAAGGTATCCATTCATCCCAATTGTTGTTATCAACGAAAGATAGCAAATATTCGTTAAGGACTCGGTGGTTCCTTTCTACTACACCTAACGTCTCATGATGGTAAGGGGTTGAGAATATTTGTTTAATCTGAAGTAACTCGCATATTTCCTTCATTAGGCTATTGGTAAATTCAGTCCCTAAATCTGTTTTTAAAACTTTAAAATGACCGTATAATAATATGAATTTATTTACTAAAGCTTTTGCCACTGTTGTAGCATCCTTACTCTCTATGGGTATAGCAGTTATGTATTTAGTTAATTCGCACTGAATAGTGAGAATGTATCTATAAGTTTTTGAAATTCTTAACGGGCCAACAATGTCTGCGCTTACTATTTCAAAGCTTGTAGACGGTGTATTAGTTTTCATCATTTTTTCTCTAGTGTGCTTAGTGATCTTATTCAACTTGCACTTTTCGCATTGATTTATGTGCTTTTTGACCATTTTCTTCATATTCTTCCAACAATATCTCTGTTTTATTTTCAGTAATGTCTTGCGTACTCCTGTATGTCCTCCATGTGGCGAATTGTGGTATTCATTAATTAGTTCTTGTTGTTTTTCGGCGTCCCGAATTCTTATGGGCGGTTTATATATCAGTATTTTCAGTCTGTATTTCTCTTCACGTTGCAACGTATTAAATATATTCTTGAACTCATTCTTTGGTACGTACCTAAATATATCATCATTAGAAGAAAGTGCTAGTGCATCAATGCTATTGTTCCGTGAATAAATTAGCAATTTCTTCATGACAGAAACTAATTTCGTGTACGAATTGTCATTGCATTTATCGCGAACTTTCAGTTTATCGTTGGCGGAAACGGGTTTCTCGTCATCTTTATCGCTGTAGCGCACTATTATAAAATCTTTCTCTTTATATATTTCATTATTATTTCCTTTGCTGCTGAAAATATTATTTTTGTTTTCTTTCTTTTCGCTGCGTAGCATATTAAATTTTAATTTCATAGCCCCTTTTATATCTGACAATGAAGTGCAATCAAACGCATGGAGGTGATCAGTCTTCTTCTGATCGACTCAAATCGAAAACACGATTTTGATTTGTACTGCCGTGACTTGGCAACGATCAGTCCTGTTTGCCGTAATTAGGCAAGACGTAGACTTGCAAGCCGTGACGTGGCTTGATAATATCGGACGCTTGGGTCTTGGATCCTGCGCCAAATTTGTGGCAACAGCAATGATTTGCCGGCAAGGTCTTCTCCCTCTTATTCTTCCCTTCTGTACACTTTACGAATCCCCGTCTCTCACATAGCCTCAAAACAAGCATCTCCCTTGCGGAGTACCGATCAAGAAATCACACTCTTCGTTCTGTTTGTCACTTTTATTGTTGATTTCTATATTATTATTTTCGCCTTGTAACTTTTTTGTCTTGCTCCTTGTTATTGCTAGCAATTTTTTGCTGATGTTCTCATCGTTCGTTGGAGGTATCATGGATTTTAACATACTCGAATCAAGTTGTATTCTTGACAGTGCATCTGCATTTGTATTTATATTGCCCTTTTTGTATATTATTTCGAAATCGTAATCTGATAGATCTAGCCGTATTCTTGTTAGTTTTGAAGATGGATTTTTGTGCGTAAACAGGGATACTAAAGGTCTGTGGTCAGATACGACTATAAACTTGCGTCCATACAAATATGGTCTGAAAAAGTTTATGCCCCAATGTATCGCTAATAGTTCCTTTTCTATGATCGGTTTGTTTAATTCGTGCTTATTCAAAGATTTGCTCGCGTACGAGATTGGTAAATCTGAACCAATTTCTCCTTGAGATAGAATAGCACCTAGTGCGAAATTTGACGCGTCCGTAGTAAGTATGAATGGTTTTTCGAAATCAGGGTATTGAAGTATTGCAGGTGAAATCAGTTTGCGTTTTAAAATTTCGTAAGCTGTTTGCTGCTCTTTTTCCCAAACAAACGGTGCTTTTTTCTGTAAGAGTGAATTCAAACTCTTGGCCGTTTCTGCAAAGTTTGGTATGAAACGACGGTAGTAGTTGCAGAACGCTACGAATCTTCGCACTTCATCCGCGGTCTTTGGGATGGGATAATTTTTGATTACTTCATGTTTTGCAGGGTCTGTTTTTATGCCATCTGCTGTAATAAGGTGTCCTAAATACACCACTTCTGATTTTAAAAACTTGCATTTGTTTGCATTTAATTTCAAGTTGTACTTACGAAGTCTCTGTAAAACTTTTCTCAAGTTGTCGTTATGATGTTTTACGCTGCATCCGAAAACCATGATGTCGTCCACATATAGAAATGCTGAGTCGCTTAGACCCGTTAGAGCAATAGTGAGCATCCTTTGAAAACTATTCGATGATATTTTCAATCCGAAAGGTAATCTTTTGAATTGGTAATGTCCATCGTTGGTGGAAAAGGCGGTTAACGGTCTTGATTCCTTTTCCAGCTCGATCTGATGAAATGAACTGGTCATATCCAAGGTTGAGAAATATTTTGCCCTGCCTAGTTTGTCCAGGACATCTTCCAACCTTGTCAATGGGAATTTGTCGTTCACTAGTTTGTCATTCAGTTTCCTGAAGTCTACAACCAATCTCCACTTTTTCTCATCGTTAGAGCTTTTCTTGGGTACAACTAACAATGGTGAGTTGTACGGGCTTGTTGATTGTTCGATGATGTCGTTATCTTTCATCTCACGTACTTGTTTTTGGATTTCTTCATTCTGTGTCTGTGGTAGTCTATAATTTTTTATGTAGACTGGGTTTTCATCGCATGTGTTTAGTTTTTGTCTGTAGAAATTATTTTTTGTGAGGTATTCACCTTCAAGGTGGAATACGTCTTGGTATTCTGTAATAATTTCCAGTAGGCTCTTGTTAGCTTGTTCATCGAGACTTTTGGTGTTGATAATGTTTATCAGTTCGTTCAATCGTTTCCTGTCAAATTTCTGCACTGTTTTTAATATTTCGTAATTCCTCAGCGGTTCTACCTCTGTTTGAAAGTCTTTTAGAGTTATGTCATGTTCGTTGGTATTAAGTATTTTCGCATGACATATACCTTTCGCTGGAATTATACAATTGCTTAAGAATATTCCTTTTTCAATCTCCTTGTTTAATATTATGCTGTCTTCTGATCTATCTACGTCTATTGGTAATATAACTTCTGTTCTCGCGGGAATTGTTATGCGTGCCATGTTTACTTTTCTCGTGTACATTGGTATTACTACATCTCTGTCATGAGTACTGAAGGATATGGTATACGTCTCGAAGTCTATTTTGCACATATATTTGATAAGCATATCTCGTCCTATGATGCCATCAATTTCGATAGGAAATTGATCATCTACCGCATGAAATGTGTTGGATATTATAGTGTCTTCAATGTTAAAGTTTAACCTGATTGTTCCCAGTGACATTGTTGTTTCGTTTGTGATGCCCGTTAATTTGCATCTGTTGTGCGTTTGCAAATCATATTTTGCTAGATTATGTAACTTATATATGGAGATATCCGCTCCAGTGTCTATTAGAAGTTTAAGATATCTGTGCTCAGATTGACTGAAGATTTTTACATAATTTGTGCATATACCCGTAATTCTATATATCTTATTATCTACCTTATAAGTGTTGTATTCGGCTTTAGATACTTTGTTTCTTCCGGGAGGTTGCCTTATTCCTCTCGGGAATTTGTTACGTTTCCCTGGTTGTCTACTAATCTTATTCTTCTGGTATCGTTTCTTCCGGAGTTACTGTTATATCTGTTGTTGTTATTATAACCATTGTTGTTCCTATTTTTGTTGAAATTTCTGTTATTGTTTGGAAATCTATCATTGTATCGGTTGTTAGTTCTGAATGTATTATTGTTAAAATTGTTTCGCGATTGATTGCGATTTCCCCTATAGATATTTCTATTAAAATTATTTTGATTATTTTGTCCTCTGTAGTTATTATTTCTACCTCTGTTAATGTACATTATGCCATTAGGTTGAGCTTCGTTATGCTCAATTTCAGTAGCTAACGTGATGGCTTCACTGAAAGTTTGCGGTCGTGCAGCGAATATAGTGTCCTTGATTTGATCGTTAAGACCATTTTTGAAGATTGTTAGTGCGTATGTATCGTTAATCGTTTGTATTGCTTTTTTAGCAACTTGGTTTACTTCCGCGCCAAGTGCGCTAATCTGTAGTTGGTTCAGGTCATTCACTAACGATAGGATCTTGTCTTTATATGCTGTGACAGGCATGCGTTTTTGCGTGAAATTTGCCAGTTGGGTATGGATTTGCGGAATAGTTTTATTTATTTTGTATTTGAGACGTAGTTCTGTTTCTAAGTTATCGATGTTGACTATTGTCGAAACGTTTAGTGCCGTTCTAACGTTTGGACTAAGTTTGATATGGAGAACTAGGTTTAGCAACTCTGTTTTTCCTTCTGGGTTAAGTTTCTTGTCCAACAGTTTTATAATAGTTAAAAATGTCTCTAGCTCAGTGTGTTTTCCCTCAAAAGTCGGTATTATTTTAATCGCTGTTTCGATGTTAAAGTCCGCCATGTCTTTGTGCGTTATACTTTCTTCAATCTTTACTAATATGTTCGCGGCGTTCAGCCGTTGTTTCAGGTTTGTAATTAGGTTATCACAAACTGAAGAAAAAGTTGATTTTAGTTCTATTGCATCTCCTTCATTGATGCTATCAAATAAATTTGTTCCTTCTATTTCAGCGTTTATAGTGTACTCTAACTTTTCTTTTAATGTATTGACTGTGTAGGTCTTTGATTTTTTCAAATTTGATAATGTATTCTGAAGTTCAAATAAAATTTCCTTCAATCGCGTTGTCGACATTTATGAGAAGTATGTTATTGAGTCCCAAAACAATATTCCTATCCACTACTTTCTAGTGCGTTATTTCTGCTAATTGAAATTATTTTGATGAAATTGATTTTTTGACTATATTCTAAAATTATGTTTGTTTGGGTTGAACAATTATTACTCATTATAGTTAGTTTTTTACAATTCTAATTTTTTTTCAAATTTCTTAATTCTTTAGTATAAGTTTTCCGCTGTTCTCCCGCTGCTATGTGGACTAATCTGTGTAGGATGGCCTTGTCTCTCCTTTCCTTGTATTTTCTTCCGCCTCGTTGTCGCCTCTTGATCTTTGTTATTTGCGGATTTTCGTTTCGCTTCTTCCTGAACTCCTGAATGTTTCTTGGTTGTGGTCCCGGTAATTTCGTCGCTGCATATGCTGGTGCCTCAGGGTTCTTGATGATTACGTATGGTTGCACTATTTCTTCTATGTGTCGCTCGGCGTTGATTAAGCATCGCTTAAAGGCTTTATTGAACTCCTCATCGTTTGAAATGTCATCGTGTAGCTCGCCCTCCTCGAAGTCATCGGGTTGTTGTTTTGCTAATTTGTCGGTCGTAGGTTCGTAGTTTGCAGGATCGCCATGTAATAAATCTTCCTTCTGCTCTTTGTGATTTCTTGATCGGTACTCCGCAAGGGAGATGCTTGTTTTGAGGCTATGTGAGAGACGGGGATTCGTAAAGTGTACAGAAGGGAAGAATAAGAGGGAGAAGACCTTACCGGCAAATCATTGCTGTTGCCACAAATTTGGCGCAGGATCCAAGACCCAAGCGTCCGATATTATCAAGCCACGTCACGGCTTGCAAGTCTACGTCTTGCCTAATTACGGCAAGCAGGACTGATCGTTGCCAAGTCACGGCAGTACAAATCAAAATCGTGTTTTCGATTTGAGTCGATCAGAAGAAGACTGATCTCGTCCTTTAATTCCATATTTCTTCAATACTATTTTTCATGTACAACTTACAACTAAATATATAATCCCTACTCTAAAATTCGTATTTACAAAATTAAATCTTATATTCCTAGTACGTGACCAATACTCAAAAGAAGTAATAAACTCTGATACTTTATTGACCTAATTTATTACTTCATAAACAGAACTAGAGTCCAATACTCATAATTTTGTCTACGCGCATAAATTATGAGAAGCACTTGACTCTTGCAGCACATACATGTACATGTAAGATGCTTATCATCTTATTAGTTCTGTCGCCGGCCAGATAATTAATGTGCATCGGCTGCCATCTGTGCTATGTGATTTTTCACGCGCCCATCTGTGCTATGTGATTTTTCACGCGCGTGATGTAGATCACGGATCACTTGTGTGGTAATTTATGTGGGCTATTTTATGTGGGTTCACTACACATGAGAATCTACTTAAATATTTGACCCAATTCCGTTCAATTTTTTCTGGTCTAAGTGAATATTCTGGTATTCAATGCAGTTTTCATCTTACAAAAACATTTCTCAATGAAATTTTCTACCTCATGAATGTCCAGAGCGAGCTCACATTCGTACTAAGGAAGGGAAGCTGAACCGAAATGTGGCTGTGACCACGCACATGTACCGTCTCACTTAGTCTGCAAATCTTCAATATGAAACCTTCTCAATAAGGTACTCAACCAGACAATGTTCATTTCAAATTGAATTATTTCGCTACATCCCAAATGTAAATGACATAGACTATAGAAACCCCATTTACCTCGAAGATTTAATAGCTTCCTTGGCAAACATGACGTGCTCCATTCATCCATACACAACATCACACCAATATCCAATTTTGAATGGAATCCGGCCTCGAATCTTAAAGATGTTCCGTCATTCGTCGTCTGCATACACACTTTCGTCCTGTTTCTTGTTGACTACCAGCTATTCTCGTAGGGTTTTGTGTAAGCAAAAACATGAAACGTCTCCTTTTAAAGTCCATTTACTTTGTAAAGCATGCATACATATTGCATTTTCTACGTGCTTCACCACTCCGATCCGTTTTGACTCAGTTTCGGAGCTACCCATCGAATGTGGATCCTTTCTGGCTCGAAGAGCTTTCTCACTCATAAATCAGAAACGATATTCTCGGGGTCCCTTCAAGGAAGTTTGTTTGTAAACTTGACGTAAATCTTTTAAGTCAATTTACGTCTTTTTGGAGATAGCCGAAGAGATGAGCCGAAGACAAAAAGAGATTTTCAACAAGGATGTTACACAGATATAGAAGGGATGGGTGGTGGTGCGATGAAGTTGATTCAAATATACAGTGGAGAAGACAAATCCAGGTGATAAGACGTGACCGAATTTCAAAATCAAATTCCCACTCAATAGGGAAAGTGCCTGAAAGTTTCGTAACGGAAGACTGTGAAAGGCTCAATAGGAGGTGGAATATGGCTTCTGTTTAGATTTGAATATGCAAAATTGTGTTAATATTTAAAAGTTGGTCGTGCTGCTTATCGACTGAGACCATTAAGAAGATACATAGTAGTTTCCAAAAGATTTACTAATATTTTTAAAAAGTTGCAATGAACAAAACGAGTTTCAAAAATTGGTACCAATCCGAGGTCAATGCTTCTATAAGTAGGCATAGCTTCGCTAGGCTAGTGATAGTGCATCAAAGTATGCTATCGTTCAGTCATAGTTTAAAATATACTCCACGTACAACAATTCAAAAGGACAATAAATCACATAATCCTCGCATACCATTCAAACTGAAGCTTTTTGCGACCGTTGCTAAGCACATTAACCTTTTGCCACCATCTGTTCCTTATTCGAAGCACTGCATGATTATATATGAACCATCCAGACAAAGCATATGTATACATAATCCTTTTCATTTATGTTTATCCGTTTATTGCGAAATTGCATGTCAAACGCAAACAAAATCCGTTTACAAATGGAAAGCACAAAATAAAAATTCAATGGGAATGTACGAAATAGATATTATTTGTGACAATTCTAGAAGTGTTTACTCAAAAACAGTAAGGAAAATTTATGTGGAGTATAGGATTGTTACATACGTGGTAATATTGGTATGAAGAAGCTGATGGGCCAGAAAATGCAATCAAAATTTGGAGTAAATCTCTTAACAGAATGGCAGAAGTGTTGTAAGAATGCTTCTAGGCACGTTTATAAGAGTAATTAAAAATTAATTTGTCAGTCATGACTAATTTTTTCCGGATTACAATGTCCTCCCCAAAGTTATTTTAATATTGTTCCAAAATCACGCTATCGGAAAGACTAAATTTTTGCATTCGGTATTCTCTCCTAAAGGAGCACAGATTGTGGTCTAAAGATAAATCCGCAGAGAATGGAGCTTGTGCTCTTTACAAGAAGGTAAAAAATTCCAGGATTTGTCCCACCTAAGCTGGATGAAGTAAGTCTCAACCAATCTCATCAGGGCAAACACCTCGGTCTAATCCTGGACTCTAATCTCGCGTCGAAAGCGACCAAAGCAGAAAAAGCACGCAAAACATCAGAGCTATTGGAAAAAGGTTGGGATTGAAATCCAAAATTGGATCATGGCTCTACACAGCAATTGTGGAACCAACCCTTCTTTATGACGTAGTTATTTGATGACCACCTATTGGAAAAACATCAAATGTAAACCAACTCAACAAATTCAGAAGGATTGCAGCTTTCGCAATCACCGGAGCTTTACGCACCATTCCAACGATAACATTTTTTATGCTATTAAATTGATTCCTGACTGATGTCCTTTCGAGACAGCATGCCAAGTGCTCTGCAATTCGATTGGAAGCTCTAAATCTTTGGCATGAGGCAAATATTGGTCACTCCACCTTACGGAAGGATGGACCAACGCCAGGGAAAGTAGACGCTGCATCCACCATGGTTTCAGGTAAGTCATTCTATAGGGATGACTGGGCCATAGAAAAGAGTGAGATCCAGAAATCGGTCAACATCTACACTGAAGGATCAAAAATGGATGGGAAAATTGGCAGCTGTGTGTTTAGGCCTGAAACTATCCTTCCAACTGCCAGGTTAATACAGCGTCTTTCAGGCAGGGAACATTGCAGTATACAAGTAGACTAGTTAAGAAAACAGAAAAATCCTGTAAGAAATCTATACATATTTTCTGGTAGTCAAGCTACTGTCCAATCAATATCCAACTTGTCCATCTCTTTCAATATTTTAATGGATTGTCGTGCATAGCTGATAGAGAAACTGTTTCATTATGAAGTGATTCTACCCTGGTTACCGGGGCATAGAGATATACCTAAGAATAGATGCCCTAGCGAAGGCTGCGGAGGATGAAACACTAACACCCCAAGTTGGCAATCTTCTAGCTTGCACGAAGCTGGGATCCAAGCAGGATTACATGATGGCTACAAATAGGGCCTGGAATCTTGAAGAAACCTGTAGAAGAATCCAAACCCGCCAAGCAGCTCCTTGATACGAACCGTGAAACATTAAGTTTCATCATGACCGTACTGACGGGACACTGTTTGACTAGCAGTCATGCAGAAAAATTGGGCGTTCCCTTCCATGATTTCTGCTAGGGCTGCAGATCGGAAGAAGAGAAAGAACCGGATTAACATTTTCTTTACGAATGCTCAGCACTATCCGAAAGACGCATGCAAACTTTTGGCTATCCCTTCCTGGATCACGTCACCAAAGTAGCTAATTTAAGTAGTAGTTGCATAATCAGCTACCTACAAGAATCTAAATGGGTCTCATCATCCCGTAGCTAGGTACTAATGCCATTTCAATCCTTTGTGATATCACAATGGGCCATCTCTTGATCCATTATCAAATCAATGGTACTCACTTAAAATCGTACATCAAATCACTGAGATAATTTTTACTATAGTGATTTTAATAGATTGAACTAACGATTTGGACCCAAATAGAACACTCTAAGTTATTTATTTAAAGTCCTGATATTCATTTTATTCCGGAATCTCTACGCAATCAAATTTGATTATTATGCGTACTGCATATTCCAAAATATTTATTTTAGAGAATTTTTTTATCACTGATCCCCAATTATATGATACAGGATGAAACTAAAGTAGCAATAAAAAATGTTAAATATTTATCTTAGCAAAGCGATATTTTGAATCTTCAGAGTCCAAGATTTCCTAGTCGTTAAAAATTTGGTTTTTTATCAACTGTGTACTTATTTTGCCGAAAATAATTTCAAACCATTTCAATCAACATAAAAGAAAGCAATTGTAAATTTGTTTTCATTACAACGAAATCACTTCCGTACACATTTTCCCATTTCACCTTTGAAATAACAAAGCAAAAACCAAATATAAACCTACGAATTTCGGTAACAAAAAAACCACCAACGTCAACCATTATCCCATTCATTCAAAATGTCCTTTGGAAATATCTAGTCATTTCTAGGTCATCCCTGAGGACATTCGCCCGACCATGCTTTACACAAAATACGCCTGAAAATCCATTTGTACAAAATGAAGCCATCAAATATATTTGAATACAACAATACACACTCGGACTCATGGGATCACAAAGAAAATATGTTGCTTACGAAGAAAAGAACATGAGTAAACACATCCTTCAAGCAAATGAAGAAAACAGGAATATTTGCCGTGCAAATCTGAAGATGATCATCTTCTAAGAATATTTATATTTTTATATTTTTGTCATCTTTCATCTTTTAGAAAAGCTCGTTGCGAGAATTGCAAGGACAAAAAATATATTGTTGATGTTCTCCAAGGCCTCGAATTTTTCCCGCGTTTTCAAACGTCTTGGAATATTTTAAAATCATCAAAGATTTCCGGCTAAGGGATGAAATTGTTGTAACAATTCCATATCACATTCATGTGTCGCATGCATATGCGAACATTAGTCATTATGGTCGGGAAGACGCGTGAAATACACAGAAAACGCGGATGCCAATCATAAATGATAGTAGGAACAAAAGAGTGGTTTCCACCTATGAATAATTCATATATGTATTGTTTCGAGTCTGACTCCTCGGATGTTTCTTGTCCGTTTGTTGTATTTCATGTGCATATCCTTATAAATTTTCGTGATAGATGACAACACTATTGAGCGTGTGATAGTTGATAAATATATTGAGGGACAATAATTGAATTTATCTCTATTGGGGATGGTTTGTCGATTTTTTTAATGAAATACAAGCAGGAAATTACTGTCTGCACGATTTAATCATAAATTTTATTCAAGATGTGAACGCATAGTTTTCTTAAACACCGATTCCATTTTTTCTTTCACATAAAAATGCAGAGTATCTTCAGAAAATGCCACTTTATAATTTTCATACATAATTCGTCATTATTTAGGTACCTAAAATACCTTCGGAACAATATTCGTTCATAGAGCTCACACATCCCTTAAGGCAATATATCACAACATTATATTCAGTTTTACACAAATCATATTTCCATTCTACTACAAAAGAAAAAGGACTTGTAAGATCCTGAAAATGACGTGCATTTTTGGTAGGTAGGTTGATTTTTTTGCAATTTGAAGGGGTGGGGTGTTTGAACACAATCTTCAAGAATCGTAGACATCTCACGTGACGTCTATCTTTAAAAGACGATGAAAATTTAACCCAATTTGTCGCTAACAATCTTACAAATTTACAAACTTGCAGGACATTTTAATTGTAACTAATTCAGCCATAATAGTAATATTAAAAAAATACTTGCCGGAAGTAAGGAAAAAAAATACTCTAAGAGGTCTCAGGTAAGGTAGGTTAGACATTAAGGGTGCTTAGACAAATGGCTTCCACTTCACTAAGGCCTTATTTGGTCGATTATGCTCCATAGACGTTACAATCCCCTAATTTCATACTATAAAACAACCTTGTTTCCTAAATAAATCGAGATGCCGGTCCATTTAAATGATTTCTAGGTCCCTCAGCTTCGCAATAAAGAATTCCTCATAGTACATATGTCTCCTAACAGTTAAAACGAAACGTTGGGGGGCTCAATATTTTTGTTTTCATTTTTACCACAAACTCCATTCAGAGCATACAGAATTAACCTCGTATACATTTTTGTACACACTTCTCATTTCAAAGCCGCATTTTTTCACGGTTTGGGTAGGCTCACATGGTGTATTTCTGCAAATAAGGGTTGCTTGGGAGCTACTCAATTCATACGGCTGGACCACCCAAGCTTCGAACCGAACCAATTGAAAAGCAACTCTCCCGAAGGACTTCGCAAACACTTGCTACGAAATTTTTGGGAAAGAAGTCGTAATTTAAAGAAAACTCACTTCACGTCAACCTAACAAGCTGTAAATGAGTAAAAGGAATAACCTTAAACCACATACAATTTCTCATCCTTAAATTTTGTCTCCAGATTCTGAGGCACTGATTCTAAATCACTAATGTTGTTTTTTCTGTGGCCGCTGTATGTTTATAGCAAAAAAAAAACGCAAGTGGTATCAAACACTTCATTTTAAGCATTTGAAATAGTAATATTTCTACACATTCTTTGGCAAGTGATTAACCGTGACCTAACCCACATGTGAAATTGTAATTTCTGGACGCATTCTTTTTGTGTGGTGAATTTTCGACCATCTATCAATGCCTGATTAACATTATTCGGATCATATTATTGTTTATTTCGTGGCCATCGGTTTATCCATGATCTGCCGAGAACTGTACATCAAGGATCGTTGCTATTATCGTCATCCAAAATTGAAATGCAGCCCTCATTGCTGCCGCAAGATCCAGCATGCTTACCGACAGATATAGGATGGAATCACTTAATCGTTGTAAGTTTTGCGAAATCCTATCAATATTTCCTTTAGCCGAACGGTGTTTGGGATGATGATTGGTGGTCCAACCTTTAGGCAGAACTTCCACAGGCACCATGGGTAAGATGCATGGAATATGTTTCAAAACCTCATGCATTCACTGTCTGTCCTGCCTAATCGTCGCTGTAAAGTGTGGTAGAAAACGTCTTTTGGACTAAAAAAATGAACCCCAATCGTCTTTTTCACTCCCAGAATGCTTTCTCATGGGAATACTAAGGATGTAATCACAATCTTTTTCATGATTTGTCCTCCGATTTGCAGTGCTTCCTGTGGTTTGGTGATGACTCTAATCCATAAATAACCAATGGCATTTCTATAGGCTTCCGCTTCACAGATTGTTCCGAAATCGTAACCATCTTTCGATGATTTCCACATCTTCAACTTCAAATGGGGTGAAAATTATTTAAGGTTTTTTATGCCTGTCGGCCGAAATGAGTGACGAGTTCGACACTCGAACCTGTCTGTGTAGAAAATCGACGAGAACTTCAGTAGGCGCAGAATTTTTTTAGTTTAAGTTAAAGTTTAACAAAATCACAAAAAATCTCTGCGCCTACTGAAGTTCTCGCCGATTTTCTGCATAGACAGGTTCGTCCTCGCGATTGGTTTATTTTGCTTGAAAATGCACATGAAATGTGACTTTGTTAGTGTGAAGCCATTGCAATAAATAAAATCGCAAACGGTTTGTAACCAAATAACCTTAAAGTAAGATTTGCATATGTTTTTTTGGATATAGTGCAAGCAAACCAAAAAATAGCTTAGCCGAAATGCACGGTTTAGATATTATTCCTAGCGAATAATTGCAGAAATTTTCAAGAACTTGAGCTGTAGCTACATCGTTGCAAAGATGCAACCTTCACATCCATAATCCTCACCGTCATGAAGACCTTCAGCTGCAGTATGTAATTATTAGTGCTTACAAAGGATGATGTGTTATCCTTACACTAAACCAGGTAATGAATTTTTATAGTTGCTCATTATCCGTGAGCTCGTTATGCGTTTTCGTGAAGATAATTAAGTTTTTACCAATGAAGATGGTAACATATCACGACCACATTGGAGTATTGCTTGGAAAGGAAGTTTCTCATAATGTAAAGTAATTTGGCTAAAGTATTCTCAGTTTGAATTGCACCTTCGTCATTAAGTGCTTTGAATGAGGGAATTTTCCATCGTCAAAACAATGTTCAAAAATTATCAAATAAAATGCGTGAAAGTGTACAGGAATTCCGGAAATAAATTGTGCAAAACAAAGTTTGTATAGTTTATTTAAAACTATCCTACACACAAACTTCCTATACACTTTCACGCAATTTGTTTGATAATTTTTGAACATTGTTTTGAGAGAAAATTATTTCAAACATAAAAAAAAGTTAGTTTCTGCGTGCCAAAAATTTTCTCGCCACTAATCAATTGTTTGTGAATTTTTTAGGACACTTTTGCGTTTCTGTTGTTTGAATTTATTGGGATGAATTTTTGCTTAGATTAATTTTCGCAGAATTTTTGTTGCTTATTTCCGAAATGTCTTTCTAATACAATATACAAATACAAACACACACACATTCATATATATTTGGTTAAATACCAAAAAAATAGCATTAATGAATAGTAAAAAAAAAATTGATCTATTTTATCGATTAATTTCAAATAATTGGCCAAAACATTCCTTATAGAAAAATCTTGGAGTAACAGCAAATTTGTTTTTGAAGCTCTTCGAATAGATTGGTTGGATATTTAGCGGAAATGGAGACCAAAAATTTGTTAAGACGAACTGAAAAAAATATTTTTAATATTAGTTAATATTTTGCATGAGATTTATGAGACACATAATTCGAATCTATTAACTTAAGCTAAAGTTTTGAAAGATCTATTTAAAAAATTTGCATAATAAATTTGTGATGTAACTGAAAATTGTCGCCAAAATAGGTACTGATGAAAATGAAACCAAAAAAAACGACAGGAAAAGTTTGGGACTTAATTGCATGATGAGTTTTAGTGCATAGAATTTTTAAGTGACACAATTTTACTCTGAGGAAGTAAAGTACCGATAAAATGTGCAAAGAAACCTCTGATTTATTTTATTACAAACTAGACGTGAGTCAAATTGAAAAAAAATGAAAAAAATAGTGGAGTGTGCCTTTAAATAACGATATATCGTGATGTACATAGTTTTGCATTTTGAATTTTTTTGATAGCGCAAAATGTATAATTTCATTGAAGGAATGCAATAATTCCAGATAGTCTCATTTAGGGATACATAATTATGTTTCAATTTCTTTCAGACATTCTTTCATAAATGAATAAAAATTTCATTCACGACTTCACTGTTAATCCTCCCGAAACTCATCACGATTTCACCAATTGTCAGACCATAAAGTTGAGGATCTTTAGCTGAAATGGTTTCGTGATACGTTGAAATGCATTCGTGTCAGTTTTATCGTTGTCTGATGAAGACTTATCGCCCTCAGCAGACTGCAATGTAGTTCGCTCCGCACACCATTCTCGTTAGAAACAACCACAAACACTCGTTCACCAGCACTGCACGTTAGCATCCCATTCCCACCCTCAACTGGACACTAATTGATGTTCTGTTGAAAATTATCGTGATGTCACCTTGCACACGTTGCACTCATCCAATTACATCGATCGTAAAAGACACGAACGACCTGTAAATGATGCGTTGTTATGGTCTTGCCAGCAAACCGCATCATAGTTCCTCGAGACCACCATCGAACCCATCATTGAATCACCATTGGAACCACCATCGTGTTGTGCGGAAGGATCGAATCCACCATGAAGGCGAGCTGACATTGGAACATTGTCAGGATGGTGTCATAGGAAGGCTACAGAGAGTGGTTGTAAATCTTGTAGCCATATATCTTCCTCGGTTAGATGTGTATTAGCCTGCAACAGTTAGTGTCCGCTGGGCCATTGAGGACCAACATTACTGGTTCCTGGAACGCGAAGAGGTCATGAAACATTTGATTTTTGGTTACAAGTTGCGGACTTTGTCGATGGGATGCAGTTGTGCTCCAACCATGAAACATAACATGAAATTCTGGGTCGAAAAGACACCGATTAGCTCATCATGATGAATAATGTGTATCTTACGCCGCAGTTTCTATTTTCTCATCGTGAAAACTTTCAGTCATAAAAAATTCACTAAAATTTCTAATTTATAAGCTCAAAATCATGCTTGTACCACACGACTTCCTCCAAAAAAGAATAAAAGATTGCACAGCTAACCAAAAATTTTATGGCCCCACTTTAATGGCGCATGGTTCCACCGGACACAGTAGCAAATCCTTCAAAAAGTGGAACCACAAAAACCAGACTAAATTCCATTCATCTAGTTATCGTATCAATGCAGAGCACGTATGTGGTAGCAAGGATCTGCAATGAAACGCAGATAATGGCGACATCATGTCTACTATCTGTAGAGTTCGATTTCAGGACAATGAGAAGAGAGGATGGAAATGACAGAAAACAGGATATAGAAGGATGAAGGTGAAAATATAAGCTTATCGATTAGAAGATGGTGTTCCAAAGCGTAAAAGTAGTATGTCTTCAAGATTTTAAAAGGATTCGCATATTTGAGTGTAGAATTTCTAAAAGACTCACATTTTACAATGTAGCTAAGAAACTGCGAATACGGGACATAAAACACTCAGCTCCAATGCAGATGGAAGCACTCTTCAGAAATTATGCGACAAGAATAAGCTTCCGAAAAATCCGTTAGGAACATATTTTTACTTAGGAGTCAGCCATAAAGTGCAAGGATGATATTATCAATCTACTTGATCATTCTCACTTACATTAGTAGGTAATTTTAAGATACTTAGGTAAACTGTGAGTGTTGTACACTTTGAATCCTTGATAAGTTGTAAATAAGTGGAATGAATATTAAGGCATCCTCAAAAGACATTCTCTTAGTTACTCATTAGGTTGTTTAGTCCTTATGCCGGAGCTTATAGAAGTTCAAGGTTCAGTTTGAAGGAAACTTATCGTAATCAAGTTGTCACCCAGAAACTGATTCAGATTTCAACTGGCAAAATCATTGACATGTGTTTGTGATATTGAAACTCGTTGTTTTACCAAGCTTAAGCTAGCTTAAGTCAGATGAATCTTAGCGGATTTGAAAAACAAGAGGGGGAAAACTATATAGAATTTGGCTGTCCCATTGAGTTTGATTGGATTTTTAAATATGTATACCCATAAACATAAGCACAACCGGCAGCTTTTGAAAAAAATGGCTTTGAGCACCAAAAAGGGGAAATTCCAAACTTGCATAGAATGATCATTTTCCTTTTCATGCGCATCACTCAACAGTTCAACTTCATTTAACTGTAGAGAGGAAATGCTTTTTGTGTTGCCTTCAGCATCCAACAACTCACAAAATAGATTTTTCAAGCTCCTTTTTTATGAATTTTGATCCTTTTACCAATCAAAGAGTAGTCTGCTGATTTTTTCCAAACAGCATTGCTTACATCAAAAACTGCTTCGTCATGAACATTGCACAGGCTGGGAAACGAGACATAAAAATGCACTGAAACTTGAAGCCTTGTGGCAATCAGGAAGCAAAATTCACCCTAAAGACAATTGCTGCTTCTACAGACATTAAATCTCTATATCATCCAGAAAATATGTTTTCTTTATGTTTTGTGTCCTTATATATATTTTTATTTTTTTTGGAACACCAAACTTTGTTGTTCCCACTTTTTGTTTGTTAACATTGTGCAGCCGCCAAATGACGAACTACCTGCAATCACGCCAACAATCCGCGCTCCAGAGGAGCAAACGAGCAGGATATCCTTCAGTCAAACAACAGTCAACAGTCAAACAACAGTAACACCAAGAGGGTAGCCGATAAGAGGTGGAATGGTTGAAGAGGGCTTAAGAACGCGACGCTTATAAATCAATGGAAACATTTCCCAACATTCCTTAGACTTGTAGCCTTAAAAATTTAGTCGCCACCATCCTCACGTTTGTCATCCTGTTTTCTTTCTTCACGACAATAAAAAGGTCCAATGTAGACAGGTGTGTTGACATTAATTCCAAATGAAAGACACCTTCCTATTAGTCAACTTTACACCTTATGCTATATTGATAGCGCGAAACAAAAACGTCACTAGGCTTGGTCACCGCCATCAGGTATGGACACTATTCGTCCAGGACAAGATTTTTGGGGTGGGAAATTTGTAAAGTAGACGCCGCCGGCAAAGGACATACATATCATATAGTTTCGGTTGACTCTATCAGCGATTGTGGGCTTCCTTTTTAGACATTTTACCCTGCAGGCAAATAGGATTCAATAAAATCAACGGAAATTTGTTGAGTTCTTTGCAAATTTGACCTTTTTGGCTTAAACGTCGGAACGATGTTTCTCTCCCTCTTTTTTGCATCGCCGGATAATGATCGTGCAATCAAAACAACCTCAAGCTGTTAAGGGTCCATTTTTTATCCCCTATTCAGACAAGAGATCCTGATAAGATCTTCTCGTCGACATCGTTCACGGCATCCTGGCGGTAAGTTGTAGACGTTTGTACTAGAAGATGAGAATAGAGTGTATGTGACTTACGCTTCAAGAGGGTCATTGGGGATATGGATGTAGGGTTGCTGTTTTTTTGGAAAGGACTTACGCTCTATTGATAGATATATTGATTCACATCTTTGGGTCGTCTCGGTGTATTGAAAGAAATGTAGTTTCTTGACCCATTCAATGCCAAGAGATAAGATCTTATGGTTTAAGGATAAAGTCCAGACGAATAAGTGTTCCTGACGGCAAAGGATATATGGTTAGTGTCTGAGATTGTTGAAATTGAATGGAAGAAAAGCAGGGAAAGAGGGAAAGTTATCTTGATTTGTTGAAAGGTTAAATGTAGTTAGACGATCTTGAATACAATTAGAATGGTTTTGAAAAATTTAACTCAACATTATCTAATAAGTAGCCGGCACTAAGAACTTTTTTTACGGTTAACTGGGATGATCTTAGATCTTTCGATTGAAATCTTTCATCATCAAACTGTTCTACTGAAAATCGAGCTTGAGGATGGCTCACGGGTAATTTTTACTCATGATCCTATCTCTACTGAGCTTACCAATTGTATGAACAAATTTTACCAGGAATTTAATATTAAAAAGGTAATTCACTTTCAGAATTTCTTTTGACAAAATTTCATAAAGTTTCTTGTCGAATTTATCAAGGTTTTTGAAGATTTCTTTTGTTTAGGTATTAAAACAGGCAAATACATGTATACGGTGAAAAATCGAGACAATTTTGATATTTTTTAGACGCGCGAAGTAGTGAGACGAACTACTCAGCTATGTTGAAATTTTTGTATTTATTATTTAAAAATAAAATATATATGTAATGTACATATAAAATGTGCAAGGAGATTTGCAAAGTGTTTCTAACCAACACCAAAACTGTTTATTTATTTTACTTACTTACCGAGTCTGTTTCCTCTAAAAGTGTATGCGATTTATTTTTAAATTTTTAAGAAACTCTGCTATAATGTTTTTTTTACTAATTTCTGAACTCACAAACGTAATTACGTTGGGTCACTTTTGTTATTTTGAAAGTGAACCAAAAAATTGTGATTGTGTTGTGTGTTTTTGCTATATCAATAATTTCCGAGAAATGTTTTTCAAAATAGAATCAAAAATTTTAATAGAAGTGCTTAATACTTTTAATGTAAAAAGAAAGCTAATTTAAAATTTCTAGAAAAGTTTTACGAATTTTTTCGTTGAATTTTTGATGTTATTTTTGGGTGATTTTTGATGAAATTTTTCGGTGGCTTTTTGATAGCACTTTTATGTAAATTTTCGATGGGTTTTTAATAAGTGTCTTGACAAATTTCTCAGTGAATTTTTTTTAGAAAATTTTAAAGACGCTTTTCTATAACTTTTGAAATGTTTTTTTTTCATGATATTTTATGATATAATTTCAGTTTTTCGATGAATTTTAAAAATAAAATTTGATGTGCCAATTCAAATAGAGTTTTTTTAAGGCAGGAGAAAGCATTAATAAATTCTGTCTCAATAAAGCAAAAAAAACACTGAAAAAGAATACAAATAGCAGCCAAAATACGTAGATGCATAAAATATATTATCAGGAAAGAAATTAAATAAACTTTTAATCAACTATCAATATGCTCAGAAATCCATCAATCATCAAAAACGCACATGAATTACGACTCATGGCATAAATACTTTTTTATTGTTATTATTAAGACATATATGTCTCTATAAATCGAAAGTTACTCGAACTCGATTGCGAAATAAAGCCTTCATTGGCTACAACAATTTCCGAAAGCAAATTAGAAAGATATTTTAAGAAAAAAATCGACGCAATTCTCTGCGATTCAACATGTTCTTATATTTTTCAAAAAGAATTATACGTATCAACATATTTTTTGAACTTTTTTTTCCAAAACTATTGCCAGAGCATTATTTTCTGTGTACAACATTTGTTTCAGAATAGAAGTAGTATTTTCCTTGAAATTTTCGTAGGGTGTTTTTGGTTAAAATATATGTGATTTCAAATTACTTTTATTAAAATATTTCATGAACAATTTTTGGAAGTTTCTTTGGCCTTTTTTCAATAATGTTTCGTATTTTCTTATTTTATTTTAATTTTATGATAATTTTTATAAATGTTAGAATATTTATCGCTCTTCAAGAAATAAAACATCTATTTTATAGTTTCCAATTATTCACCGCTGCAGAAATAACAAAGCTGAATTCAGTTGCTAAAGTTTTTTACATTCAGGGAAACTTGAAATTCGGAATATTGTAATGTGTTCGTCCTCATCCAGTGAAAATTCTATTTTTTCCTATATTCGTCTCCTCAGATATCGTGCTGAAAAAATCGTCTGATGTCCTTTTCTCGTCCAAAATAATCTAATGACATTAATTTTTCAATCGTCGTAAATTTTTTTTTGATAAATTAGCACAATTACATTGAACTTAATTTGATATTTTCTCGAAAAATACTCAATTTGAGTCAGTTCGCAAATTGTCTTTTTTTGGAGGATTTAGTCTCGGCTGTTTCTTCAGTTACCAAAAAGAGTTACATCTTTCCTAAAACTAGCATAAAAACTAATTGTTTGACAACATTACTCCATTTTCAATGTAAGTAAGTTTCTTTTCGAAAAAGGGATTTTTTCAAATTCTACAAAATATTAATTTTGATAATTTTCCGACAGAATATTTGAAAACACTCAAAGTAGGAGCACGAAAATCAAATCCAATTATTTTAAAAATAACTATTCACTTATTTAAGCTTGAAAGGTACAGTCATCTTCATTGATGAATACCATAAACTTATCTACTTTCCAAGCATAATTATGGATCACATATTATGAGATTTCTATATTGATGACCAATCCCATCAATAATATAACAATAAGTCCTTTGTGCATAATTTTATGCAAGACATTAATTGCATCACCTTTGTCATTATACCCTATACAATAATACATAACTCTGTCGCTGTGCTATTGTCCTTTCAGTTGTTATCAATATTTGGTCAAGGCCACCCAAAGACAATGAGGATGTATTAGATAATAAAAATGTTTACATTTAATTTCATTATATTCGTATCCTTGCATCTTACATTCGTCCAGTTATGTAAGACAACACAACTATCAAAATGAGATAGGCTTGACAATATATGAATAAGACGGAATATCAAAAGACTTCATTGCCTGGATGAATATTGAAAGAAGAGCTTTTTAGTGACCAAACAGGACGATCAGGAACAGGATAACTGTCAGTGAACACATGTTCGATGTCTCTCGATGTTCATATTTAATCTTGACTTGGGCTATTTTTTCCGAATTCTCTTGACGCAAGGTCCCACCCCACGGTGATTTCTTATCGAGAATCCTTTGCATAATCATTTGTCAGTACGAAAGAAAGCAACCCAATCGGTTTGTCCTTCGTCCTGAAACGAAACCAAGTAACAGCGACAACGAAAAAAATTTGACTCACTGGAAGGAACGACTGATAGTCACCAGGCATTCCTTTTTATCGGTCATGAATATAAATTTGCGGATTTGTTTGTGCTGAGTGGGTGGTAGTTGTTGTTGCCGTTGCTTGCTAGCGTAGGGGTTGGTTAGTGGTGACGTTCTAGCTAGTACAGCTTTAGTATTATTGGTATTCGATACGATATCGACCCTTGACATTGCGTGTCACCGCCATTCTATGCTGGAATAGGTCCTTAGTGAATGTGATCTACTCTATAGAATGTGTGTAGGTTCGACGCAAACGGGACATGTCGCGAGAATACGTACGAACCAGGACAGCCAAAGTGCGTACTTATGAAAACGATTTTACTTTTATATGATCCTGGCAATGCGGCGAATTGAATACATTCGTGGAGGTTTTTCAATATTTATCAGGAGATTTTTATTCATGACTTTATTGGCGTGTGTTATTGGTTAGGTGGATTGAAGAAAGGCTCTTGTTACTGCGTGACCTTTCCGGAAAAGTAGTTTATAGTTCTGAGAAGTCGTTTGAAGAATTGAGCCACTTTTGTGATGGAATTGTTGATAGTGTTGATTGTAATGATGTTGTTTTAATGGCTTTTTCTGGTAGTCATTGGAATTAGTTTTTAATAATTTACGGATATTATATCCAACCCCGAAAGTCGTCAAATTTCGTGGATACTTTTCACTTAAACCATTCGATTCGGGAAGGTGACAATAATTGGTCAGTTAAGTTTCATTTTTGAAAAGTTTTTAATAGAAACATAAATTCACTATTAACATTATTCAGAGACAAAAAATTATCCAGTTTAGTTGTGAAAATTGTTCAAAGGCGTATCTTACGATACAAACTTCTATACTCTGTGCCAACTAGCTCTGGCTGCTTCAGTACTATCTGTTGCTGCTGCTTATTTTAGGTTTAACGAAAATTAAGGTGATTAACTTCAGAGGAGTTTAAAGTATGAAATAATGAATTTCAATTAAATCTAACTATTCCACTTTTACAAAATGCTGGCTAAATTTTGGTTGATATTTAGAAGATAAAATATAAAAGGCACGACAAAAAGGAGAAGAAAATATGGACCCACAGTCTTTCAAAACAATTCAGAATCTCTTCGAATTCACACCAATTGATATTTTTAAGGAATCATTTTTCGTTCATTATGTTTACCCTAGGCTAGGTTATGAGGGTGCTAACTTTAAATGGCTTCCATTTCACTTGTACCAACTATGATCCATTGTACCCACTAGATGTGGAAACCTTTTGATTCATTCATTAATCCATCCTGATTTCTTAAGGAAATCCATATGCTTACAAAGTTTATGTAGAAATTTATCCATTATCATAACTACATATAAGGTTTCTACTTTCCTTCCTGTAAAATGAGAAGAAAAAACTAATGAAACTATAACTGAACCAAAGAAAATGTGCTTGAATCAGAGCTATTAGATTTCTAGCAAAAGTTGTGCTTTTGCGATAAGTTGACTAGGAAATATTTCTTATCAATTTTGTAAGAAAATTTTTGTTACAAAACTTTTTTTGGAAGTAATTTGCGTAACAGTTTTTTGAAGGTCTTGCTTCTATTTTAAATGATAATTTAAGCTTCAATATTAATCATACAAATTTATAATTATCAAAATATTCCAAAATATTTTCAGGCACAATTATTATACCAACAATTAGGCAGAAAGCGTATACGATATAACATTCTTAAATAATTATTTCTGTTGGAAAATTATTCAATATATGAAAAATATTGTTCTAAAAAATTTAGTTTTTCGAATGAATTCGAGCAAAGTTTAAATATGGAATAAAATGATTTCAAATCAATTAATAAAAAATTTAACAAACAGAATGAACGTTAAATTGAAAAAATTGCGACCAACGTTTATTCGTAAAATTTTGGAATAGTTTTCAAAAATAATTTCAAATAGAATTTACGAATAAATAAACAAAAACAAAATGTTTATTGATGTTTTGATATTATTTTCAAATTTCTCAGAGGACATTTTTTGAAGAAAAAAATGTATTCACCAAATTTTTGGATTATTTTATAAATTCTTCTGTTTTCAAAGAAATCTATTGTCACTTTTACAATGTTTCTCGACTGAAATTCTTATATTTTAATATTGCACAAGAAAATTCCATGTAATTATTGCGAAAATTGTTACAAAATAATAAAAAGATAAGGTCATTATGGTACGATTATTATTCTACTTTTCAAGACATATTAAACGAAAATTGGTCCTATCTTTCTTTCAATTCATATTTGTGATTTGTGTTACTTTAAAATTAATATTTTCGTAGCTGAAAAATAAATCCATAGTATAGCTGATTAGATATATGCACAAAAGATTTCAAGGTATGATTTCTTTGAATTGTCTTCTAAAATTAAGTGGTGAAAGATTTTCCTAGACAAAAGTGATCAGAAATTATTTTCGAAGTTAGTCTAAAAAATATTCATTTTTTCATAAATTGGAAGTTTTAATTTTTTGACTGTTTTCCAATGAACTTTTTCGAAAAAAGAACTGAAAATTGTTCAGAGAAACTATTAATATGTAATTTAAATATTATATTTGAATAATTTTTCTGAAAAGTTTCATTGCGATTAAAATACTTTTGTTACTTTTTTCGTTCCAAATAAAAATTATGATTAATTATTTCAAAAATCAATCCTTATAGTGTTTGTGAAAATATAATTTTTTGACGATTTGATCTTCAAATAATTCAAATTATTTGTACACCAAAATTTCCTTGAAAATAGTTATGAAAAATAAATATACAAAATCAATTAGTGTTTTTTGTTTCAATATTTTCTGAACAAAAAAATTATATAAATATTATTTCCGAAGCAAGTTTTTTAGTTGGACATGTAAAAAAATGATACGAAACAAAACGGATGAAATCACAAGTTTATCTTTTGAGGAAAAGTTTTATTTTAGAAAATTTATTTCAACTGAATTTTGGTGTCCTTGGCTGATACCTGCAGTTCAGTTAAATTAAAAAAAAATGAAAGAATATTTCAGCGTCTTTAATGAAGGAACAGAGTTGATTTTATTTTAAGCTTCAATGCCAAGCAATTCTCTGAAAGATTTCTGCAGTAAGCTTGAAAACAATTGAGTACCCAATTCATGAAAAAACAATTTATTTATGAAAGAAACTTTCTACCTCCAACAGAGTTTTGCAGATTTTTTGTTCGGTCCATTTTTAAGCAGCTG
This sequence comes from Oxycera nigricornis, assembly GCA_963942545.1. Taxonomy (NCBI): domain Eukaryota; kingdom Metazoa; phylum Arthropoda; class Insecta; order Diptera; family Stratiomyidae; genus Oxycera; species Oxycera nigricornis. The sequence continues at coordinate 9,474,293 of OZ012661.1, forward strand.
AAATAAAAGAGAATGGAATAACAATGTCTTATGGTATTCTAAGCTCGAAAGTAACGGAAAAAAACCTGTAGCTGTTCATGCTGAATATTAGTTCCAATCTTTCCAAAATTTCTCTTCAACTGAAGAACCCTTTTTCGCCACAAATCACCCATAAATTGCATAGCCTCGTTCTTTCATTCAACCACAATAATCCGAGGCCAATTTGTCTGTGTTCCTTTTCGGTGCCATATGGAATTCAATATTATTCTGTCATGTAATCATCATGTCGTCGCATTTGTCAATTCCAAATTTACACATAAATGCCTAATTCGGTCATCGTATTATTCGTTTCCCGCCTATAAAGCTATCATTAAGGAGTTGTCGAGCAAATATTGCGGATAGGTCACAATATGGCCCAGAAAAGGATAACATATTGAAATCGTTAGCGGCACACGATTAATTTTCCATCAATGAACGGCTGGAATTGATGAAAATCAAGCAATAAACATAATTAATTCGACAGAAAACTAATAATCGTTTTATTTGCAACAAAATATCGAAAGTAAATGTCACTTTAATTTACTCAAATTGTTGCTAAAGTTTGGTGCCGTAATTACCTTTTATCGAAAGAACTGTGTGGTCTGATTTGTCCATGAAAGAGAATATCTGCTTAAAAATTACTGAAAATTACACAGAATCATGCAGGCTAAATAAACAAGGATCCACAGATGGTTGATTGCTTGGAAATCTCTCATTCGGAAATGAATAAACAATTAGTGCAAAAGCAAGAGGTCCTCATCTTAGAGCGATACAAAGAATTTACTAATTAACACAATCCAAACATGACTGTTTGTCGCAACAGTCAAACAATCCTATGTACACGACTAGAAGGATCTCCCACCAAGTCTGTCTGCTATCTCTCTAAATTCCGGCTATTGCAAGAAGTGCTTTTTATGGGATTTAATTGAAGTGTACCATTTTAAAACTAAATTTCTATCTAAATATGTATATACTCGTAGTTGTGAAGCAACAACGTCCTTATTGCTAAGCAAACATACTTTACTGCTTTTTATTAGCCTCCTCTACATTTTTCAGCTATCCTTTTCCACTGAAGAGCTCTGATATCGCATGATTCCTCATGGAATGTTCGTACTACAAACTAACCTTGCCTTCTTGTTGTTCGTTCTGTGAATTCTTGTCGTGCAATTTTGCATAACGACACTAGATTTAATCCTTGCAAATGCAAATTCTATAGGCACTTCTTCTATGTGAGTATGCATGTGTATATGTGTGTGCATTTCTCGTTTAGCTTGCTGGATCCTGGTTCAGTCTGTGCCCGAAAATTTTCAAAGATATGAAAACTTTTCGGAGAAATGCGTTTAAAGTTTCAAGCGAATTTAATAATGTCCTCAAATATTTGTTGACTTCTTGTCGAACAAGGATTTCGCTGTAGATGGTGCAGAATGGAAAAGGGGAGATTAGAAAATGGGATCGTTAATGATGATATGTTGAAATGGAGCTGGGGATAATGATATAATATTATAATAGGAGACAAATTAGCATTGGAAAATAGGGCAGCATGTTTGCTGTGCGACTGATATCTCTAGTATGACACAGCTTGAAAAATATGCTTTCACCCTTTGATTTTTTACAGGTTGTTACAGGACATTGATTTTATCTGCTATTTTTCTCACGGAAAGTCCCATTGACCTCTAATTTCCTGTTCTTTTAGAATAATTCTTCACTCACAAGAAATTCATATCGATCGTTTTTTCTTTGATTGATGCATACAACAATAAATTTACGATTGATTCGTAAATCTGAAAATTTCCAAGCATTTTCACAAAACACTCAACTTTCCATCAATCATTACATCAACACTTCGATGTGAAAACGAAGTGCCGCAGCAAGGATACAAATCCATTTGAGCATCGATTGGATTTATTCGTTGGCTACGTCGTCCTTGCAACACGTAAAATTGTACGTGCGTAATGTGTGTATTGGTATTTTCAGAAATTTATTTTGTTCAAGCTCCTTACATAATCCGCTTAAAATTCAATTCCGAAATTAATTTCAGAATTGATTAAGTACGCTTGCTCAAGCAGATTTTATTGAATGATGCAATTCAAATTTTTTATTGAAATGTTTTTATTCGTCGATGGTTCAAGTTTTATATTCTGGCTATAAAAAAAATTGCAGAAAATTTCACAAATTGAATCCTAAAAAAAAGAGTTGAATACAATCCAAAGCCTTACAAAAATAGAAGAGAAATCCGTTCGCCTAAAAGACGAAATTTTTGTTAAAGTTTCGAGATAGTTTCTTATAAAAAGAAATTATAATTGAAAATTTTGTTCTTTCCGAAATTAAAAAACTGATTGGTAGTGTAAATTTAAAGTTAACTAAAAAACTTAAGATTTTGTGTTCCGTGAATGAGTTAAAATATCAAAATCTGAATAAACAACCTTCGCTGCTGAAAACAGTTCTACTTTGTTTATTAAATATCTGTTCCAATTTTGACGTACTAGGAGAGGCTCAAGTTATGGAATCTCAGATTTGGACGAAATTTGGCACATAAGTAGAAGACGTCAAGGATATTCGATCCTTAAAATATTAGAGCGCAACACTCCTCCGTTTTTGAGAAAAACGCCCTTAAAGTTTTTAGCGTCGCTAATGGATAATTAAGTTTTTACATCTGGCAGAAGCGGTGCAGTGTAGGTAGCATAACTACTAGCTCGCGATCATGGGGTCGTGTGTTCGATGCCCGTCAGGGTATTGTTTTTATTTTTGAATAATTGTCGTCGTCGTGTGTTCGATCAACGGTGGGTACTTTTCTTTTCAATATCCGTGGATGTAATTATTTTAAGGTAAATCAACAATGTTCAACTGCAAAAACATTTATTTTGAGAAATCAGCACATTGTTCGATCATTTATATATGAAAATTATACAAGAAACTCATTGTTGAACGGATAGAGTCTTAAAAATTGTTGTAATCGAAGCAAAATCATAGCTTATTGTAAGATCATCCAGCAGAATGGACACCAAACATACTCAAAAGTAATGTTAATTTATTTATTTATTGTAAGCCGCTAGACTACCTTGGATAGTTACAAAGGGACACAACATATGAAAGTAGTAAAGAAAAAGTTATTTCTCAGCACCACATTTGGTCCAATATTTCATTTAAAATCTTTTGATGACAAAAAAATTGGGCGTGAAATGATTCAAGTAAACTTTAAAGCAAAGCTTCACAACCCTCTCTAAACATAAATTCGAAACAAAAATTTGGCTTGAAACCATTTACATTTTTTGGGACCTTACAAGACTTAAAATTTTTTCAAAAATGTTTGAGCTGTTGTTTTGATAATAATAATATTAAATTCATATTCTTTTACTATCGCTATCTGTTTTTAGTTTTTTTTTATGACCAAATGTCTTCAAGAAATATGCAACTTCACATAAATAATTGCTGTTTTCAACAACCAGAATCCTAACAAACAGCTTTTATTCAGAACTATTTTTTTCCTATGTTTGTACAAAATAATACAGACCCAAGGAAAAGCCTGAAATATTTTTCGGAAGAGCGTTAAGACTTGAGGATTACATCAATAAATTTCTATTTCAGCACTTCTTTGAGAATATACTTACATCAAAATTTTAGCTTGAAAAGTAGTGTTTTAAAGAATTCCTTGGAACAACAGACGTTCAAATAAGAAACTTTATACGGAAGATGAAAATCTCATTATCGAGCTCAGAAATTGAAGTTACCTGTGGTAGGTTTCATAGGTTTTAAACTGTCCTTTAAACGCGTTCAATTGTTACCTTACTTTAAATGTTTGTCTAAAAACTATAAATAATTCCTCTAAGGATTTCTTTGAAATCCAAAAAAACACAATGGGACTACATCCAGATTAGCGGTTACAGTTGAACGTTTCGTTTTTGATTCAATTTTTGCATGAATTTTCTTTGAAGTATGATATGGTGCTTCTTATTTATAATATTTTAAAAGAGAAGAGAATTTCAATTAAACGACAACATGAGCTATTGAAGAAGGGTCATAATAATGTTGCAATAAATTTCCATTAAGATGTGATCAAGACGAATCTACAAAAGGCTCTTAGTTGCTCAATGTTTCATTTTCGTTTTGTTTTATCTGGATCTGATTCTTTGATCGCTTTAAATCTCTGCACTATGAATTCAAAACAAGAACGCAAAGATACTGGATCCGTTTTACTGTACAAAGAAAAATGTTATCCATCAACATTTTGGTTTTGGAGAAACAGGACCACAAATCAGCCTGAAAATTTCTTGAAAGTTTAATTGTCCTACCAAATAGGAAAAATGTAAGATACATAAATTGCAGTCTTGATTTGCTAAATATGATAAAAAACGTCGATTTTACGAAAAATTTAAGCATTAAAAAGGATATCCTCTCTCTGAGCTCATGACGACATTTTAAGGACTGCAAATAGCTCAACATTAAAGCTTTGAATTTTTTAGGTACATAAAGTATCTCTTCTAAAAAAAATTCTAAAATTGAAAACATATAAATTTTGTTTGTGTTTTTTCTGAACGAAATGACCTCAAATCACTATTTATACCAATAAAAATATGGTGCAACAATTATTCTCAATGTATGCCATTTTAGACAAAATATCATAAAAATCGCAGCAAATATTCACGAGATCCTTTAAAAAACAACTTTTCACGCGACAAAATATGTGTCAGAAAAAATTTATTCCCTTACCAAAAATTTCTTATTGAATCTACGCTGAAAATTTCATCGTTTTTTCTGAAAAAGAACAGCTCGTCATTCCGTTTTTTTTTCTTCAGATAAGGTATGCGCACTGAAAAGGATATTCTAAACTATCCACATAAAAATATGCACTATTATGAAAGTCCTTGGATAAGGATATCGAAATAATGAAATATTCCTGTAAAGTAGATGTGATGATATACTTTTCACGAAGAGCATCGACCATATCCTATAACAATCCCAAGCTCGATTTTGTGGAGCACGAAAACTTTTATGATATAAATCGACAGGTTAAAGTATAAAAGAGGATACAGATGGAATTTCTTACACAAATATTTCTTTTCTTACAGTTCGCGAAGGTAAAATCAACAATAGTATTAATAATGGAAAATAACAAAGATAACTAGGAAAGTTTTCAGCATGAAATAAAGTGAAATGTGGGTGAGTTTTCAATGAAGATTGAATGTAATTTGATTGGAAAGAACTTGAGGAAATGGTTTTTGGGTTTTCAGAGGTTGCTGAATAAGAAAGCTGATAAAATATAAAAATTTAATAAGAAACGAGGAAAATTTAGGTCAACTAGGATACGAACAAAACTGGAACAGTTTCACAAAATTTCCAATTTCATAAACAACTATCTTTTCAACATTGATAGGACTTAAATACAAACGAAATCTACTCAAAGCGATTTGAAGGATAAAAATAGATTGCTTTATTCTTAATGATGATAAATCTATCTGTGAGTTGAAATTTCATCATGAAAATAGCAATTAAATCGGCAGAAATTTTGCAAGTGTGCTTCCACTCATTTGAAACTATTTATTTCGAAGATGTTGACTGTGCTCTAGCCATTCAAAAAAAGTACAACCCGTTTTGCTTGAAATCAAACAGGATTTCATAATCTTGATTTTAAAATTTAGTTCAGGTTGAAAAGGATTCCATAATCTCGATTTCATGTTGTTTACATACAAATATGATGCCATTCACTGAAGAGCAGACATTTATTAAAAATAATTTACATTTTATCTACAGAAAACCTCAAATTATTTACTATTCTAGCCTAAAATTTACATCTTATTTAATAAAGAAAAATAATTTTAAAAACATAACTTCTGACATTCAAAACCATCTTTTTTTGAATACAATACATTTTTTGTCACAATTTTTTTGACTCCAAACATTTTAAAATTAACACCCTCCAAAGTTGGATTCAAAATAATTACCAAAAGTCTCAAAAGAATAACTAAATAAATTGGCTTCGCAATACGACAAAAACATTTACAGCCAACATTTGCAACAGCAATAACAGAAACTTTAGAATAATGTCCTTCATCGTTGTTTGCATCTTTGTTTCAAATAAATTTTCTAGAGTCGCACGGATTTCGGCGAAAGTTGGAAATATGTATGAAACTCGAGAAATGAAAAGTTGATTCGAAGAAAATAATAATGGTAGTTGGTAATGCCAAAAACTATGAAAATTTATGGATGTAAAATTAAGGTGGAGAGAAATAAAGTGCACGAACTAAAAGGATGTCTGTATACATGTTTGCCAACTTTAGAATATGATTTTTTATTGTTGCTCTGTGTTAAGGAGAAGTTTTTAATGGGGTGAGATGCGGAGTTTGTATGTACATACATGTATACAATTTTTCGGTAGTTTACGAAATTAATTGTAGGAAAAGAAATTATTAAAGGACATTAAATTGATTTAAACGTATTTTTTTTTGACTCGGCTGGAGAGAAAAATGAGAAATTTCAGTATTTGATGCATAGATAAATTTTTTAATGTAATTATTTTTATTTTGAAACTCAGTGAATATCGTTTACTTAAACATGTTCTACTCAGTAGCAATAAAACTCATCCTCCAACTCTTAATTGAAAGTTGTTCATAGGAAACAGACTTTTTGACTTCTGCTGGAGAAAGCTTAATGTTCATCACGGGTTAACTAGAAGAGAATATTTTTGCAGTTCCATTTTGGAAGTATCATTATAAATTTCAAGCTTGAAAAATTTAGAAAAAAATTATTGTCAACCTATTTGTGTTAAATTTAGTGATAGAAGTTTTAAAGTAGATTGTACCTTTTTCCAGTAAATATATATTTGACTGGCTTAAGAATCAGTTTTCTTTTCAAGTTGTAAATCAATATTTGCTGTAAGAACTAATTTCCTGTAAAATGATTAACTTAAGTTATTGTAGGAATTTTATAAAACTTTATTGCGGAAATATAATTTAATACATAAAAAAACGCGTGAATTGATTTTAAAAGTTTTTGCGGAACTGTTTTGACTTTTAATATATTTTTTCTGAATGAATTCACAGTGAGAATTGCCCGGTAGTTTTGAAAATATTTCGAAAAATCATTCCAAAAGAGAATTAATATTTTTTCATCTAAAATTTTCTCAAAATATTATGTTTTGTTGAAATTCTTCCGGATGTCTTCTATTAAATTTTCTGGCTTTTTCTGGCTTATTTCTGGAAACTATCTAAGACATTCTTAGAAATTGTTTTTTCTATCAAAACCAAAAGAATATGATAAATTTTTCTGGTTACCTTTGAGTATTTTTTTATTAAATACATTCCAGATATAATATGATACCAAAATTCATCCAAGCAAATATAATTAACATGTTTATATTGTAGTAGTGGTAGTATCATAATAGTTTTTTTTCTGCCGCGGATAAAATCAGTTTTGGACTAAAAACTCCATTTTGCTGTTTATTATTAGCTTTTTAGTAAAATAATTTTATAGTTGCGAAATATTTGGGATAAATGTCCCACCCGGATTTTTTTGAAAACTTTGTTTCTTAGGTAGCGTTTTCTTTGATGAGCAGAATATTCTTTAAATTTATTTTTTTAACATTTCTCAATGATTTCTTTTGTTGAAATTTTACATACTAGATATTTTTCATAAACAGTTTTCATTGGTTATTACTAAAATTTATATTTAAAGTTTTTCTCGGTGCATAGTTTTTCGAAATAAATCGTTAACAACATTTTTCAAAAATTGAATTATTCACAGTTCACGGTTGAAAAAAAAATTAAAAACATGGATGACACTCTTGAAATATAAATAAGGTTACGACTATTGAATGTAAGGACACGAATTCATTTTTTTTAAACAAATTCACTTGTATTTATAAAATACAGTCGAATTAAATTGGCCCGAATTTGTGCAAAAAAATGAAATGACAAATACCAGGCTTTTAAAATCATACAAAATTGTTGCCTTTCCTTAATTCCAACTAAACCTGAAGTGTTTCGTATTTTATTAAGAGCTCCATTTTCAGGAATTTAGCATTCTTCAACAATGATAAGTTCACAAAAGACATAAATTACGGTGAAAATAAATAGATCAGCCAAAAAAAAAATTACGCGGAACAGTTATTGAACGAAAATTGTAATGAAAACTACGATGAATTTTGATTTAAACATATTCCACGTTTTATTTTCTAGAAGAATAAAATCCAGATTCTTCTTATGAAAAAAGTCATAAAAACAGTCTTTTTAATTTAATATATTAGTATCAAAAACTATCAAAGTCGACTAACATCCACATAATTTATTTATTTTTCGCTCAAAATATTTTCTTCAGTAATGTGTGACTGAATATGTCCCAACATTGATTCGTGTGAAACAATTCTTTTGAAAATGCAAACTGCTTTATTTACGGTTTAAAGATTTGACATGAAATTTGCATGAGAAATATTGTCATAAAATTCAAAAAAATATAACAAAAAAACTAGGTTTTTTTTTCAAGAAAAGATTCATGAAATTGCTGAGAAAGTTTCGAAATTTGTTTTCCATCATAAAACAAATATGAAAATATTGGGAAACATTTGGAAGCAAATTTAATGATTCATTAGGCAGGAAGAAATAAAACAAAAATATTTGGAAAAACGCCCCTTCAAAATTCTTTCTTAAAATTATAAGTCTGCAAAAAAATACCTGACTAAGGTTGAGACAAAAAATTCTCATTGAAATTCATGCTTTGAATTTAGTTTTATATATTTTGGTAAATAAATCAATATGAGCTAAGATTTTATTTTTGAAAATTTTAATAAAATAAATATCTGGCAGCGTACGTCAAAGTCTAGACCAGAAGTTAATTGAAAAATTTATTGAGTTAGTTTCGAAATGCACGCTTTTATGACTAAAATTCACATACAATGATGTCCTGAAACTTGTTTTGAAAAACAAAACGTATTTGAAATTTTTTGTTAAATAAGGTAGAAGAATTTTTTTTTGAGAAAATTCGTGAATTCCTGACATATGTAATAAATGTTTTAAAAATTTATTTATTTTCGAATTTTTCAATCAATTATAATTTAAAAAATTCTGGATTGAGATTAATTTTGGAAATGCCAAATTTAAGGCAATACGAAGTTTGGAAGTCATTTTGTAATTTTCACAAATTTTGTTTCTTGTACAACTTTTCAAATAGAGACTTTTTTAATATCTGCTTACCGATCATATTTTGGAAATTTATTTTAATCTGAGCTACATTGTGAAAATTTTGACAATTATTAGCATTTTTTTGACAAAGTATACATTTGAAAATTTATATTTCAATTTTAATGATCTCCTGCTAGATTGAAATGCAAAACAGAAAAAAAAAACATTTGTTAAAAATTGGTTCCAAATTTAAATATTTTTATTAACCTTTCAAATAGTTTTTCATGGAAAATTCTTGCATTATTTTATAATTGAAATAATCTCATTCAGAAAACCATTAATAAAATCATTTGCTGGAATAATAATTTTGCTGCAGCAACGATATATCCAATTGAGAGGAAAGGCTCTAAAAATCATTACTAGCAATTCTAAATCACATCATAAACGCATAAAGTCAAGCACAAGCAGACTACCAATAAATTCTTCACAATAAACCAACAAATTTGACATCAGGTACCACCCAACAACATAAACACGCATTCACTTTCAAATCATGCCCCAAAAAAAGGTTAAACAAACGCCAATAACAATTTGAAAACGACAACAAATAAAGCATTTACGGTCCTACAAAAAAGGATACCACATCGCCGCTCGATTAAAAAAAAGAGAGAATCTTAATTGATCCAATAGCCAAGCGAAAGCAATAAACAATTTGATTTAGTGGATTTCCTCCACCGGCTCGTACACACATCCCCCATATAAATTAATTCGTTTCCGAATAGGGACGTATGGAGCCACTCCTTCTCACCCGAATAAAAATCGCTCCAAAAATCTGGTCCTCGCTGTTCGAGAAAATTTCATTTTCAACGACTCCAATTAAGTTTTGTGGTGATTCTTGTTACGAAGACGAAGATATTGTTGTTGTTGATGATGATGGCGACCCAATGAGGATGGCGACAAAAAGAAGGGTCAACTCAGAAACCTTTTATTACCGCACATTAAATAGATAATTCCCAATAAAATTTATGTCGTGCGTTTAAGTTTGGTGTATGGTCGCCAGACGGTTGGTTTTTATGTGAAATGGGTCCAAGACAATCTTAATCTTTGAATTAGTCCATCAACTGGCATCATCATCGTCATCATTTTGGATGCCAGCCTCTTGATTGGAGCCTTGGAGCGATGCAGCAACAATTTCGTCATCATGAATGGTTGGTGGCGGGTGTGATTGACAATATGGACCTCCTGGTAGTCGGCGCAGTTTGTGCTGGAGATGAATTGAAAATGGGGAGAATGAAATTGACTTGAAAATTTACATATTTTAGAAGATTTATGATTAAAGTTAGGTGCACGCAATCTACTGAGGCCAACAAACTTAATTTGCCGCCCTTTCAGAATTTCTTACCACGTCCCTTCCGTCTTACAGTTTTACATCCTTAAACATTTTCAAAGAGCAAGGAAGGCATATTACTAAGACTTGAAAACACAGAGATGACTTGGTGGAAGAATAAGATCGAAATCCATCTCATGGAGAATGGCAACCTTTTCGTGCAACTTTTATGATTTTATGGACATTTAGTGGACTAGAAAACGTGTTTCTGGCTCTCCAATGTAGTCGCCTGATTTCGTGAAGTAAGTAAGTTTGAGTGCAATAAACCTGCTGGGGGTATCTTATATTAATTTTGTGTGCCAAGGATAAGAGACCAGGAAAGTTTCATACAAATCGATCCATATTTTTACAATTTAGCAAAGATTCATCCTTTCGTGATTACTTGAAATCGTGTTTTAGCAGAAGGTACTAGAAAATACACAACAGAATATTGGAAATGTTTATTTTTAAGCTAAATTAAGGCTGAAGGACTTGTAAAAGGATGGTTTTTGAAAACAAACGATAGAACGCAAATAGTTTAGATCAGTTAATTTTCAGTGGCGATTGGCAAAGAAGTAGGTGAGTCAGATAATATGCAGGCTTTTTCGAAAACTTCTTGGACTAAAAGGCAAAAATTCAAAGTTCATGGAATATTTTGGAAACAACAAAATCAGCAACAGCCACATTTCACACACACACTGGAAAATTATGGAAATCATTCTGAAAGCCATCCAAAACTTATGTGCTACTAAAATTATTTCTACCATCAGGAATCTTAATGCCATCAAGAATCTTAATGCCATTAAGAATCTTAGTACCCTCAAGAATGTTAGTGCCATAAAGAAACTAAGTGTGAACAAAAGTTTAAGCGCCACTATGGAAGTTAGGGTCATTATAGGCGTTAGTGACAACAGGAACAACAACCTCAGTAGGATGCAATACTTTTAGTGCTATCACAAACTTTAGTGCCATCAGAAAACTAACACTTATAAGGACCCTCAGTATCCTTAATAATCTCAGTGCCCAGTAACTCCAACTCAAACGAAAATCTAAATGCCATTACGAATCCTAGTGAAGCATAGTACCAATTGAAATATAGGTGACATTAAAAATCATTGTGTCCTAGAAAGGCTAAGTGCAACCGTGGATCTTATTACTATTAGAAACCTTTGTTTCTGCAAAAAATCTAAGTACCATTGAAAACCTTAGACCTATTTTTTAGCAGCTGGAATTATCTTTACTACATGAATGGATATTTATTTAATAAAAAGTTTATTTAATTTTTCATGTATAAACATTAATTTTGTTTTGAAATTTCCAATCAATTTTCTCTGGTTTTAGTGTCGTCATATTTTTGTAACAGCATAATTTTGTTGTTAGTTATTATCGTCGATTTTTTTAAAAAGCTTTTGCTGTCCCTTGAAATGTTTTTTCAGTTTTCGAAAAACTTTCAGCTATTTTTGCAGCGATTACAGCAGAGTGAGCCCAGGTTCGCGCGCACGTTAACTCAGGTACGCGCGAACATTACTTAGGCTCGTGCGAACATTATTAACTCAGGTTCGCGCGAACATTAACTCAGGTTCGCGCAAACATTAATTCAGGTTCGCGTGAACATTAACTCAGGTTCGCACGAACGTTAACTCAGGTTCGCGCGAACACTACGCAGGTTCTCGGGATCACTACTCAGGTTCGCGCGAACGTTAACTCAGGTTCGTGCGAATATTAACTCAGAGGTTTTGGTCCTGGTTTGATTTATCATGTATGTAACGTTTTCAAGTTGCTGATAAAATTTTGATTATGTCTTCTGCAATTGTGATTACTCTTCAATCTTAATTAATCTTTTTGTTGATACCCTTTAGAATATTGCTGCTCAAATTTCGACTATCGTTGCAAAAATTTTGAATATTTTTCTGTGGTTTTGATGAATTTTTCTGCTGAAGTTTCGGTTCTTCTCTTGCAATATCAAATAATTCTTTTACATGTTAATTATGATTATTTTTTGCTGCAGCGCTTATTATTTCTGCGATATTATTAATTATTCCTACGAAAATTCTGGCTATTTCTCCAACAATTTCCGTTTATGCTACAGCCTGTGAAGTTAAAACTAGATTGCCAGATTCTAATGATGTTTTGTATCTATCTAGTTCTTGTGGATTGTTGTAATGAAGACTACCTAGTTTTTGATGGATCTTCACCAGCACTTATAACTTGGCTTGTTTCTTTTAGCACTTGAAATTCTTCAAAATAATGCGATTTTACAGTCTTGTATTTTATGACATATAATTTGTTGAAATTTTAAGTTTAAGTGGGTTTTATGGACATCTTACAATGATTGATGACAACAATTTTAGAAAAAATTTCCTGATGCCGCAACAACTTCCAAGCCACAAAAAGTATAACTTCCAAAAAACCAAATCGATTATCCGCATTTTATGACAAAAATGCAATCAAGCAGGTCAACGTATCTCATACCCTATTTTCACCTCATAATACCACAACAACTGTATGTAAACTATGCATGATAAGACAAATAAACCACCGATTAACAGGTTATTAAAGAAATAACCGAAGAAAATCCATTTTGTGAACATCAACACCGTCACATTTGGATTGGTTCAGCCCCCATAACGAATGGCGATAGCATTCTAACGAATATTAAGCCTGAAGAACGAGACTACTAGCCAAATCCTAGATCTATAGTAGTCATCAATTCAGATCGAAAATATGCTCTAAGCCTTTCACATCTTCCCGATAAATTCGTTAGTCTAACATTGCTTAGATTGTTCGGAATATGTAAAAGATACTTTACGCATCTTTAAGATACTTTTCTTGTCTCGGTTCCAATGAAAATGTACCTCAATTAAGGGAATGAGTCACTATTAAGTGATTTGAACATTTGTCTTGGGATGCGATTAAATTTATCAAAATGTCGCCTGGTGAGAGTTGGTAACAAAATTTCTTTTTGGTGTTTCGAAAATGTTGAAAGTTGAGTGAAAATTGCTGTTTTGATGGTTTGTAAACGGATTTAAGTGATTGAGAATGTTGTGTTGATTGGAATGTTCATAAATTTAGTTATTTAAAATTAATTTTTCATTTTCGTTTTTGGAAACCGACAAATGCTCAGACAAATCAAAATTCAGCGGGGCACATTTTCGATGAGGGAGGTGAAATTCAGACCAGAATATTAAAAATTTAAGAATGAAAAATTTGTAACATTACGCTGAACGAATTACGTTGAAATTTTTATCAATTTAATCTACATTTTTCAAAATAAGGAACATTTTAAGAGGCCAAAAAAGCTAACTTTGATAAAAAACTATTGAAGACTGATACAATTTTTATTTCATTAATGCCAAGGACTTTAGCATATTTTAATAACCATTTTTTTCAAAATAATGTCAAAATTTAATTTTTTGAGGAATACTGTTCCAAATTGTTGTTAATGACGACCTAGGCTCCACATCCATTCAATAGCGTTTATAAAATTTTTATCCCTGTTCAACTTTGAGGATCCAGACTAGCTCCAGAAATATAATCAACAAGCCGCGAGGTGCGACCCTTGAGGTCCACACGGTCAACTTCCCAGTAATATCTACATAAACATCAACAACATTAAAACAATGAGATGTATTCATAGCAGTAACAGGAATGAGTTAATATGAATCATATCGTCTACGGGAGGGTCCATTGATTACGTAAGGTTTTTGGTCGATGAGGACAGATTGAATATTTACGGGGATCAATCGGTGGGGGCCTTTTTGGTCTTGAAAATTTTGTGTTGGTTTTCAAAATTTAAGCATTTTTTTTAGTTAAAAGACTATAAAAACTATTAAAAATCTGCTCAAATTATGCAAATATTTTAAAACTTTGATTAAATTTACAACAATTTTTTAGAATAAAAGATATAAAGTAAAAGCATTCGTATGAACCCCCTTTAAATGGTAACTTTGAATGATTTTTTATTTTTCATTTAGTTTTTTTCATAATCACGGAGGAAAATTTTGACGGTTTCTCTTCAAAACCTGATAAGAATGTATAAATTTTATAAACTGGTATTACTATGCTGTGCAAATCAGGTTAAAAAATATTTTTTGAAAGCAACTATAATTTTTTGCATTTTCTTCTATTAAATTAAAAAAAGGCTGAAACGGTTTTTTATAATGTTAAAAACTTCACAAAGATGTCAATACACGTCAACTGACACCTTAATGATGCAAATATTATATCTGGTTCGTGAGATATAGTGAATGATAAAAATGACCTTGAAAATCATGATGACTTTTGATGATTTTTTATTTTTAATTTATTTTTTTACGTAACCATGAGAAAAAATTTTGATGAAGTTTTTGCGAACATTGTTTGGAGTACATACATTTTATAAACATTGATTACTAAAACTTGACAATAAGGTTAAAAATTTATTGTTTTTGAAAAATAACCTAAATTTTTGCACTTTTTTTAAAAAATTGAAAACCGCTCCAAGATTTTTTTTGAAAATTTGACAGAACCACACAAACGTTAATACGCGTCGATTGACACCTTGCTCAAAAAAATCGTATGTTTGGTTCGCGAGATATAGCGCATGACAGAAGTGACCTTCAAACGGGCAAAACAGCAACCACCCCCCCCCCCCCGACCGATGTTTTCCAAAAACTAATCAGCTCTTAAAATTGCAAAGCCGCTTCGATTGACACCTCAACAAAGTCGATCGGACTTTGTTTACGTGAGTTATGCTCGTAGAAAAAAGTGTCCACGAACGTACAGACGTACGTACGTACGTACACATACACACATACGTCTCCCTTTCTAAAAACACTTTATATATACTCTATAGACCTCAAAACGTAAAGAAATGTTGAAAATTTCAATTTCGATTTTCGAGGCGATTACAAGAACTTCCTATATACTGGGAAGTTAAAAATAATTGAAGGAACTGAACATAATTGTCTAAGATCTTATGGTGTAGATTTTTCTAAAATAGATGCCAGAACATATGTTAAATCTTCTGAAAGCCTAATGTTTCAATGAAAAAGTTTATTTAGTTTATTTCTGACTGTTTTTTAAAGATCTGCTTTTTTAATACCAGTCTACTGGGCAATTTTTTTTAGTTTTTTCTCTATTTTGTAGAAAAACACTGAAAAATGTTTTTAAAACGATTTCCGCAATGTCCAGTACTTCGGCTACCTGTTTTAAGACGAAGTGAGATAGTATCTTCCTAGTTCAGCCGTGTAGTCAATATTTCAGAATATAAGCAATTGAGAAATTTGGCCCTGATTTTCTGAAGATTTACTCAAAGCATTTTTCTATCAACAGTTCCACAAATTAAGTAAAATTTGCCGACATTTTCATGGTATCAGGCAAGCGATAACCATCCAGACACTATGTGCCAGGCTGACCTCGAAGGAAGTAGACATAGGACATCGAAACTTTTAATTTATTCACTATAACATCAATCGAAAATAAGTCGGCTGAGCTAGGTCATCCTTCTACTTAATTTTATTAGAAATAGTTTGAATAGAAGCGGCTTCAATTTATGTTGCAATAAATTTTTGAATCTGTTTTTTTCAAAACGAACTCAAGTATCTTGAAAAGTAGATAAAATAATCATCTAAAACCTAAGTAAAAACAGAATTTATTTGATGTGCTCGTCATTTGAGCTGCTCTAAAAATTAGCAAGAAAAGGAAACCACAAATAAGCATCAGCATAATTTCCTCCAATATATAAGCAACAAAAATTATTTAACCAACTTCAAGAAAAAGGCTCCAATCTAAACGAGATGACTTTATCGAAAAACTTATCACGACATGAAATAGAAAGCTATATAGATGAACAAAATCAAGACACAAGAGTCTATATACGATAGCCAGAACACATCTCAAAAGGATTTTGGCGCATTGCTACAATATCCTAACTATAATGAATGACGATAATGTTGTACCAACTCTGACTATCACTACTTTCCTTGAACCCATCTCCATCGTCGAAATTCGCTCAACCCTCCATCTTCGTTGCCATCCGCCACTTAAAGACTTGGCTAGTGCTAAGCATTTTTGGCGACAGCGACAGGATATAGGCATGTACATACTATATGCATCAAAATGTTACCATTGTGATGGCAAACAGCCCAGAATATATCCTAGACTTGGTGGCTGCCTATGTCACGAATACGATGGCGAATAAGTTGGCGTAGGGCGCACAAAACAGAAAGGATCACAATTCGGTCTATTTTTTTTTGTAGAATAGTTGCAAGTCCTTAGAAGAATGGTATAAAGATTTTATTTTGGATTCTAGTCGCCAGAATGTCTGAAATCTGATACATACTAAAGAACGAATAGATTTTGGAAGGATATGATGTTAGGATGGTGGATAGTTCTTGGCTCGTTCTGTCTTTCATTCAAAATAAATTATTTAAGATGATGTCGACAAAATTTTGAGGATAATTGGAATAAATGGGAGAAATATATTCGAACAAGACTGGCTGGAAAAATTTGTGTATGCAGATTATGCTTATAATTTTGATTTGTTTTTGACCTACAAGGGAAGACTTTTGTTAGTTTTACGCTTCGGACAGGATGGAGATATTATCAGTACAGTTTTTCGTTTAAAATTACAGATTGCATTACGTTAATCACATTATAGCTTAGTTAATCAAAAAATTTGACGCTGCAAACAATGCAAAATGAATAAAAACTTATTTAGTTCAGTTGAAAGGGCGAACTCCCAGATAAAAAATTGTTTACATTGTTAGGGATGCAATTTTCCGGAAAATCGCTGAGAGAAATTTTTTTATAGTTTTTTCATATAATTGTTTAGATAAGAAAATATGGAAAAATATTCTAACTAAAATTTGAAACTGATGAATTTATCTATAAAATTTGTATCAAAACTTTTTTGCTAATAAATTGTTTCACGTGATACGATTAATTTTATTAGGGATCAATTGACGGGTGTGCGCCAACGTCCAGTAAATCGAATTTTTTATCGATTCAAGAATCATTAATTTGGGGTTTATACTATTCGAAGTTCAACGTTCAAAATGTTCAAAGTTATCTAAAATATTGAAAAAGAACTCAACTTTCAAATAAATTTATTTTCAAGTTTGAAAAAATAAATCATCTAAGCGCAAAATCTGTTTATTTATGAAAAAATAAGTCCTAAAAATGCAATAAACTATTTCGATTAGTATTTATTTAAAAATCACTGCAGCGAACTTTTTTTCGGATTCATAATTTTTAATGTCTATGTAACATTACTATATAAAAAAAATGGAATTAATAATATAGAAGAACAAGAATATCTTT